>JANKKI010000316.1:0-600000 GCA_025175665.1 Cinchona pubescens
TGAAGAAGAAATGGAGTCGGCACAAATGGCCTTCAAATCATTTTGGAGATGATGCACATGAGGATAAATCTTCACAAATCCTGTCTCTTATACACATCTAGATGTGTATAAGAGACAGCTTTATGTCAAAAGTCACATATTGGAGTCCGATGTTAAAAATTTATTTGAGAACTCCTCCTGAGTACCCACAGTATAGAATCGGACTCTCATATTGAGACCCGCATAAACACGACATAATAGCTTTACCATTAGACTAGAATCTCTACAATGTGTATAAGAGACAGCTTTTCTAGTGTGTTGAAGCATCTAATTAACCCGACAAGTTACCCTCAGCTCAAACTTTCGAAGAGCTACGATACAATTTGATAGACTCAAAAATTACGCGTGAATACACAATTGATACTACTTGAAAGGAGTTAAAATAATTACTCAATTAAAATAGCCAAGAACTTTTAGAAGTAAGCCATAAGGCTTTCATGCACAAGATGAAATTATATAAGGAAAGACCTCTCAAGAGAAAGACTGTCTCTTATACACATCTAGATGTGTATAAGACTGAAATTATATGAAGGATTGGATTTTGTTTCTGGTGATGGGATTAGTTATGGTGTTTTTAGAGAAGAAAGGCATGTGTTTGGGTCCAAATTGTTTCCTGGTGTGTCTGAACAGGGCGTTAGCTTTGTTTCATGGATGAATTCCATATTTGCTTGTAATAATGTTTCATTTAGGATTCCACTAGTTTGGATATCCTTAGTTTGCTGATTCTATGATTCCATTAGTTGATTATGGGAATGACTGTTAGGGAACCTTTATTTCGCCCTAGCTCCAAATGGTTTGGTGGAGAAGATGATATTGGGAATGAAGTTTGCTGGAGTAATTTCTTGCCATTGGCCATTGATTCCATAAATTCCGTTACAAGTAATTAGAGAAATCGGTTGATTTGGTGAATGATTGTTGGTTCGCAAATGGTGAAGAATCAGGAAGGCAATAATGAGCCAATAAGAATTACGGATTAGTATGCTAAATAGGGATAATTTTTTTATACAAGAAATTTGTTCAAATTGAATAAGAATTGCTCTGATAATAATGTCAGCCATTCATAATAATTTGATAAAAATTACACTATCCTTATTAATATATTTACTCAGCACTCTCTTTATTGATATATTCACTAAGCGCACGATTTTGAATAATTTCCTCTAATTATTATTTCACAATTATACGTGTAACACACGTATTTCTTGATAGTGTTACTTAAGAAAAGTTGAAATTCTTGCCATCATATAAATTAGAGCCCGTTTACAATTCGTTTATATTATAACGATGACATCTTAATTATATGACTATTTTTTTTTTTTTTTATGGGGGATGTGGGATCTGTAAATCAAATAAAGTCCACCTAAAAAAATAAAATAAAAATACTATTGAGCTAGATTTGATGTTTATTTCTTGTTTACTTTTCTTGGGCTGGGCCTGAGATTGCTAGGACATGTTAATAGAACATACTAACAGATTTCAGAACATAAAATATAGTAAAAAATAGGGAAAGAAAAAAATGTTTTTTGCTTTGTCATTTATGTAAAATTATAAGTATCTTACATCGGTTAGTGCATAGATTTTGAACAGTTAATAAAGTTAATGGATCACTCAACATTTAATTAATTTTGAGAGAGAAGCTTATATTCCTTAACATAGTATTAGAGATAATCTCAAGTACTTTTCCATCTACATGATTGGACTTTTCTACGCATTGAGTTTGGTCTAATGTTTTATCGTGTTTATAATATTGGGCTTAATTTATTATGTATCGATCATATCAATATTTGTATTTATTGATTTGAGTTAGACCTCTAATTTCTTATTTTAATTCTTTCATGTGTGAGAGGAATGTTAATTTGAATCAGTAAATATACTTTAGGCCTAAAGTATATTGACTGATTCAAAATATCAGAGCTGTTTATACATAGTTAACAAGTATATCATACGAAAATCATGACCTAAAAGTCTGATGTTTAGGTTGAAACAATAGGTACCTCTTAATCATATTGGTTGCAAGATAGTCAATGCTTAGTCAATCCCCATAGATTTTCTATTATCATTTGACGATTTTTTTCTTATGTTATCCTACTTTTAGATAATTTGTGATAAATAATTTGACTATGTAATTGCACTTAGCAGAATGAAGGCATGAGTACTCTTGAGCATGTGCTGTAACAACTAAAATCGTTCGGAAAGGTTACAACCCACAGGGATGTGATCAGAATTGCACAAATTATGGCTACGTGTGGGTTGATAGATTTGAGTAAATCTGAATTTCAAATATAATTTATCTCAACAAGTTAAGGGGTCTTGTATCGATACGCACGATGGGGTACTCATCTTAAGAATATAGAATTGAGGTCCTTTATAGTTATTAAACTCGCCTAGCAGAAATCGATGAGTAAGGTGGATCCAGATTATTGGCTCAATCGATGGGCCACTACCATCATGGCCATTGAACCAATATACTGTCTCTTATAAACATTTAATAAATTCAAGGTAGTAGAACAGGCATAAGATGTAATGTAAAAATATTGATAAAAATGTAATATCAAACTTTTAATTATTATAAATGAATTATAAATTAATTAATTCCCTTACCAACTATAACAAAAAAGATTGAAATAGCTAATTTAAGTTCTATACATATATAGTTCTTAAAACTATTTACAATAACATGTATAATCAATAAGCATAGACTTTAACACATAAGAATTTTTTATTTTTCATTTTTACTACTTCTTACCTGAATTAATTATCCTTAAGTGCTGTCTCTTATGGGTATATAGATGTGTATAAGAACCAGGTATTAACTCTTAATATGTCTTACATCTGTCTCTTATACACATCTAGATGTGTATAAGAGACAGGTGTACAACTTACATCACATTCATTTGTCATGATCTATACACCTGTTAATTCCTACACATTTATTATGTGTATATATTATCTATTTCTGAATTAAGTACATATAAGTCTGTCAAAGCTGACACAGCAATGAGGTCAAGCCCGCAATTAATGCAGACTCTCATCTCAGCCTCTTAATTGCTGTTAGATTTCTTGCGGCTAAGTCATAGCTTATCGGGTCAACTTGAAAATTTAACACACCGATAAAAATATATAAATACGGGCTCTAGATGTGTATATTGGCAGCCCATATTTCAATTTTGTATAAGTACACTCTCTTCTTTTTTTTCAATCGGTGACAATGCTATTATACTCTTATTTATCTACGGGAAAAGGGCCAAAGGGGTAGAGGAATTATTTCTAAATAAATGATAATTTTTAGAAATGTACAATTAATTTAATCATATGTGACAATTAGTGCTCAGCTTAAAACCCGACTTACTTGAAACTGCAGGGATAATGCAAATATCACGGGTGGTGATCCCTGTAGCCATTGGACATCCACAGGCTTACAATATGGGTGATAGTAATAGTAGTAGTAAGTAGTTAGGTTATCACGTGATAGTACTAGAAATCCATACGACAATAAGCTTTCGGCAATTTCACTTCATATGTGGAAAAGTGCATCCGGAGTTGCTCCACCACCACTATGTTATTATCTCCGATTATTTTAATTTCTTACCTAATTTCAGAACTCAAAATAGTTAATAATTCAAGTACACAGTGGGTCCAACCCAACTACCCCAGTTTGGTTCTCATAATATTTGTGCTGCTTTTGAAATGCTTAATGTTTTATTTTGGCTAAGGACCTCAATTCTATATTCTTAAGATGAGTACCCCATCGTGCGTATCGATACAAGACCCCTTCCCACATATCGCATACAAGACCCGAGTAGGCGGGTTAGTTCGTGCTACATACCCATTACTCACCACTCGGATTGATATGACTCTCCGTCTTGTATTGAGGGAAAATAGTATTATTGAATATGTTACCTTGAGTTATGAGTTAAATAATAATTTGATTTTAAATGTTTTGAATTTATAATTTAAATTTAAAAGTTATTAGGTCCGTTAAGTCTCAAAATGTTATTATTAGTATTGGAAAAAATCTCATGTAATTTTATCATAGGTGAAAATCAGAGTTAGTAGCCTATTAGCTTTGGACGTGTGGTCTTAGTATGGAATATAACTGAGACAGTTTTATTGAGCTATGACTATTATGAAGAATCAAAGATTAAAATGTATGTAATGCACTTTCTGCATTAGAAATAGAAGGGAAAATAATATTGAATATAATAACTTGGTAGTTTATTTTATGCGTAAAATATGGGGACAAAATATTTGACTTTACAATATGATATTGGTGTTAAAATTATTTGCCTTCAAAACAAATTATAGATTATTTGATTAACGAAAGTTATTTTTCATGTCTATAATATATTAACTTGGGTATATTTTAATTAAATTGATATGCGATATCCATACAACTTTATTTATATATTATTAAATTATTCTATTAGCTGATAGACCAATAGTGGAAAATAATAATTTAGTATTAATATCTAAATATGTTCTACATTATAAAGTAATAAAGTCTATGCTTATGGTGCTGCTATATGATAGAATGATGTATTGCGTCATTGACGTAATGATCTTGAAATGAATGTGATGTAAGTTGTACACAAATTGAATGTGATCCGTTTAAGAATTTACTAATAATTTATATTCTACTTGCAAAATCTTTTTTTTCTTTGAAAAACCACATCTTCCATCCTATCTTTTTAATGACGAGCACTATGATTAATAGGTCATAAGGAAAGTCTTCTTCACGAGACACACTTTATTGTCACCGGAAATTATTTTTATCGTTAGACTTGTTAGTGTTTATATATTTTTATTATTATGTACATAATTTTAATTTGTCAAAAGTTAATGATAATTAAAGGCTATGTATAGGCATATTGGATTATACATGTATTAATTAAATTATACAAATACTCAACTAGGAATCTACTATTCTCAAATAATGGAAAGTAAACTCAATTGATTTTCATTAGAATTGGACTCAAATAAACAGGACAGTGCTCAACAAATAAGTATTTATTTCATTGACTAATTATTTGGGCATCACATTAAATCAATCGTTGAGATTATACTCATTAGATTATCATAATAAATCTATTGAGATTGTTTTATTCCGTATATTAAATAAAAAATGCCTATGCATTTTTATACATTTCTCTACGGAATACTGTGTGATTATTACACATTGGCTATCATAATAAAACGACAAAATCTTCCATAATAATCCAATTTTTCAGAGAATGTGAGAGAGTAAGAGACAGATCTAACGCTTCACAACAAGGAGGGGTATTGTGGTAATTTTACAGCGACTTAGGCAGACCTGATTTTTGTCCCTACTTATAAAAGATTTAGGTAGCTGATTTTATCCTTTGTATTTGTGATTAATTAAATGTTATGAAATCTGTGACATAAGTTGATGTAATTAAAATTTTATAAAATTTAATTTTAACTGCACAAGATCTATAAGTAAAATCAAAGATCGGATCTATGTAGATTTTCCTTCGTATGGATGTCCTCATGGCTGTCTCTTATACACCACCATTTAATATAAGAGACAGGGAGTTTATCCTGTCTCTTATACACATCTAGATAACTATGAGAGTGCGAGAGGTCTTTGTGATATTCTCTTATACACATTAGATGTACATAAGAGAAACTAATATGCCTTTAAGTAAATGTGAAGCAAATTCCATTTCAGTATGTACCATAATTCTCTTTAGAATTAAATATCTTAGCAAAGAAGTGTCTGGTATTTCTGGTAAGAAAAAGAATTTTTAAGAACAGCAAAGTCATCACCCAAATCATTACTATTTAGATAAAATTATATTCCATACTTTGGTACACCCAATAGAAGTCTCGAAAGGATGACTAAGCCACCATAACATTCGAGCATGGACTTTGTATCTTAGTTATATTCTCCCCTCTTGAATAATTTTTATATTATTCTTTTTTTCTTTTCTTTTTTTTAAATTTAAACCACCAAAGAGGTGGAGGATTTGGCTTACCCCTACCAAATTTATTGAAAACTTGCAAGCTTACGTGATAGAGAAAGCATTACACATGACCTCTTTTCCTAATTTGAATAAGTTGAGAAGTATAATTACCGAAATCTAAAGACTTGAGATAGTTCAAAAATGTTTCTTAGTAGTTTGACGCGTAATTATTGTATGAGTAATATGATTCTTCCATCTTCGTGATTTGCATTTGACACGGATTGCCCACATAAATTTCTTTCTTCCATACCGGGCATAATAGATTATATTTATAAAAAACGCAGTATGTAAGAAAACGTGATATCCGCACAGAAACTGCGATATGTCACGTTCTTAAAATATCAGATATATAAATATACATTTAGTCGGTATATCGCAATACATTTTATTTGGAGTTGTGATATAACCACACATATATATATATATATATATATATATATATATATATATATATATATATATATATGAGGTCATATTCACATGGATATATGACTTTAGTTTAAACGTTTTTCAAAAAAAAAAAAAATTGATATAATAATAACAAAATTTCCAATCAACAAAAATTTTAAATGCTTTTGATTTTCATAGTAAGCATGCATATTAGGTAGGGTTGATTTAAAAAAGTGATTAAATTATAAAAGTAGTAGTTGATAGTTAAATAGTAACACTAAATTTTTAGTAAATGTTAAACTTTTAGTATAAGAGAAAATAGAATTATTATTTCTATTTAGCCATCCATCATTCTAATAGAATAATGGCTAATGAACTTGACCATTCTTATACACATCTAGATGTGTATAAGAGACAGATAATTCTGTCTCTTAAGGAGAAAAAAACAAAGTATTTAACTCGAAATGATTGAAAAATCCCACATTATGCTTTAAATTTTTCTTCACTTAGCTCCGTCGAAGGAAAGGGAAAGAAAAATATAATTCACATCTATCTATTATTATCCATTTGCAGTACTAATTCGGAATAAACACCCTATCAACATTTCTTCATAATGACCAAAATGACAGCAATACCTGTTTTATATTAGGCCTGTACTTAGACAGGAATCCATTGTGTTTAAGAGACATTACCTTAAAGCAGCCACAAAATTAAAGTAAACAGCACTATTCAGTGCTTTTGGGAATTATTTATATAAATAATATAAATAGTCCTATTATATTTCTTTAGACATCTGTCTCTTATACACTCACTGATGTGTGCCTAGGGTCTATACACATGTTTATGTGTATACAATATTTGTGAATGCATATGTGGTGTATAATGTTGCACTGCTATTAGTGGAATTAAATTAAGTTGTTGAGCTTTGTTGCTCATGTTTTCGAACAACTTACAAAAATCAATTGCCAGTCAGAATGAGAACCAAAAGGCCTTATAATGAAATATATATTTCTAATTTCCCCTTAATCAATTAATCGCTTAAGCATAAATATTTATTGAGCAAATATAACATGTCAAAAAAATATTCAAATTAAGACTCACAGAATAAAACTTCATATATGTTTATCAGCTTTGGTCACAGATAGGCATAATTGTGAGTCAAAAGCTCCTGCTAATCTGTTAAGATTAGACTGATTTTTTGTGTGTATAAGTTTCCCCAGTTTTCGGTACTTGTGTTTTTTAACAATTTGACAACATTTGACAAACTTGAGCTTCATAATCAGGAGCCTAGAAAAAGAGCTTATGTTTCAACAGATGTTTGATTCTTGGATTTTCTTAAATTCAGAATTTTCTTTGCCTGATGAAAACGGTTTGGGCTGTAAAATTACCACAATCTACCCATAAAAGACAGTCTATTTACATTTGGAAGGGTCAAGAATTTATTACACTTGCCTCAAATGGTATAAATCTTACGATATATAAAGCAAGAGTATGAGTTTTGGTGTGTGTCATCTCTTGATTTGCCTATTATACCTTTCTCTTCAAACTATAAACTATTTATAGCTTCCTTCTCACCCTTTACTCCCTACCATCTATAGGCATACTCTTATGGGTGTGAGAATTTTTTTAGTAAAAGAATTACACAATTTTTTCAAAAAAAAAATGTGGAAAATTTTACTAAAAAAATTATCACACCCAAAATAGAATAAATAGATCATGTATAAGAGACATCCTTTCCATTTTATTTTATGTAATTTTATTTTAATGACGTGTCAATACATAGTATATGAGAATTGAGAAGTCAATAAGTGACGTATTAAACACCCTGTATTTTAATTCCACAATGCGTAATAAAAGTCATGAGTACATACATTTAATGATAACCACATTAGACTCCCAAGTCAAAAATTCAATTTTACATGATGTAATGTAAAGTAAAAAAAAATACACCATTGAAAAATTTTCTAATTTTAAATATTTATTATTAGAACTCCACTGGTGGCTTGTCATTATTTTAAGATTTCTCACCTTTTCGGTCATTGTCTCTTATACACATTAGAAGTGTATAAATACCTAACATTTGCGACATTAAAGTACAATATAAGAATCATTGTCATCTTAGGTTACCAAAATTCAATGGTAATCTTTTTTTTACTTTACATTACATCAAATTCTTTTTCTTACTTGGGAAATACCAAAGTCCATCTTTGTCTCTTATACACATCTAGATTCTATAAGAGCAGGTGTCTCTTATACACATCTAGATGTGTATAAGAGACAGGTGTATACATATATAAAATGTGGTTGAGGTACACACTCCTTGATACTATTCAGAAGCAACTGTTCATCATATATCACACTTGTGACTTATACTCATATATCAATATAGATAACAGCCTGTGCTTCTATACATATTAGAGAGGTAATAGTCTCACTCAAATTATTCAATGCAAACCATTTTTTTGAGACTGCAATTTCATGTACATTACGTGAAAGTATTGCAAAATATAATTTATCAAGAAAAGTATGAAAAATAGTTCAGAGGAAGTGAATTAAATATTATAAATTTGGTTATATTTAAGATATTACATTATTGAATTTGATTTCATAAATAATATAAGACTTACAAAATGAGATTAAAGATCTCAAGAAAACTGATTATATCACTTTACTGTCTTCTCACTGTTCATTTTTCTACTTCAACTGTCTCTTATACACATCTCAAATGTGTATAAGAGACATATAAAACTGTAATATGAACATGCAGAATTTTTATGGATCGACAGCATCAGGAAACCTGGAGTCTTATATTGAGTAAGATTGTATAAGAGACAATCAAGAACTCTAATTATATATATATAAGCTGTCTCTTATACACATCTAGATGTGTATAAGAGACAGCATTATATAATGAAAAATCCGTTAGCTAGAAGTGAGATATAGAATATATTTATAATATATAAACTCATAAATCATCGATAATCACTTAATTGAAGGAAAAATAATTTTTTGAAAGAGAGAGAATTTTCCTATTCTATAACTTGTAAAGAAGGTTACCTCACCTGGGTATGTTTAGGACTGTGGAGACTTGTACGTCGTATCACCCCAAGTTTGCTCCCGATAAGAAAGGAAAAATATAAAAAACATAAAGAGGATGAGACGATGAGTGAGAAGCATACATATATTCTGTCTCTCTCTCTCTCTCTCTCGTGAGTTCTTGTGTGTGAGTGTGTGTAGAGCTGCTTTTGTGTCCTGTGTTTTGTGCCACTTTTGTCTTCTTTACTCATCGGGGACGTACAGATTTGTGGCGTACTAACAATTCTTGTTACAAAATTCTTGGGAAGTATTGTTGGACCTTAAAGAAGACATACCTCACACTAAACATTATACCTTCTCGTGATCTTGTCCTAGCCAATAAGTGAAAGAGCTTCCTTCTTCTTCCTTATCCACCAGCCAATTTCATCCATTTGTACTCAATTATGACCCATTTCGCTCTTTTTCACAATTGAGTAGATGAAATAAGAACCCCTTTTTTTTCTTTTCTTTTTTACTTAGTGGAGGAGGAGAATTTGGTCCACTATTATAAGTTTTAGGAAAAATGGAAACACGATGTCATTTTAGATATGAATGTGGAAACGTGTCTTCGAATTAATGAACTGTTACTACTACACTATTGATTGCTAATTTATTATTTTGAAAATTTTTAATTGCAGACAATTAATCTAATTTTTGTTTTCTCTTTTTAACTAATTTTGTATTTTATGCAGAAGAATTACAAAGAAAGACAACCAAGAGCTGCAGTCCTTTCCTCCTGTTCAGTTGCATGTGCTAGAAAATTATGTAAAAAACATGCCCTGTTACCAGTACAACAATTTAGTACACTATTTGATTATTACAAAATTCTTGAGAAAAATAAAAATGTATTTTTTTTAAAGGTTGTGATGGATAATGGCTTTGTTAATGTTACATTATCCGTTCCTGGGGGCATGGTAACAGGGATAGAGTATAATGGCATTGCAAATTTATTGGAACAAGAAAATAAAGAAAGTAACAGAGGGTATGTGCTGTCTCTTATACACATTAGATGTGTATAAGAAATCAGAATTTATTTATCAAAGATCCTCCATCTTTTTTTTTTCGGCTTATTGACTTAATAATAAATTGCGTGAATGCAGGTATTGGGATGTTGTTTGGAATTTTCCAGAAACACATGGGAATATCTTCGACAAGTAAGCCTATTTTATTTTCAATAGACTTTTGAAGTATATAGAACTGAAATTTTCAGTTTTCTTAAAGGAATTAGTTCTGTTTGTAGAGATTTTTTTATTTAAGAGACATTTTCCGAATAATATTTTGTAATAATTCATAGCACTTGTGATTTTCAATCACTTTTTTTTTTTTTAATCATCTCACATACATCAAATCCAGAAAAGTTCTACAATAAATTACTTCAATAATATTTCAAATAATATTTGAAAGATTATTGAAGTAATAGATGTGTATAATGTACCAGATATATTAGTCTAGCACACTCTCCTCTGCCTCATCTTCCTCGTATATCTCTAATTCAGGATTGACAAGAATAAAATTAAGATTCTACAATACTAAAAACATCTTATTTTGAATCTAGATGTGTATAAGAATGTGGTTTTGCATATAATAGGTTTGAATAGAGCCTTCACAGCAGAACATTTGATAATTCAATTAATGAAAGTCGACTTCCCCTACTTATTGACAAAAGGTGCAGTGTAAGTCGTGACAATAAACCAGTAGATGCATATAAGTGTAGCAACCAAGAAAAAAAAAATCATCCATTCTGTATATTAATGATCAAATTGAAACTCTTGTGCAGGTTCATATTGTTGCGTGGTAACACTGGATTTTACACATATGGCATTTTTGAGCGTTTGGAAGGATGGCCTGATGTTGATGTCATTCAGGGCCGTACAGTATTCAAACTCCAACAAAATTTGTAAGAATCAACTCCACTAACTATTTGCAAAAGTAGGGTGTATTTTCCCTTAAATATCAAAATGTTTCCCTTTTTTTTTTATGACTAAAAGTCAAAATGGTTGAAATTAGAAAAAAGACTAAAGTAGGATTAGATTAAACTTTTTTTCTTGATCTAATAACAGAAATACTTACACGGATCCTGGTCTTTTTTTTTTTTTTAAATCTACTGATGATCTTTAATCTCATTTTGTAAGTCTTATATTATTTATTAAATTGTATTAAATAAATAATATCTACAAATATAACCAAATTTATAATATTTAATTCACTTCTACTGAACTATTTTTCATTATATAATCGCTAACTACTGAGACAAACTCAAAAACATTTACATTCAACCATATTGATTTTGTCCATTAAAAGTGGTCAATTTGACTTGACTGTCGTATCATTGTAATGTTTTGATATTGGTACCTCTATAATCATGTATTCAATACAGGCTGTATCTGATGAAAGGAGAAGAATAATGCCAACACCGGAAGATCGGTCAAGAGGTCAGATTCTTGACTACCCTGAAGCTGTCCTTCTAACAAATCCGGATAATCCATTTCTCAGGGGAGAAGTAGGTTCCTTCAATTAAGTGATTATCGATGATTTATATTTTATATATATATTTATTATATATATATATATATATATATATATATATTTTGGTGAGATATTCATTTTTTCTGTAGTATCATGACTCGAATCGATGACTTAACGGGCAGGTGGATGATAAGTATCAATATTCTGGCGACAACAAAGACATGTGTATAAGAGACAGAATATATGTCCAAGCCCACCCACTAGGATCGATGATGATAAACGCCCAGTAACGAATTCCAAACGGGTGAATGCCTGTCAAACAAGACCTCACATCTCATATAGTGGCCCAACAGTTTTATCTGTGAGTATATAATGTCATATTTCCATCTCCACAGAGAACACTCTTATTATTATTATTATTTTTTATAAACATCATAAAACCCACAAATAGTGGGATTACAATATAATTATGAATTGATGAATTAATTTAAATTTATTTTTACATATAGCTATTTTTCATATGCAAAATTTATACAATATGGGGATACATAAATGGCGTAAAAATAGATAAAGCTCACATTAAGTGAGACAATCCACACTACTACTGTATGTCAATGAAATTAGAAAAATTCTTTGTTATTTATTTTGTATAACAGAAGTGAATATTCTAGATTGTTAGATAATTGAAAAGTAATGGAATTCACTTATTTTTTTAGTCATTTCAACGGTAATTGCAGAGTGGGTAGTTAAGACTTACTCAATAAATTATTACTTTAAATTCCACATTTACTTGTATGCCATTTCGGATTACAACTTATTTTATTTCCTGTCCTTCATTATTCTTTTTTTTTTAATTCTAATAATTCATATATATAACAAAAATTTGAAATATCTATAGTTTGAATACTGTACCATTTTTCTCCAGAGCTCTCCATGCTGAAATTTTGCTTGTCAGATGTTCTTACAGCACACATTACGCTGGAGAGCACTTGACAATAAAATTTCGTGATGGAGAGCTCTGGAGAAAGGTTTTCGGCCCTGTTTTTATCTACCTAAATACCATTTCAGAAGGTGATGAGGTCCTTGCACTCTGGAGTGATGCCAAGGAACAGGTAATTATATATGTGAAAAATATTCATTTAGAAAACAAAAAAAGAGTTTTTTTTTTATAGAAAATAAAAAAAATAAAATAAAATAAAATTTGTCACATTGGTAGCTCTGGTACTAATAGAATAATTCTAGATGTGTATAAGAGACTTTTTATACAAATCATTTATTAATACTGTCCTTGAATATAATAAAATAAAATTTTAAAAATTTATATTTTACATATTTTTAAAATTAACGGAATAATTTGTTCAAAAGAATTGTAAAACTGCCCGATAATACAATGTACATGTACTATGAGATTATTGGGTTTTTTGGCAGATGTTATTAGAAACTGAAAGCTGGCCATACAATTTCCCACTGTCGGAAGACTACCCTTTTGATCATCAACGTGGTAGAGTTAGTGGTCGGTTACTAATCAAGGACAGGTAAATATTATTACCTCAAATTTCACTATAGTTTGTTGCCAATCATGTTGTAAACATTGGACTAATTCTAACCAAAAATAAATTTTCTTTTTAGTTACATTAGTGAAAGCTTAATCACTGGGAACGCTGCTTATGTTGGCTTAGCTGCACCAGGAGCTGCGGGATATTGGCAAACTGAAAACAAGGTTTCCACTATTACTCCCAAAACAGTTTTTAGGCGTCAAGAATCTTCTGTTTTATTCTTGCACCAATCCCTTATTTATATCTTGTTTGGCCCTCTGGATACTAGATAAGTGTATAAGACTAATATATACTTTCTTACATTATAATATGTGTGAAAGTTATAATAAGTAGTCCAGTTCAAATATTAATAGTAGTGTAAAATGATATTATTAATGTTCTTAAAGAATAAAATGTGTATTCATAACGTGACAGATATCAAAAGTGAGTATCTGACTTTATATATTGTATAGAATATTATGTCAGACTATGCATTGTTAAACATAAAGAGTGAGATAGGAAAGATAGGAAATTGGTATGAGAATTGATAGAAAAGATCTTGTGTCATTTTTTTTATTTATTTATGAAAACTTGGTTATGTCTAAGACATTTATGCATGAATTAGAGATAATTGAGTAGTTAATAACCTATGGGATTTCTTGTATATGTTATTTCAATGTTCTTCTATTTTAAAAGGCATATCAATTTTGGACGCAAGCGGACTCTGAGGGTTATTTTCTAATTAAAGATGTCCGACCGGGGAACTATAGTTTATACGCTTGGGTACCTGGGCACATTTATACTACATATATGATTAATATGACATTATCACTCTGTAAATCTAGGAAATTGAATTAATTTCACATATAAAAACCATGATAAGAAATGATGTAAATTTGACGGATGTGATAATTTTTCCCTGCATTCAATTATATTGTCACAATTAACTTTTTTTTTGGTCACATCCGTCAAATTTTCAAAACTCAATTTTTGTTTGATTTTCTAACTAATTTTGAAATTTTGAATTTTCATGTAAAAATATTTTATGTAAATTTCCTCAAATGTTGAATAATTTTCTAAAATTAGAAGTTCTAGCTGGTTATGCTAAACAATGCATGATAAGCAGGGAGCAGAATCATACTCGGGAATGTAATATATGAACCCCCAAGAACCGGTCCAACAATGTGGGTTATTGGCCTTCAGGATAGGACTGAATCTGACATCTTGACCGATCTTCCGGTCAGAGCATTATTCTTATACATTCTGTGTGACCCAAGAGACAGGTGTATGTTATTTATATATATAATCAACACTCTTTATGATACACTTGTTAGGCTTTTAATTTTGATAGGCACTAAGCAATATTTCCATTCTTTTGTTTTTTGGACAAACAGGTTTAGGCAATATGGACTGTGGGATCGGTATTCCGATTTATATCCTACTGTAGATTTAGTTTTCACAGTTGGTGTAGTATTGAAATTATCAAACAGATTGGTTAATTTTTCATCAAGATAAATAGGTACTTGTCCCTTCTTCTTTTTTTTAATCATATTGTGTCCCCCCCTCTTTTGGCAGCGTGGGTAGTGACAGATCTAGGTTGACCTTGAGAGCAAAGAGTATATAGACATATATATATATGACGAGACAATTTTATTAATTTTACAAAATTTTACAGGATAAATTCTAAATTTTATAAGAGTGTTAATGAAAATTAAAAAAAAAATCAAGAAAAATAATATATTTTCAATACTCCAGGGGTAAGACTATACAAATACATATTTAGGGGATAATTTTATATATTTTCTGAAATTTTAGAGGGGAATCTTATTTTTAAAATAGTATAATAATAATTTTAAAAAATTTTAAGGAGAAAAAGATAATTTTGGAAAATCTTGGGATATTACTTTATACATTTGCTGATATTGATATTGTTACTTCATTACAGGAATATTGGGAATAAAACTTATGTTCCAACAACATGGCAAATAATATTTGATCTGGAAAATATTGATGAATCTGCAACCTATATGCTCCGAATGGCACTGGCATCCGCCAATGAAGCTGAATTACAAGTATGGACTCTCAATGTTGATATATTGCCACCCCATTTCTTCAATTCTTTCCGTGGGACTTCTTATCTAAATTTTTCCTATTTTAGCCCGGAAACAATTTCGGGGTAACAAATATTTTAACTTATGTTTAGTTTAGGACTCTAAATCCTAGTAAAATAAGTTGTGAGGAAGTCTTATAGTACTCTTAGGGAACTATCCTGTTGTTATTTAAGACTTATACAATATAAATTTTCAAAATATAACATATTATATTCAAATCTTTAAATTACAACAGAATGGTTCTCTAAAGGTACCATAAAATATGGCTAAGTCATGTATATATAGATTTGACAAATTTTTTTTCCTTTTTTTAGGTTCGAATCAATAATCCAGATGAAGAGACTCCATATTTTACAACTGGTATGATCGGCAAGGACAATGCAATTGCAAGGCATGGAATTCATGGGTTATATTGGCTGTATAGTATAGAAGTATCGGGCTCTCAACTATTCTTGGGAAGAAATACAATATTTCTCACACAGTCAAGGGGCTCAAGCCCTTGGAGAGGGATAATGTATGATTATATTCGTCTTGAAGGACCACCTGAAAATTCATTGATGTATAAATGCAGGATAAAGGGAAGATGCTAATGTTACTTTTCCTTGATTTTGTTTTTTATTTTTAAATAGAAAGGCATATGGCATTGGCATAATTAGATATTCTAGTTCATAGGAGTTTTAGATTATTCCTAGGAGATAATGATAGATGGTTACAGCCATTGAGATTGGCTATTGGTTTTTGTACGAACTCTGATGCTTTTCTTAAGTACTTAGCAGCTTCTGATATATATTGTTTCCTTATTGTTAAGATTATAGTGTTTCTCAAGAGTAAAACTAAATAATAGTCAATGCTAAAGAAAAGTGGCATAGGCAGAAAATTCATAATCTACTTTAAATAAAGTAATAAAAAGTCATATTTCATTTCGTATATATAAGAATAACTTATATCACAAATAACTATCATAGACACTAAAATTTGTTTGAAGTGTTCCTAAGGTGGGTGGTGGTATGAGGATGGAAGTTGCAGTCCCCTCAATTTGAAAAATTCAACTTTTGCCCATGCAAAACTAAAATTTTCAGTAAATTGTTCCTTGGAAAACGTACTTGTTTGTCATTTGTAAAATATTTAACCATTTATCTATGTTAATCTTAAAATTATTGCAATAAAGTAAAATTCTAGGTGCACCATTTAAGCAAAAGAAAAAACTTACATAAATTCGATTTTTGTTCTACTTGTAAATTTTGCGGTCAAAATTAAATATTATACAATCTTACTTACATCAATTTATATCATAAATTTTATAAAATTTAATTCTATTTGACGGATGTGACCAATTTTTGGGCCGCCGCAGAACCCTTCCCCGTCCCTCCCTCTATGATTCCACCGCCACCCACACTCTCTCATCCTCCACTTCCCTATCCGGCACTCCATAATAATCCTCTGTTTAGCTTAATTTAACTTGATCAAATAAGACTATGGCAACAAAGTTTCTACGACTGAAAACAATAATAATAATAAAAAAAAAGAGGAGTTTGTATATCAAAAGAACACAACTTTTATGTGGAAAAAAGATTAAAAACAAAATAGCGCGAACAGCCATAAAAAGTTAATGTCCCAAATCTTTCAAGAAAAGTAATTAAGAGGGAGGGAGAGATGAATAAAAATAAAACCAAGAATAGATTAAATAAATGGAAAGAGAATAGAGAAAATGATAAAGGGAGTTGAATACCTGATCGGAAAAGAAAGGTGACGTTGGATTGATCGGAAAATGAACCACGGGAAACTTGGAGAAGAACAGGATCAGGGTTTGATCTAAGAAAGAGGAGAAAACCATTTCTACTCCTTTCCATATCAAAAATGAAAAAAGTGTTCTTCTTTTTATCCTCCAAGCTACTGTAGGTGGTTATGTTCTATAAACACAAACTTTTTTCTTTTTTTCTTTTTTTCTTTTTTAGTAACAGTCTAATTTATTTTTATTCAATTATATCACTATTAACCAGAAGGGAAAAGTTCAATAGAATCAAAAGAAAAATACCAAACATTTATCATTAAGAATGAAAATTAAGAATTTAAACTTTCGATCTTATATCCAATATAAGGTAATTAATAACCAATTTAGCTCAAATGAGTTAGAAGGAAAACACAAACGCTCAACTCCAAAAACTAGAAAGAGAGTAGATAGAGGATAGAGGTAGGAGACAAAGTAGGATGGGTCACATAGAGTTAGTGGGTCATTGAACCAAAAATGCTCTGTGCTTAACAATTTTGGCTCGGGCAGTATCCTTTCCTTGGATATGCACTACATGACTCTGTGCATATGCCTTAATTTCAAGGTTTCTGCCGTGAAAATGCTTTCGTGTACTTGTTTTGATTTTGTTGGTTTCTTACAGTCAATTTAATTCATTTTGTTTCACTCCATTTAGTTCACTAAGTTTTATAGCTAAAAATATTTTATCCTCTTTAAATTCTTTCTCTGTATCGATATTCTAATCCATACATCTAAATTTAGCTTGTGAAATGCGACATTACTCAACACCCTAATTCGTAAAAAATGTAAATCAACCTCAGATTTGAATGATTTTGATATAGTTGAAATCAGGGATTCTTATCTATTTGCTTTAAATATAACCTTTTTATATGCCACATTTTCCCTCAAAGTTATTACTTCCTCATTAAGTTTGGGTAAATGGTGTCATTTGTCCCTCAACTTTAACCCAAGATTCTATTTTGTTTTTTATATTTAAAAGAATTTATTAGGTTCCTTAATTTAGACACATTTCAATTTAAAGGTGCTTAGGCCACTTTCCCTACATTTTGAGATAACATACATCAATAATGTGAGACGCACAAAGGAAAAGAGCATTATTGGAAAAAATTTATAAAATATCACACAATTCACCCCTAAATTTGGATCAAGATCCTATTTCGTCCATCAAATTTCAAAAGACCTCTCTGAAGTTAAAAATGTGGGAATAAAAGGTCCCTATATTTTAGAAATTAATTTTGCTCTTCAATTTATAACAAAATAAGTTTTATTGACTTCCACATCCTTATACAAAGAAGTGCAGTTAAGGTCTAAATTAGAACATAATCTATTCAAATCAGTTAAAAGTTAGTCATTAGCATAATAATATAAGTTAGCTTCCAAATTTTGGATGTAAAATAATTTTTTCAAAATACACTTTAATCTCCCAAAGTTTGAATATGAAAACTTTATTTTTTGCCTAGATATTTAATTGGAAAATGTTTCAAAATACCACAAATGTAATTCTAAATATGAGATCAAATAAATAGACATTTAATATGACAAAAGGAATATATAATATTTTTAAAAATTTATGCTTTGCTTCTTCGAATTTTGTAAAATTTATGTTTAATGACAAATTATCAAATAAGAACAAATTTTGGTGAATTTTTTATTTGATTCATAAATAAATTATATCTAAAAAGTAACTTTTTTTTTTGTCAAATTGCAAATTAAACCGTTCATAAATTATGGTTTGAACATAAAAAATTGTTTATTCATCTTAATTCCTAACCATATATAAATACAAGAACATTATTAGCATTCACTACTATGTTAAATAAAAATGAACTGCTATTAACAAATATGTATTCCCAAAATTTCACAAAAATTAGTTTCAAATATTTCAAGAAAACAAAACATCAGGGAAAAAGCTATGGTTGATATATAATAAAGAGGAGAATGAGAAGGTGTACATTGTTAGCTTGCTCTTGAATTTGTGTAGGAGTGAAGGGTATCAACTTTTGTGCATCTTCTCCAAATAATTCAATGGTGGTAGATCCAGAAAAATCAGAAAATTGCAATGTAAGGCGGCATATATATTTAGGAAACGTTTATAAAATGCTATGTCAAAGCTAGACAAAATAATATGTTTAACTAAATTTGCATTTTCTATATAATACCTTGTTTCAACATTGATCCACAGCTAGCATGACATGCATTTAGTGTGCCACTCTACATTTGAATGTACAGACTTCCAACAATACCGCGTAATAATACCGAAGAAGCCAATCTTTGTTTACAAGGTTTGGAATACCTTGCACCCATATTGGTTTTTGTTGTATACAAGAGAAGTGAAAATTGTTCACGAGAGTAATATTCTAGGTAGATAGAATTTTTTTTTTTTTTTTAAAATAAAGATTAATAATTGGAGATCCACCTCTATTTGATTAAGGAGATATAGTACAGAAGCTATGTCGTCGTCATCGTCAGGAATGAAAGTAATGCATATATATCAGAGTATGCTCTTGAGCCAGTTAGGCTTTCAATCTCTTTTTGATTTGGTTTCAACCCTGAGGAACAGTCATTATTAGATGAAGCTTGAAACAGTAAATAAAATGTGTTGTAACTATTGTTTCTATATTTACATTCTTATGTACCGAATTTTCAAAGAAGCAGCTTCTCGAATAAGGGGATCTACGAGGAAGGCATATCCAACCTTTGATTGCTAGGCTAAAGCTATGAAATCATAGCACCAATTAATAGGATATCAATTTTTATAAGGAAACTAATATTGAATTTTCAATGTTTTCCTTTAAATACTGTGACATTGACCCATAAAGCTGAAATTACTGGAAATGTTTGAATTTTTTGTGTAATTGTTGTTTTGCTCCTTCTAACAATTCGAAATCATCCCATAGTGTTAGTAGTAGTGGGCATTTTCTGCTTGTAATTAAGAATGAGCTAAAAGTTAATTGTGATAAACAGGATTGTGTTTAAAAAATGTTGTGGTGTTTACTCTTCATTGATGATGGCAATGTCTCTAGCTGTGGTTGGGCCATTTTTACCATTCACTTATCTGCTTGGTAAAGCATGAACATCAATGCCAGGCGCATCTTGGAAGATGCGCTAGAGAAATTAGTGTAAATTATTGTTTGGTTAGTAGCCATGAATTGTAAATATAGAGTTTAAATTATATAATTATGCTTACCAATTTGAGCATATGGTTCCACGTGATTAAAAAAGTCGGAGAAAGGAGTAAACTGAAAGATAGGTAGGAAATAAGGGGACATGTTCATTAACTTGCTCACAATTGTGGAGTTATCAATTGTCCAAAAGCATTCATTGTAGCAAATAACATAGTTTGGATTTGAATACTTTACCTTTGCTTATGTCAATTTGAAATGTAGTACCTTTTGTATGGCTCAATAAGTATTGGAATGACACAAAATTAGGAAAAACAGAAAATATAAGTATTTGAAAGTAACGACATTAACTACATATTTACAATATTGCACGCTTTTAGCAAAAAGTATACATATAATTTATTTATTTACTAAAGTATATAGTGACAAGTAAATATAATTCCATTTAGCTTGGTCCAAGGAGAGAAGAGATCATGTCAATGTCTTTTAGTAACTTGAAAACATAAAGTAACCGAACTTGATACACATGCATATCACGTGCATTTTCCTAATATATCAAAGGACGCTCAAACACTTGTTATTTTTATGGAAAATAACTAAGAAGTAATTGGGGTTTGGAATATACTCCTAACGGTTTAAAAAAAATGAGACATAACTTAATTTTTGTTATGCAACAATCAAACAGTACTTTTAAAAATCTTGAATAGCGATTGAAAAATGAGCTTTTAGTTATGTGCTCGTTTTTGTTTTGTCTTGTATATCAACCATCAATTGATAAGTACATTTTGTAGTTTCTCAATACATAGAGAATAATAAAACATGATATTAACAGTTCTAATTTGTTAATGAGGGTCCAATAAGTAATACACTTGTACTAACTTTGAAAGAACAAACTTTTTCAACATGTCTCAATAATTTATTTCACGTTAATCTTACAATTATAGAAGCTCATAATAGCTTTTTCTTTTGTTTCTTGCATTGTCTCTAGAAAATTATATGGCTCAAATTATACTTCTAATATGTGATTTTGTGATTATGATGGTTTCTGTGGATTAATTTAGCCTTGACATGGGATTCACTTTATAGGAAAGCAAAGTTAGAACTAGTTAACAAGCGTCCCAATAGTTGTTTCTTGGATATGAATGTAAGCAATCTATATAATGTCAAATGTAAATATTGGCTGGAAATGATCTTGAAAGGCTATCGACATTAATAGGAGCACCTACAATACAGTTTGTCCTTGAATAGCTAGGTAACAAATGAAATCTTTACCACCTTCTAGTGAATGGGTTTGAGAAATAATAAAATCACTTTCTATAGAACTATAATTTAGACATAACAACCACCGTTAGAGTCTTGAAATAGGCTGGTACTGAATCGAGTTGCTTGCGAGCAGCTCAATTAAATGCTCAACTCATACTCACGTTGCCCGAATTCAAGTCGAGCTCTCAATTTGAGTTTTGAACTCATATTCGAGCTCTTGAATAAGAGCTCAAAAGTTCATCGAGCTTTCCGAGCTTTTACACATTATTTTTTTAGTTTTTATATAACATAAACTACTAAAATATAGGCAATATTTGGTAAAATTACTACTACTACTTCAATTTTTGAATAATGTACGGTCATTATAGTATCAGAATTGTATAAATTTGAAAAGAAAATATTAAAAACAAAAATCCCTAATCTCGAGCAAATCTTGAATCGAGCTCAACCTTTGCCAAAATCCAATTTTCGAACTCAAGCTCTATAAACTATACTTGAACTAGCTTGACCTTGAGCTCAAACTCCTAATTTTTTTTTTCAAGCTTGAACTCGAGTAAAAAGTAAAATACTATTCAAGCTCTACTTTGGCTTGTTGCCACCCCTATTCTTGGAATCCATTTCTACTATAAATTTGTGAAGAAATATATGTTATGACATTAAGAAAAAAATTTGAAAAGAATGAATACAAAAATTTTAAAATATAATACAATTTGAAGAAAAGTTGAAAAAGTAGTAAGAAATTAGTTTTATATCTAATGTGCAATTATTTTATAAAATTATACATATATAATTCTTCTAATAATTAAGTATTTATTATAGTATGCATCAATTAAATATAATTCTTTTATGACTTTTTTTTATAACCACCATTTAGTGGTTGTGTGCTTGACTTATATCCTACTAAATTAAATAGCTTGCAATGAGTACATGATAGAGAGGACATAAAACCATACAACTTGTCAAAATTTTGACCAAGATGATCATCAAGTTAATAATTTAAAATAGACTCGGGATAGTGAATTAATAATTCAAAATATGAGATGATCATTCTAATTATCATGTCTAACAAATCAAAGCACCAAAAATAGAGACATTAAGGGAAAAAGAGGAAAGTGAAAACCCTTGAAAAAGAGAAATGTGAATTTCAGAATACAAATAGCAATGGCTTACATTTTTGTAATACACATTATATAGGTTGGGCTACATTGGTATAGTGCACACCAAAGGTTAGTAGAGGAGAGCATTTAGGAATTCATCCAAACCATCCTCAAGCGACTCACCGGATGAAGTATTTTAATTCCTACATATAAAATGTCTAGTCCATATATATAATCTGGTAAATCAAAGTATAGTCTATAAAAATAATATGCTAATGTTATCAAAGTCTAGTGTATATAATCTGGTAATATGATATTATTACGAAAAGCAATGATGTTTCTGGGATAGCTGGCTTTGTCTGCCATTTCCCAATGCAGGTGTATATGTCTTCTACGTAAACCTTAAACTTTTGCATACAAATATTCAAAGGCAAGGTAAATAGATCATCAACTTTCGCTATGGGAATGTGACATATCTCGCAAATAAAGTCGACTATCTCTTGCTTGGACAAGCCGACATAATTATTTATCCTCCCATTAATAAATAGTTTGATAGATGTTGGAATGGTTGTTGGAAAAGAATAATATGTACATATAAAAAAATGAATTATGGAAAGAGTAACATGTGCCTATAAAAAATGAATTCCAACAAATATTTAGTATTTACATACTTCTCATCCTCTATAGTCATGTGCCTGTAAAAAAAAAAATAAATTCACACAAATGTTTAGTATTTACATGCTTTTCAACTTCTATAGTCAATGGGATATACCTGGTAGGCCTTGATTATAGATAGGTATAGATATTAAATATGTTCACAAAAATCAATCTGTTAGCGCAAATAAAGATTAAAACGAATTAAAATACAGAAAAGATTAAAAAAAAAGGTAAGGAGATGTTATATTATCAAAAAACGTTCCCCATCGTCCTGTCTTAATAGGTCCAAGAATACCATATTAACAGTATGTCCGGCAATGGTGTGGGTTTGTTTTTTGAGAAGGAACGGGCTTGTTGAGATGGATGGGCCACCTTCAATTTGCCTGTCTTACCTAAAGTAAAAGATTGATGGTGGAAAAGTCAGTAAAGAAGTGTAAGAAAGATCTGAATTTTAATTCCCACCCACTTAAGGATCTGACTGGATCTAATTTTGTTACTCCCAATTCTCATATTCATCTTACAAAATTTGTACAATATTATGAAATTCGATAGATTGTTACATTTCAAGTGCATATTATGTACAATTGGAACATCCGTAAATTTTGAACGGTATTATAGCTATCATTTCCCTTCAGGTGCGTATTATGCATGATTGGAATATCTATCAAAAATTTGATTGAAAGTGGACAGTTCTAAAAGTTGAAAGTGCAGTATGTCCAAATTAAAATAGTAGCACAAAAGTAAAATAAAATATAAATTAAAGGGTGTAAAATAGAGTTAGATTAAGAGTTCTAAAAAAAGAAGAAGACAGTCAACTTTTATTTTATTTAAAAGATAATCAACTTCACTTGCCAGTTAAGCTATTGTATGCAAGCTTACATAATAAGAATAACAGTAAGAAAATAAAAAATTTAACAATATTCTAAGATATCATTCGCAGCATCCTCAAAACATCTTCCTCTGTACGTATGTGGCAAAACCTTAATGAATATCCATCTGTTGATTAGAAAGAACGAAATTTTATGCTTTAATACAATAGGTAGCCATGAGAAAATAAGAATTCGTAACTGACAAAAACATAGTATAGTAATTTTGTTGTATTCAAGAACTCTTTTACCTAATGCATTATGTTTCCATATTATATTGCTTTGGCACAAAGAATGTAAACAATTCAGGTAGCATTTATAATACTGTCTCACCTCAATTAAGAAAAGTAAAGTTGATATTAAGTAATGTGCCTATACATGCATTTTCCTATTTTTTGTCAAAAAATTGAATCTAATTATACACAAATTTAGATGTCATATTTGGCAAGCTCCTTCCTAGTTGCAAAGCCACTCTTATTTCAAATAATTCACTATGTTCTCATCTCTCCATCAAATTGGACTCTATAGAATTTTTTATTAGTATAAAGAAACCAGCATTACTCTTGTACATCTCAAACATCATTCAACTTGTCCTTCATGCTCCAATATATTAACAATGCTGGCCAATGCACTATTCTCAACTTGGAACACTGTTGGCATGAAACCATGAGAAGGTGAACCCACAAATGCAGAACCAATAGTTGCTAAGAAAGTCAATAATAGACCACTTATGGCTAACATTTTGTTCAATATCAAGGTTTTTCTACCTAGCCTAAGATAATCTGCTACATATCTTATAATATTGATCTCATTCCCTTCTTGAGTTTTGCATTCCCACCATTACAATTTGCATTGGTGGCTTGCAATGACTCTTACTGAGGCCACCTACTACTGGTTCTACATTAAATGGGAATTTTTCAAGCATTATGCTACGGAAGGGAAGTGGATAGGCCTTGTCAAGAGCTAAAACTTTATGCATCCCTTTGTTTACATCCCTAGCTATAGGATTACCAAATATTTATACTTGTTTCAATTTGTATGTGCAATTTCTTGAACAACCTTGTAGCATTTGTTTTTTGCTCTTCAACAAGTTGGAATGGTTAAATTTTATTGATTATCAGATAGTTGATAGATTTTTTTCATCAAAAGATCATGTTGCAATTGAGATTAAAAAATGACCTCCAATAATTAACTTGAATGGTAATTAGTTGCGTGAACCTTATTTTGGAAAAATAGGTTGATTAGTCCTAACATGCACCTTTCAAACCATTCTCCTAGGTTATATAGCTTTTTTTAGTATTCCATAAAATTAATAATCGAACCTTTTCAAGTCTATTCAGTTGAATAGTAAATTGGTCTGAAAAGTCAGTAGTTGTTGCTAATACTAATTCTAATAGGATAATACTCTATTGACATTTTAAATTACTTCATGATTCATGTGCCTGTGATGTAAACCATGCTAAATTTGGGTGTTCAGTCATCGTTACTTATTTGTTGTCCATTATCACTCTGTTAGGTTGCATCGGCTACTAACTTTGTGACGTCCACTTCCTCATCTTCAGACCTTAGTCCTGTATAAGAGACATTCTCGTCTCTTGAAATTTCTCGAGATGCCTCACTCATTTGAATGTCAGGGGTAAAGCCTCAACCTAGACATCCTATCCCAAGCTTCTAGTGATCCCACGAAATTGATCTTTATCCTGATGAGTAAGTTTTGGAAATAGAACGAGAATCCTACTTCCAATTCTAATTCCCCTTTTCACCCTGCCCCTTTTCCATATGTATATGGAAGGCACCCTAAGATATTAGGCTGTTTCTCAACACTGAAGGAACAACTTTAAGAGCGATTTGAGGTCCTGAAATATGATGTAATGACATCTACTAGTCTTGATCAACCATTTCCCTTCTCACATGGTAAGTTGTCCTTTCCTTCCCAGACACTCGGAGCCTACACATATACATGGTACTAGAAAGCCTAATTTTGAATTTTCATTTTTGTACTAAATTAAATAATAATTTTCGTCTTGCACAACTCTCGAGATTGGATACCTATGAATAAAATAGGGTTAGTTACATTTTAGTTCTCTTATAGTATGGCCATATTACCAAACAAACCCTTAAATCTGGAAAAATAACAAATACCTATTGACCCTTTATCTGTCAATAATCCTCCAAAAATATTGTGATAAATTTCCTAAAATACCGGGGAGAATTAGGACTCTACTTAATCCAACAAACCTTTTCCTCTTAATGGTCATAGAGTTCTAGGAAACTTCCCCAACATTAGCAGCTCTCTCTCTTTCATCTGATTTTTATTGAGTCTTGTAACAAAATCCATGCACCGCATTGCTTGCAAGAAGTAGAGAAGGAGGTGCACGCCTGACTACCTATTCATCCTATACTTTTTGGCTGATCAACCTAAGATGTTCCAAAATGCTCATAGGCTTTTCAGTGTGAACAACATTCTAAAAATACTGAAACAGCTTGACCCTAGCTAAAAGGTGGTCGCAATGAAGTCTATCTACCAATCTAATATCTACAATCATGAATAACACTAATTCAAAATTATTTCACATCACACTTTTACTCAATTAAAAACATATGTATAGTGATTTAACTTTCACAATGTTTAAAAGGGGTTAAAAAGCAAAGAAACTTATATACACTTTGAATCCATAGCACTCTAAAAAATAGTCTTCTTGAAACATTTTTAAATTATTGAAACATTTCACAAAAGTTAACAAGCACAAAAACACTAAAAATAGAAAATATTTTTGGTTAAGCCTACAATACTTCTGGCAAAGAGGATATAGAAATTTTGAAAGTTGTCGTCCGACAATTAGGGAACAAAGTCTTTTAAACAGTCAGATCTTCAAGATTGAAACTCTCTATTACTACTAAGATGCTAAAATAAAAATCCTTTTGAATTTTTATAAATTTTTCTCTATTTTTTTTCCAAACACACAAATACATAAATATAAATAAACATAACACCAGTGAACCAATTCTAATATAATTGAACAATCAAAACTCTATGAGATGAGAAATAATATGCATAAAAAAATGAATGTGAAAGCAATCAAATGATCAAAATTTAACTTAAAACTAGGGTTTCTTTTTCAATCATGGAATTACTAAACAATGCATTCCTAAGCATTGCTAAGCAATGCTAAGCAAATGAGCAAATTTAAATGAATCACACAAATGCAAGTTTCAATGGAAAACATGAGGAAAAGAAATTGTTTTTCCTTTTTTCAACTAACATGACTACACTAAGTAGGGACCATTGGGACTTCATGGGGTTCAACAATTCAAATAAAACTAAAAATTATTAACTATAGGTAATAAGGTTTATCCACAAAATAAAGGTCGCAAAGGCCCAATTCATACCTCTCAACTTAACTTAGCAACACTAATTAGCATTAAAAAGTATACAACAACCAAGACTAGTCCAAACCCATAACAAACATTCATATAATATTTTCATCAACCATCTCAATTACCAAACATAATGTATCAAAAACAAGAAATTCCATAACCAAATAGTAAAACACATTCAAGTTTAATCGAGAATTTCATGACAGCTACAAAATATCAAGTAAGCATATAATCTACCATCATTAGTTAAATTAGACTAATTTGTCATCATGCAAAAATATGTTAACGAAGCATAATAAAAAAATAGTTTACAACATAAAACACATAACCCTAATGAATCACGAGGTTTCAAGCATTTATTATCCCACAGGGTCATAAAAGCAAAATTAAAAGAAACACTCTCCTAGTAAATCCAAGAAAACTTGCCGAGAATGTTGTAGTCCTTGCTCAATTGTCTGTATTGTGTAGCACATCCGAAGTAGGTATTTCCCGGGACAAATGAAACTTTGGCATATGTAGTTATCATATCCCTGATTCCTTCTAGATAATATCCTTCTTCTTCTAGATAATATCCTTCTTCTTCTACATTTTGAGCCACCACTTTTTTCATGAACACTCTGTATGGCACCTCCTTTACTGTCATCAGAATAAACAAACGACCCGATTGTTGAGAATTCATCCAAAGAATATGTAGGTAATGCTTTCAAACAAATGTTAAATGACTCGATTATTGAGAATTCAAGCTCAAGCGGTCTTTTATAACCGGTTTCTCTTGAAAAGTATTCTTCTTTCTCAATTCCTTGAACCAATTCCTTTTCAATAAATGCTTCATATGGCACATCTTTATGTATGTTTGTCATGAAATTTGAGCAGTCTTGTGGTTTCTTCTAATTGCACATGCTCAATGACTTGGTCGTTACACATTTATCCTCTTAGTGTCCATAGTCCTTTTCATTTTATGTGAGTATTACAGTCCTTTCATCTTCACCAACTATCATTCTTATGATTTCGGCACAATAAAGTTTGATATTTCTCAAGGATTCGACCATACACACTACATTTTCTATAAAAGTATCTGGCATCTGTACCAACCTTGACTCTTCTTCTTGAGTAGGTGGTGGTTGAGTGTAGTTATAACTACAATAATCATAAGTGTCTCCATGAATGCTATCTCCCCAAACTCGTATTGTCCCATAAGTGACAGTGAATTGTAGTTGTTTATGTAAGCTTGTTCACCATATCCTTCCATGATGTTTGGTTGGTCATGAAAGTTTCTTGGGAAGCATTCATCATTGTGGACCATGGATATATACCATAGGGCTCCATTTATTCACAAATATACTCTTGAGGTGTCGGAAAAGAGTAAGAATAATCTTGATAGTTTGAAAAAGAATTTGGATGGTTAGACCATCGTATTTGATAGTTGCAAGGGTACGGATCGATTTGGTATGCGCATTCCCAATTAGCATGGTTATCTGCAAAAGAATCACTATGGACAATATAAATCATCAGAAGGAATGAAATTTGTACAAAAACAATCAAATTGTTTTTGTAAGGCTATTACTTGGATTGACATCTTATTAATATGAATCATGAGTGTATCCAACTTATCATAAGAATCATGCTCATTGGTCATGCTTCTATAATCACAAGGCTGATAATACCTTTGGCATGACTGATCCTAATTTATGTTTTGCACGTTCTTATAAAACCAATGCAAAACAAAATACAAAAATAAGCACTTAATACAAAGACCACAGAAAAAAGAAAAATGGGAGAATTTGGACTAGTAGTTAGCCTAAACTATCCACTTAAAAAAGAGAAAATGTTTTTTTTTTTTTTTAAATACTAAGAACACACAATGCATCTAAGACAAATATAATACAATTTACCTTTCAAAGTAGTAATATTGTCAAATTATACCAATATTGCCAAAAATTTAATCCCAGGAAACGACATGAAAACTTGATACGTTAAATATCTAGTATAAAATTTATAACTCGTAACTATCTACTATTAACTTGATATTACATTGTAAGTGTATGGGGTCAAATAGCGTATAACAGAAGTAGGGGTTGAACCCATAAGATTTGGTTTAGCAGAAGTAGTGTTGAACCCACAAGATTTGGTTTAGCAAGTACCGCTTATTTGGTTCAAATGCTATTTGAAGAATCAATAATAGGAGAAAGAGTTGAATAAATTAGAATTAAAGACTTCAAATAATGAAAATAATGCCAATTCCAGATTTTGATTAATTCATTGAATTAATTGGTCCAATTATAACTCATGGAGATTCTATTCTCATTATTCAACCCAATCCTAAAATTTTCAATGATTGAATCCTATCAAATTAAATTACTAGGTTTTGAGACCTTCTCTTGCCTAATTAAATAATTCGAGTCTTATCTATATGGAATTCGAATTTCCGGCCTGGAATACTCGACAAATTAACTAGTTAATCCCATTACCTTGGTTTCAAATTAATTAGTGTAATAATTTAATACGGGTCTATATGACGAAGTTTCAAAAATTTTATCCTCTTGACCAACCTAACAAATGTAGAGATGATCAATCTTTAAAATTATCTATTTGTGTTAAGTATTATCCAATTATTATGATTATTGCAATTGATGATCAAATTAATCGTAACCCAATGAAATCGGCATTATCCAACTTTAACCCATACTATTGAGAACATAAATGAAAGAAAGTACACAAAAGAAACATCTGAATTAAATAACATAATAACCATATATTAATAAGTAATATTAAGTTAATTTATACAAGATCTAAAAAAATTTCATTTATACAAATTCGATTTAATTAAATGTATCTTGAGTATTGCACAGACATTGTGTGTATGCATGTCACTAGTAGTTAGGAGTATTCATTCGATTGGTATTCGATTTTTTGACTTATTTTACTTAACTTGTAGAAGTACAAGCAAATATAAGTTTATAAATAATAATAAAAAAAAATTTAACCGAATTACAATCACAATATTCTTTAAAAGCAATAGTAGTAAGTTCCAAAATTGGTGAGTGGGGTTTGTGTATATTTATTTACATAAAGTTAAAAATCTTAATATATGAATGTGTATTAGTGTATATATCATATATAGATAAGAAACAATAATTTATAAAGTTACAAATTCATGACCATTTACCAAAACCAAACACATATCAAAATCCTATTGAATCATTAACCCCTTTATATTATTAATAATATAGTATAAAATGGGAAGGCAATTTGCCAAAAATTTCGTTGTCCTTCGTAGTGCAACAATTTTGGCTTCTTGTGTGCTCTTTACATGAGACCTTATGAAATTTTTTTCTCTTAAAAAGAAAAATGAAAAAGAGAAAAAAATTTCACATCTCTGACCAAAGAGCACACCAATATTTAAAAACTCAAAACTTGGATTTGACTCGAAAAATTAGTGAGTCGAGTATATTCGAAAACTCGTTGAGTTTTACCGAGTTAAGAATACAAAACTCGAAATAATAAAATACATCATGACTTACACATTTCCATCTATTAAGACTAAATTATGCTAATAATTAGTTTAAATATTTAAAATTTTAGTTTCTTATATAATTCTTTTACATATTATTCATTTTCAATTCAAAAAAATTAAGTTTAAAACAATTTTACAAACAAATTTAATCTATTTTTGAGTGTTAAAATTTGATTCGAATAAAAACACATAATTACTAGGTAAATTTATCAAATTTAATGTAAAACTCGATAAAACTCAATATTTTTCACCTAAGATTCTATAAGAAGTAAAAATACACATCTAGATGAATATTAAGATGAAAGGAACTGTCTCTTATCACTATCTAGAATGTCTCTTAAGAGACTATTTAGATTTCTCTCTTTCTCTCAATCTCCCATTCTTCATTCCTTAGATATTCATACTACTACCCCTTTTTAGCTTCTCCTCTTTTCTTTCATTCAAACCCTTTAAATCCTCATTCCCATATACTATTCTCCCTTATATTTTTGAAGCTTTAATCGAAATCAAATCCAAAGCAACCACAGTTATAAATCAAGAATTTCAAACACCAAGAAGGTAAGGGTTTATCAAGTTTTTTTTTTTTTTTTTTCAATTTTTAGAAATTCAAAATTTTCTTTTGGTTAAATGAAATTTTGATAGCATAGAAATTTATGAAATATACATAATCAACTCAGAATATGCAAAAATTTTAAGTAAAAAAATGAATAAATGTGTGATTGCGAAAAATGTGGATATGTGTTTGTGCTTTATATGCTTTTATAAAAATGGTTTTCTGGGTTCTAACTTAAAACTTAGAAAAAAGTCAGTTAGACTTGTGCTTCTACAATCTATTTTCATTATAGATTTGCAGTGATTTCTTACTTTTATGTATTAATTAAGTTGAGAGGTACTTATTTGGTTTTTTTTTCCCCCAGAAGATGGTATTTGAATGTAAAGATAGAGTATCTTCATTCATCCATGGTTGATTTGTGTCTTTATTAAGACATTTTTGTTAATTCTCTGGCTTTGTTAGATATAAATACACGAATGTTCTATAAATGTAATTGATATTATGTTAGTGGTGCCTATTTCACCATGTTAAAGTGTTTGTTTTTATAGATTGTATATAAGTGGTTATGGTTGAAGTAAAGATGGTGCGTCAACATATTTGAGTTCCATATAACACTTCCCGAATGAACCAAGTCCATTTCATAGTGCCCTTTTGAATTAGATTGTCTGAGTGCCAAGTTCTATTGTCGCAGGTGCTTTTACAGAGTGATGGCTTGCCAATTGAGTTTCTTCAAGCTTCAGAAATTGCTGGAGAAGAAATCTGAAAAGCTTTTAGGGGAAAGTTATTAGGGGTTTATGAAATCAGAAGTCCCTCATATAGTAAATGTCATGGTCGCCCAGTTAATTTTGTAAGTGCAGCTTCATACCTGAAATAAAATCTTTGTTTGATACTTTGCTTTGCTTAAGTAATTGTTTGCTTCTTGAAAATTCTTACTTTCAATCTACACAGTACAACTAATGGAATTAAATAGATATGTAAGAACTATCTTTGACAAAGCTCCTGCATATGGGATGTGGGTGAATTTGAGACAAATACGAAATATAGAACTCTATTGTCAATGCAATATGAAATATGTCAAGTTTGAAACACTTATTAGTTTCTTTAGAAAACAGCCATGTAGGTCGGTTTAATTTTTTTTTATTATTATCTATAAAGACAGTTTTTTCATAGATTTCAACTTTTCCCCTGGAGATCAATGAATAAATTGGGAAGGATGGTTTACTTTTGTTGAGTAGAATATGGGTTGGGTGCTAGGGTAAATGCAGTTGATATGCATGACACATTGTCTTTCCATAATGATTGTATTTATGTTTTATAATTGTCTTGTACTGTAATTTGTGTTCACTTTTCTTTTATTTGTTGCCTAGATGTTTTTAAAAAAAGGTATTTTTGCATGAATTGAGACAACTCATGTTGTCACTCATTATGATCACCATGAAGTGCACGATCTTAGTAGTTTAAATTTTATCTTGGCTAACCTTAGCAGATATCATCCTTAGGATTTTTTTTTGTGCTATTGTTCCATGTTGCAGTATTTTAGCTGAATTTGTTGACTTCATAAACTAATATTTGTTGTATTGTTGCACGATAAGAGAAAAAAAATCATGAAATTTCAACTATGTCAATTCATGCAACAATACAATGCCTTTTGTTTTTCCTTTTCGATGATATTTTAATTCTCTTTTGCTTTACTTGAAATTCCTTGATGTGTTTGACAGCCATTTCATGATTTTCTTTCTCTCTCGTATTCACATTAAGATTTCTTTTATCGATTTGGTAAGTCTTCTTTCTTTTATTGTATGTTGTTTTTTTTCCTATTAATTTCGTCTACTTATCAATGGAATTTGTATTTGTGCCTTGAAGTCGAACATTTTCTTTGAATTTCAGATCCAAAAAAAGTAATATGTAAAAATTAATTTATTTCATAACTCTGGCAAAATGAGTATAAAAAGATTGAAGAACTATCGAATATATATATATATTTTTGGTAGAGTAGGGGTTTACTGCTTTTTCACTATAACATTTCAATATTTGCTTCTCACAATTTTTATACAAATTTTGCATTCAAATATTGCATTTGTCCAATAACTATAGATTTTTATGGAGTATATTTTATTCATTGAATCTATAGCATACTTGTGCTAATTTGTTTTTTAATTCAAATAAAAGAAAAAAACAATTTAAATGTTTAATTATTACAGTGCATCTTTATACTCTCGTAGTAGATTTCATTCAATTTGCATCTATATGTTGAATTTATGAAGTAGGTATTCTGCACATGCATAGTAAAGAGATACGGCCCCTCAGTTATTAGGAACATCAATAGTTTAAGTCCACAATATAGTAGCTCTTCATAAAGCAACTTTTTGAATATCCTCTTTATAGTACTTTTTACTAGAAAATTCTACTATTTTTTGAAAGTTAAACAGAATAGATACATATGTTAAAATGATGGTTAGATAAGAATTATGGATAAGAATAAGAAATGCCGAAAGAGATATTCAGAAATGACAGACAACTTAAATCAAGAGCTCTTAAAAAAGCACAGAGAAACGTATACGACGAAGAAAGCTAAAGAATACAAGGTCATTGCACATCATCAGTTTGAACAAGGTACTTTCTTAAAAGAGAATGTAATGACTCTAGAAAATGGAAATATAGATTTTGAATTAGAAATGTCAATGGAGTATGGAGAATCATCTTTCTCAAATTCTTCATAATCACATTTCTTTCTAAGGGTGGATAAGAATGAGCTATGGCAAAAGAAATATACAGAGATGCCACAAAGCATAAAGCAACAACTTCTGAAGAAATGCAGACAATTGTATGCTAGCAAAAGAGCTTTAGAAAAGAAAGCCTTCACAAACTATCAATCTCCAATTAGCAAAGCAATGAAAACTTACAAAAGAAAACGTAGGAACTACTTGTTCTTAGAAACAACTAGGAGACCTAACGGGGCGAAAAATAAGTATACATAAATGCCCAAAAAAATTGAACTACATATTGTGTATAATGACCTTCTAGCATTTAAGAAAAGAAATTTTGAGATAGTAAAGTACTATTGGTGATTGAGTAAGTATGAAGAATAGAATGCTTTTCTTTATATCCCTTCCAAATTGATGATATAATACTAATATTCATCACGAGTTTGTTAATACATACAACATTGTCTCAAAAACCACTTCAATAGTATTTTCAAATTGTCTATTATTATTAGACCATGTATAGTACTTTGCATTAAATAAAAAAACCTACATTTATGAAATGTAAAGTACAACATATCAAAGCACTAACTATCTTCATCAAGCCAAATCAAAGCACTTTTCTCCACTGATAACACCTGTCAATTGAAATATGGAGGAAAGGTTGAGAAATGGTACAAAATGAAGGGATATGAATTAGAAAAAAAAATGAGAACTTTCCAAGACAAATAACCAGTTAGCTACACAATATATCCATATCAAAAAATTAAAAGCACAGTACTCGAATAGCCATTCAAAAGACGCTCAGTATATGATAGTTCCTATTAAAGAAAATTTTTTAGAAATCAGCCAAAAGAAAAAAAAAATATCAATATTCCCAGCATTGTGGTCATCAAAGTAAATACCCTAAACCCTATTCATCAATATTTTACAAAGTAAAGTGCTTTCATCCAAATATCTCCCAATTTGCCAAGCCCAATGCCTTCAAAGCCTCAATTTGACAGATATAACTTTGACTAAATACAATATATAACTCTTCATTTGAGACTAAATTGAAAGCATGCTTCAACAAAAAGCAATGGAGTAATGGAACATAGCATGATCACATTGTATAGAATAATTTTTTTTTTTTTTTTAGAAAAAGGACATAACCCAACAAAAAGCCTAAAGAAAAAGAAAAACGCAACAAAAAGAAATAAATAAAGAACCAATATACCGTTGCTATGAAAGCGGGTCTCTTGAATAGAAAATACACAGTCTAGATGTTATCTGGAGGTTTTGACTCCTTTCGAAGCAACATATAGCAAGTATGTATACCAAAAATAAAACAAAGAAAAGAAGAAAACAAGAAATAACAGTTAATAACGCCGAGAGAGTAAAAAATCAAATAAAAAAAGAAACATTGACAAAGAGAGGTAAGAAAGACTCACCTATAGAGTTTCTCCTTGGTCGTCAATTCCCAATAATGACCATTTTATCTCAACTATATATGTCCTTTGAAATTTTCAACAAAGATATACATATAAACTTTCAATTTTGATTTTCCCCAATGCAAGACTTTTCTCAACATTTAAAAGTACATTTACCAAAATAAGACAATTCTATAACCAAAATTATATTTCCTTCTCACTATTCAATCTTTTTATACTGATTTGTGCAACTAACTTTTGAAGTTTTAAACACTTTTAGGTTCAAATGTGCTATATCAATACTACACCAACACTATCCAATAACTTTGGTCCATTAAAATTATTTTTCACAAGCAAATAGTGAGTTTAAAAAAATTAAAAAATACCAAAAGAAAAAAAAATGAGAAGAAGTAGAATGCTACTCATAACAGAAACGGGAATCCTACTCTAATCCTTTTTTCCCCCCAAATATATATTCAGTAATTACTAAATTTGGCTACTAATAAGGATATAATAACACGAATAGATTAACAAATGTCAGTACCATTTACTTTAGCAACTAGGCAATAAATACACATATAGTTAGTATAAATTCAAGTCAAAGCATGTATGGGTTACACATGTCTATACTTATAGATATATTGCCTAAGAAATTATAGAACATCAAAACAAACTTTTTTCAACTAATAAAAAGCAGGAATTTTCACAACAGAAAAACAAAATGTTGTAAGAAAGTAAAAGGGTGCTTAAGATTATAAAGTCAAAGGGGACACAAGGACTCATCTTCTTGTTTTTCTGAATCTTTGCTATTTTGACTGTGTGTTCAAGGAAGTTAGTGGAGATGGTGATTTTTTGTGTATTCTTTCTTTTTAAAAAAAATAGGAAATATGTAATGTAAAGGATATGACATTGACATAATCCCATACATACCAGGTGCATGTGGACACTCGATATTCGTATTGATATTTGATTCAGGGCAAGGAGTGCATTTTCTAAAAAGCGGTAATCCAAATGAGATGATGGAGGTTATCATAGAGGAGATGAGACATTTATAATATGTGAGAGTAGGGTGAACAAAGTCAAAGAGGCAATCATTTTCAACTTGAATATATGACGTTGTGGAATAGTATAATAGTCCAAGACTATATTTAGAAGCTTACTTTTACATGGTTGCTTTTCTTGTGCAAATAATTCTAACGCCAGTTAGTTAGACAAAGAGTAAGGTGATTGTAGACACCTATTTTTGTCCCGTAAGTTCTCCCCTATTTTTCTTTGAATTTGACTCTCAATTTTCTTTTTAATTTCGCTTTTAATTTCTTTTTAACATGCTTTTTGATTTCCTCTTAATTTATCCTTTAATTCTCTCTTAATTTGAGTCTTATGGTGTTTAATTATTATGTGTTTTATGTATTTTTGAAATACAAAGAATGACTTTTAATACAAAATAAGATGCTGTCTCTTAAACACATCTAGATGTGTATAAGAGACAGCCCCAGCATCACAGCTCTCACGCTACCAACAACAATTGTTTTGGCCACGTTTTCTCTTTTTTTCCCATTTTTCACCAAAAATTTCAGATGGCCATACTCCCCACATGACAAGGAATGGTCTTTGACCATTTTTACACTCAATCAAATTCATAAAAAGCACAAAAAATCAGTCTAAAGAAGGGAGGAAAAATTTTTTCTGGAGAGAATTTTTCTTAAGCCAAAAAATCTGCCAAATAGCCAACTTTAAGCCAAAATTCCATAAGATCGGAGAGGAATTAGACTGAACTCAAAGAAGAAAAATTGTAGACGGTTCCTGGGGATAAAACTTCTCTTTGTAAATATTAAGCAAAATCGTCCATTTGGAGGGTAAAAAACGTGGTAGAAAAAGGTTGTTGGTCCAGAGGATTTTCCAGAAAAATTTTCAAGTCTAGAAAATTTTCTAGACAACCAACTTTGAGCCAAAATTTCATACGATCGGAGAGGAATTAGACTGAACTCAAAGAATAAAAATTTTATAGAGTTCCTGGGGCTAAAACTTCTCTTTGTAAATTTTAAGCAAAATCGTCCATTGCAAGGGTCAAAAACGTGGTAGAAAAAGACTGTTGGTCCAGAGGATTTTCTAGAAAAATTTTTAAGTCTAGAAAATTTTCCAGACAACCAACTTTGAGCCAAGATTTTAAGCGATGGAGGAGGAACTGGAGTAAATTCAAAGAATAAAAGTTATAGAGAGTTCCTGGAGTTACAACTTTTATTTTCAAATCGAAGCAAAATCGTTAAACGGTGGGTCAAAAGCGTGGTGGAAAAGGTAGGTAGCCACCAAAATCTGCAAAAAAAAAAAAAGAAAGGTTAGAAAATTTTATTTCCATTTTACTCCTTCAGATTTCAGTTTTTTACATTTTGGAGCCAGAGAATATTTTCTCAAATTACATTTAGGCCCTTCCGATAGGCCCATTTGGTGCCACGTCATCGATGACGTGGCACTGCCAGATTGCGGGACGTCAGCGATAACGTGGCACCTATTGCACCACGTCTCTTGGACACTCTGAAGAGAAAAACGTATATGTAATATTAAAGAAAATTTCTTAAGGGCCTAGAATGTAAATAAAAAAAAATTATCTAATGGCAGTTATGCCCTCCCGATTTGACTTCGCATTTTTAGCCCTCAAATAATTTTTTTATTTACATTTAGGCCCTTAAGAAATTTTCTTTAATATTCTTGGTGTTTAAAACTTCAAAAGTTAGTTCCAAATTAGATGTTTTATGTCAATAACCACCAATTTTTGCTTTGACACATGTTTGGCATTTTAATATGTTTTAATTACCCTTTGATTGTGAAATTACTGTTTTTCCCTTATGAGTATTTAATTGTAAATAGACTTTGATCTTTGCACATTTTTTATTAATGAAGATTTTGTGATGATTGGTGCTTTATTTTAATGTTTATTGGTCTCATTATAATATTTATGCCTTATCTTATTTGTTAAATTATGTGAATTTACTCTTTTGCCCTCAAATTTTGGATTAGTTGCACAACTAGACGTTAAATAAAGTTTATATGTCAATTTTGTTGAAAATTTCAAAGGAAATCACCAGTCCACTAACTTCCTTGAACCTGTTCTTATACACATCTAGATGTGTATAAGAGACAGGTAGCATAGGTGTTACCTTCCTATAGTTTAAGGGCACTAAAGGATTCAATGTGTGCGACTTTTAATTGAGGCTAAATCTACCTGTCAAATGGTAAATATAGATGTGTATAAGAGACAGGCTTAACATGTACATACGTGTGCTTTGAGATAGTCTAAAAGTTTTCTATGCTACAAAGCCGGCAATAATGAATACTAAAATTGAAAAGGAAACGCGATAAAATCACGCAACCGGTCCAACGCGGTAAAGTGGTGCCGAGGAAATTCTCACCTAGTAAAAGGGGGTGCGACAGTGATTAAATAATGCTTTTGCAAAATATATGCTCATAAGTTTCAATTTGAAATTTCGACTAACATACAAGTGATAAGCTCATAAATATACTATATTTTATGTGTCATTTACCTCCATTTTAATGTAATTTGAGCAAAAATTGAGTAATTATGATATAAAATGCTTTATTTTGAGTTTTATAGGGTTTGAGTAAAGAATGAGTTAAAATGGATCACAATATTGGAGGATAACGTTCACTTGCGTTGTGCAAATCAGATATAGTTTGGAAGATCAAGCATAACTCTATTGTTCAAACTCCGATTTCTATGATTTTGGATAATTTGTAAAGTTAAGGAAGAGTTATACAACTTTCATGATTTGAGTTTTACGAGATTCTATAGGCATCTCGTTCAAAATTGCAAAGTTAGAAAATATGCACAGCTGATGAGTGATTCTGACATAGTTTGGTAGATTGATCATAACATGTATCCAAACTCCAATTGAGGTGATTGAAGATGTTTTGGAAATTTAAGACATAGGGGTACAACTTTTATGTTTTAAGTTTACTCAAATTCTACATGCATCATGGAGAAAATTTAAGATGAAGTGGAGCCACCGTACTGGACCCAGCACCCGGGCACTGCAAAATTGCTAACGCCACCAAGTCCAAAAAGGCTGCTTTTGCTCACTGGAAACAGAACCCAGGTGCCGTAAAAATGCAGCTCCCAGGCGCCGGCCGACGGACAGTCTCATGAAAGTTGACTTATTTTGCAAGAAAAGTCCTCCCATGGACCCGATTACATGGAAAAGCGTGTATTTATCATCCCGGAGCTCCAAAACTCTAAAAATATCTATATACACCAAGAGAAGGGGAGGAAGATCATCATCAACCGTCATTAGTTTTTAGGTTTTCAATAGTTAGGTCAATAATTTACCTGTAGGGTAGATTTTTCAATTGTTCGCACAAGGATTTCATTCTCTTGTTAAGAATTCAAGATTTAACGATCATTAATATTCATTCTTGTTCCAATTACTGAGTTTGATTTAATTTTATGCAGTTTAATCTTCGTTCTTATAGCTTTCTTATTTTTCAATTATCGTTCTTGTTTTATTGCTTTAAATTCTTAATTGCTTCTGTAAGTTTAGTCGTGAGGGTTTTACTTTTATTGTTTTTAATCACTTTCATAGAGTAGATTAAATTCTCGTTCTCGATTAAATTCTCACAAGTAGGATAGATTGAATTAGGGTTTTTAGTTAATTATCTTTAATTGTTTTTCTTAGGGTTAGAATTTTACGTTCTTGTCTTTATTGCAATTTCATTTGATTAAATTTAGTTAAAAACCCTTAATTATTTTGTCTAACTAATAAATAGGCTTGTGAACCTAGTAATTGTCCAATAGTCCTCGTGGGAACGATCCTTACTCATCCTATATCCAAACTGACCTCGTATATTTGCAAGGTGTAGGAGTTGATTAGGATAATTAAGGTTTTGTTTTATTATTACTTATTCATTGTTTTCAAAACCTATTCAATATCTTACCGAATAACAAGAATATGATTTTAGTGTCCTTTCAAGAAGTATCGAGAAGAGCACCAATGACTCCCATAACTGCCATTAGAAGCAACTTTATAAACGAAGAGTCTCTTGAGCATTTAGAAGACCTTAACCTACAAGTAAATACATATACGTAATTTCTTCGAAACAGGCATAACCCAAGTATTTCCTATTCCAAGATATTAAGAACAATCAACTAAAAGACTTCCTATTCTGTCTCCATATTCACAGAATTGAATCCAAAACAGGACTACCCATAAGGCTCATTTAGCAATCCAATATAAGCACTCTATCTCAATGGCAAGATACTAAGATACTTGACATCCTTACCAAACAACAATAACAAAGGGAAAAAAAAATCAAAATATCTATTAAATCCAACATAGAAAACCAAAACACGTAGAACAATACAAGCAACATCTCCATTAGTGAGGCTCCAATTATTTCACTTGGTTTCTATTCCTATGATTTAGTCCAATAGAAAAAATTCACACAAAATACACACAAAAAAAAAAAAAAACATAAATAGTTTAGAAAAATTATAAAAAAGAAACAAAAAAGGTGAATACCTTGTTGAATCCAATAGGGCCAAGAGAAGATTTTACAATATTAGCCACGGCTTGACATGCTATTACTGACTATTTCCTCCCACAAAAACATCATAACAGTAAAAAAATCTAAATTTATATTCATAATATTCAAATTTATTTACAAAAAAAAGAGAAAAAGTATAAATATACAAAGTTACCTTTTTCAGTACGAATGTCTTGGCCGGAGTGGCCGTCGCCGATGATATTAGGAGTCCGAGCCGAAATCGTCATAAATTCTAAAAATAAATCTAAGAAAAAATGTGAAAAAAATAAAAAATCCTCCATCGAGGTTGAGTTGACACAGGACATCAACTCAGTGAGCAAGAGAATTTTGTAAGGTTCACATTCAGAATATGAAAAAAATAATAAAAAAAAGGAAAAACAGAGAAAGGCATCAGATCAGATCGAGGCAAATCACACTTTGAGAGAGAAAAAAAAAGAAAAAGAAAACATATAGAGAAGTGAAGCTTGACATTGTAGAAGGATCCAAATTAAAAAAAAGGACAATTCTTTTCAGATAAACAATTATTGAAAGTAAAAAGTGTCAAATTACAAATATTTAGAAATATATATAGACATTAACTCATAGTAACTATTACAAATCCTTGATCATGCATTCGCTCTTTATCATCAATAAATTTTAAACAAGAATCAACACAAACAGCTGCGATCATCAAAATGGGTAATGTTTCACTTCATCTTGCATTGTAATACTATTCGAAAAAAAAAAAAAATGTTAGATCCTAAATTAGCTGTTATCGCATCTGCATGATGTAGATTTGTAATAAGATTTTCTTGATGTTTAAACAGGGTTGTGACTTAAGTTTATTGGATGATAATGGTAGAATTAAGACTGGGAAAGACTTTCCCATTGATCAACACTTAAAACAGGCGGTTTATGGATTTCCCAGTTTGCCATTTATATCTTGTGAGTATAAGAATTGTGAGATGGCGATGAGATCATGAGATAGTCCATTTGTCTAATAATTGAGCTTATTCTTTAATTTTGCTAAAAACTTCTATTTTTTGGTTAAATGATCAGACTTACAATAGTTTATAAGTTAAAGTTGTTCATGCTTTTGAAAATCTAAAACCTTTCCACCAAACTTATGAGTTTTTATTTCCTTTATCATGCTTTACAAAAGGAGATGAAGCCGACATGGCATTGTTAAGAGATTGGATTTTGAATAATGAATTAAGCATTCTAATTTTTTGTCATTGTACTCTTCTTGTTGCAGGATCACTCCTGTTAGGTCCTCCAGAATGTGAGAATGAGGGAAGACCTCTTTTGGCATGCCTAAGAAATGAAAATCATATTTTAATATCTAATATTTTATGAATTTTCATATGTGGTATGGATTGCATCTACAGCATGGATTGGCTATTGTTTGGGTTAACACAAGTTCATTTATGATCTCTTAACTCTTGACATGGCTTGTTTGTTAATGTTAAAGGTATCCGCGGTTTATATATAGCATTTGATTGAAAGTTCGAGTGGAAACTGAACCTTGTGTTAAATCTTTGAAAATGCCTTTGGCTACACTATTACTCATGCCAAAAATGCTTCTCTAATTTTTTTCAAGTCATTCAAATTTTACTTTCCTCAAATATAAATAATAATAATAATAATACATAATAAAATAAAAATAAAAATAAAAATAAAAACTGATTCATCATCACATCAATTACCATAATACTAAACTACATTATATTTACATATGTTTCAATTATTGGGCGTTTATTATATTTGATTTTTCACTGTCACATAGTATTTTATAAGTATATAGGAATATATATGATTATCTAACTCTATTTGTATTAGAGTAAATTAATTATACATTTAATATACTTGTTGATAACAAAAATATTACATTAATAAGTTATGTAGTATAAGTATATAAATTAGACGTTACGTAAAATATATTTTTATTATAAGTATAAATTATACGAATTTTAGTATATGAATATCATAACATGTATGTATGTGTGTTTGTGTGTGTTAATGTGTATATATAAGTTTTTATAATTACTTAAGTCCCTTTTATATTATTAATTTTTTTAATAATTAGATAATCCATTTAATTAGTTATTAAAACAATAGTGTTACATTAATGAGTTGTACACCTATATTAATATATAAATACATAAATGGCACTTAATGTGAAGTTTTATATTGATAACTCTGACAATCATGCAAAGAAAATACATTCAATATTAAGAAAAAATATTATTAGTTATTAACATATTTAATTATCAACAATTAAGAATATTATAGTTAAATATTATATACAAAAAACATTAATATATTATTACAATATATGCTGAAATATTAAAAGAAATATAATTGTTCGATTTATTTGTTTAGTATTCGATCGGTAAAGTCAAACGACTTGTTTGACCTGTAAATCTGTCAAATCAGTCAATTTATAGATCGGTATTTGACCTCTAATTTGACTTAGAAGTTGAAGTCAAAATTGAGTCATGGAATCGCTTTATTAAATGAGTCAAACTCAAGTCAAATAAGTCAAATCAAAATTGTTTATTTTCGATTGAACTTGACTCGGTAGTTCTCATTTGATTGACTTTTGAATACCCCTACTAATAATACTCCTTAGTGAAAAGGGTGTGCAAGAGATTAAAAAGTGTGATTAAATATACTCCCTCCGTCCCAATATATTTGTCACCTTACACATTTACACAAAGTTTTTGGCAACTTTAATATTTCTACCAAGTGATCATAAACACCCTTATTGATTTTGTATTGACTCCACATTAAATGACAAATATTTGAGAGGATGGAGAAGAAGAGAGGAGGAAGTGATGATGATTGTTACATCTAGATTGAGAATCTTTTGAATTTTTGGAACTTAAAATATAAATTTAAACAATCGCAAAAATTATTTTCATTGTTTACATTTTTATTGGGACATCCCAATATAGAAAGTGTGACATAATAAATGAGATAGAGGAAGTAATTAAATTTGATAATTTGGAATTATGAATAATTTTATTATTTGTTGGATTTTGTTTTACAATGATTTTTTTTTAATAAATGATTTCAGTCCAACGTCATTACAGGTCCAATTGGCAAATATGTTAAATTGAATACCATCGATAACAATTGATGTTATCGGTAAAGAAATTATTTTCCGAATTCAATTCCAAACTATAATTGGTTAATAATTTAAGGAATCATTTCCAAATCTCAGACATGATTATTTAACCAATTAGTTGATAATCAACCTAGTCTTCTAAATAAAAGTTGGAAAAAATGTATACATAAAAGTGCATCATTTATGCGAAAAATAGTAGAAGTATTTATGTGTATTCAATTGATGTACCACTATAAGGCCTTACAAACTAATACTATGTTTTACTTATAAAATACTTATATAGTTGACTTATTAAGTCCAATTGACAAATGTGGGTAGTTGAAATCGAGATCGAATAATGAATTTGAATTTGGTTAACTATATTTTATTCCAAGCTCAATTCCCAATTCAAAATCATTAATAACTTTTGGGCTCATATTCAAAATTCTATTAAATTGTTTAACAAATTGACCGATTGGTTAATTGGCATTACCAATACTCACCCTTTGGAGTTGGGTGTCATGTTATTACTTTTTAGCTAATTTACATTTAGAGACATAATTAAATTCTAAAATTTCAAAAAATGTATGCATTTTCCTAGTTTGTTTCCGGACTAAGGGTGTGTTCGTTTGGACGGAAAATATTTTCTTAGGGAAAATATTTTTCTTGAAAAATATTTTACATGAAAAATCCATTTTTCATACAATTTTCGGTGTTCGGTTGACAAAATGAAAATATTTTGAAATAAAAATTTTTAACGGTTTTATCTTTAATTTTATGAATACAAGTTAAAAAAAAAAAACTTATAACAATGGTAATAAATATCTTACAAGTAATTGTGGATTAATAAAAGATTGATTTTGTTCAAAATTAAATTAGTACAATGTAGTAGTAAAATATGCATAATGATAGTTATATTAGTGTGGGACCCATGATGAAGAGAAAAATGAATGGAAAAGAATTGAAAATGGAAATAAGTTTAGAAAATTAAATTTTATAAAAGTAAATATTTGAGATTTAATGTCACTCTTGAATTATCTGGAAAGTAACTTACGCTCAAAAAATTCGTAAGTTATTTTCAGTCAGAGGAAGGAAAATTGGAAAATATTTTACATCGGAAAATATTTTTTAGTGTTTGGCGCCAAAAAATTTCTAGAAAATATTCCAAAAGAACACGCCCTAAATTATTTATGTTTTCTATGTCCAAATAAATCGCAAACAAATACTAATTTAGGGATTAGTTATAAGGTTTGAATTCAGCTATTTGAAATACATAACCCAATATTCGAATAAAAACATTCACTTTTTAGTTTTATGTCTAACTATATTGATTTTAATAGATATGTAGAATAAAATTAATCATTTTTTACTATCTACTAAAATAATTAGCTGTAGAAATTCAAATTGTTTGGAGTATTATTTGCTTTATAATAATATGACAAGGTTATTTCAAATGACATAAAATTTAATAGATGTAATTAAATAAATAATATACAATTTTCGGATGTTTTACTAAGATTTATTACAATAACACATGAAGAAATACTTGTTATCCATAAATTTAAAAGTTAGTTGCTAAACTGATAGAAATTAAAAAGTTAGGGGACCAAGTGTAATTTACTTTTTAGTGGGCTATTTTAATTTGCAAGAAAACCACCTTTTTTAGTTCAGTACAACCTTGATTTCAGTAGTAGCTAATGTGGCGCGTATATGGCGAGCTATTATATTATAATATAATATAATATTATGTACTTTAAATGCTTGTATCGTACAAATTTTTAAAATTAAGGGAATAATTTCATAAAAGGGATTGTAGAATTCTCCAAAAAAAAATCCTCTAAACTTGATACCAATAGTCACAAGTCGATCATGTCTCCCTTATTTGGCGCTAAAGATTTTCTATCCCACATCGTGTGTCACCCTCTGTCACACTATTTAATGAACTGTTAAGATTACACCATTAAAATCATATCACTTAATCTTGACAGTTCTTTAGGTGGTATGATCTACAGAAAATCGCACGAGACAGAAGATTCTGTACCGTTATTTGGCCAATCAACTTTTAGTTTTTGGTTCTTTTCTTATAATTTGAAAATAATATTTTCTGACTAATTAGAATAACATTTTTTCCTATTTACATCTGAATCTTTAACATTCCTTTTTCATGTGTGACTTCTTTTCAGTCGATGAAGTCTAATCAGAAAAAGAGTATGTCGTCAAAAAAATAGGTTCCTTGAGCTAAATTAGTGAAACATGAAATCCAACTTGACCAAACTAAATGGCCTAGGAGAACTTGAGAAAACTAACAAATTAACTTAAAATATTAATTTCAACCAAACCACAGAGAAATACAAAAAAGAAATGAAAAAATCAAAGAAATTCGACCTCCAATTTTAGGTTGTTGAGACTTTGAAACTTGAAATTCCTATATCCCTCATGCTTCTCAACATAATTTTCGACTTTATTTAGTAACTATTGGGGACTGTTTAAATGTACCTGTATTTGAGTTTTAAGACACAGCTATTGTTGCAAACTAAGGCCATATAGCTGTCTCTTATACTGTGTAGATATTGATATAAGGAAAGTCTCGAATATTAAATGTTGGTAATAACACCACAACTATTTAGAAGTTTTGCCAAAGTTTGGCTCAACTACCAAACAATCCACTAAACAATTTCCGGAAATTCCTTGACAAGCATAATAATAGGTAATTGCCTAAAAGAGTTTCAAAAAATACTTTCCAATCATGACTTACAGTCCCAATTCGGTAAAGCTGTAAAAAAAATAAACCATTTTCCATTTATGCGATTTCCAAATTTAGTATATAAACTTTTCAAGAGTCAAAAGTAGAAAATTAAAATACCTAATACTTCAATTCCCATGGGCTCATTCTATTGATTCTGCATACTATATATATATAGGATTTGAGAACATCAAATTTGTAATTTCTTGTTGTCTTCTCTACGTACAAGGTTATCGAAGATTTGATATTTATCTAATTTAATTAATTATTTATTTATTTTTTTTGTGCAAAAATCTTCGTTTCGGAACTGACAATAAGTTTGCGTGATTAATTTTTCAATTGTGTATTGGCTAGCAGGTTAGATTATTGTGGTAATTAAGACATGGTGCAGTCAAATTGGAAGAGACAATGGCCCTTGTCGCTATTCGTGTGGTTTCTTATTGCTTCTCAGTTAGTCTTTCCAGATGTAAATAAGAGAAAAAATTTAAAAAAAAACATTTGCCTCTCTAACATGGGTGCATGGACTGATTTTTTTTTTTTACCAATCTATTCTTCCGTTTTTTCCCCATTCCTTTTTGACTTAACCTTTTGGTGAAATTCAAATTTAACCGAGAAGTTCTGATTCGTATTCTTTTTCAAATTGTAGAGGGAATCTGTCTCAATAGTACTCGAGAGCTGTTCTATCCTCCAGTCACAGATATACAACAACGCTTTGTAACTTATCCTAGCTAATTTACTATATTAGTATTTAATTAAACTAAATTAATTTACTTTTGGAAATTAACATGTTATAATTTTTTTTTTTATTTGGTTATAATATGTTGGCTTCTTCTGATTTAAAGAAATATGCACGTGTTTATAAGTCCATGATCTTGTGCCTAATTCTTTTCCAGGTGGTTCTGGACAATGGCCTCCTCAGAGTCACTTTATCCAATCCAGATGGTTTAATCACTGAAATAAAATACGAAGGAATCGATAATGTTCTGGATTATCATCAACCAGAATCAGGAAGAGGGTAAGCAAATAAATAAATAAATTGATATATATATATAAGGACTAATTTCATTTTGCAATCCCAACTTCTTCTCGTGGTTTTTTTTTAAAAAAAAAAAAAAAAAAAATCCACCTCTCATTCTTACCTTCAAGTAACTCAACCTCATGACTGGTAAATCATAGAGAAAGTATTTTACCACCTAGAGGTGGCGGGGGGCTGAGTCGGATTGGAAGCCCGCCAGATCAGGTCCATGATAAACTGTCAAGGGGCGGGTTGTAGTGGGCCGTAGTGGGCTGCCGGGCCGAGCGGGAAGCCAGAAAGGATCGGCCTGTAATCTGCCCCGGTCTAGCCCCCGGTTAGTCGGGACGTGGTAGCCCACGTGCTAACCCACAGGTTGGCTCACGTGCTAGCCCCAAAACTGGCCCTCTAATTTTGGTTCTTACTTAAATTTTAAAATTATTTTTTCTAGAAATTTAAATTTTTACTTGTTAATAATTTATGTAATTTAAAATTATTACTTATTAATTATCATTTTAAAATTAATAACTTATTAATTTAAAATCATTTACTTACTATTCATTAGTAATTTATTAAATTATAACTTATTAATTGTTTGAATTACTACTTACTAGTTAATAGTACTTTATTAATCCAAATTGGTATTTATATATTAGACCAAATTATTAATAATTAAAGTTCAAAGTCCAAACTAATACTTATTATTCGAAACTAAAATTCTTCGTTAATTTTCAAAGACCAAAGTTCGAAATTAGTTATTAGTACTTTATTATCCAAATTAGTACCTATTTGACCAAGTCATTTCTTGGTTGTATATGACTCAATACTTATTATTATAACTTATTATTTGTCAATTATATAGTAAAAATATTTAATTAGGAAAAAAAACTATCTTGAGATGGTGGGGAGTTCGACATTGACTCCTACCATGTATAGTAGTATTGTAAAAAAAGGTACAAGGAGGGAGCATTGAGCCTTAAGTTATAAAACTAATTTAAGAATTTAAATAAAATTAATAATCTATTTACTCTAACATTAACCCCAAAAACTAGCTGTTTTATAGCTGTTGGAGGGGCAAAACTATCATTAATAGCTCTTTAAAAGAAAATTTTTTAAAAAAAAAGCAATTTCTAACAGGTGGCTTACGGGCCCCAACGGTCGACCAGACAAGTTGAACCACAGGCTAAGTTTTGGGCCGGTTCAACAGGTTGAACTGTTGACCGGCTGAACCGGTTACGATTAAATATATGGGCTTGGTCGAGCCCGGTCGCGGGATGGAACTCCTTGACCCAGACCCGGCTCTATTCTTGGTCCTAGACTTGGCCGGGTTTCTACAGTACCAATGTGTTGGCCCGGCCCACTGCCATCTCTATTATCGCCAAAGTTGTACTTCATTGTCAACCCAAACTTGTACTCTATTTTTACTTTGTATCCTCAATTTAAATTTTGTATATTTTGAAATCTGTTTCACTTCGTTTCAATTTTTAACACCGAATATTGTTGATAGTGTTATTTCTTCTTTCCACACTCTCTCAGTTTCGTAGTCGGCATATTATTGTTGTTGTACATTAATTACAGAAATAGTATTGAAATCATCCTTCAAATAATGCAAGAACTAAAAATGACTCCTTTATATTTCATGTATGCGTGTAACATTCTTATAAACTCACAACCTACTTCTCCTATTGATACTTGATTGAAACGAATATTATAGGTATTGGGATATTGTGTGGACAAGGCCAGGCCAAAAAAGTTATTTCGCAATGTAAGTTGCTTGCTAAGATTTGAGATTTGTAATTCATGGGGAAAAAAAAAAAAATCTAAATGTTGCCACACTTGCATCTTAATGCCAAAAGCAGGATCCCTGGCGAAAAAACGAAAGAATAAAGAACAAACAAAAAATAACTTAAACTACTATGGGAAAGAATGAGAAATGGGATGTTAAATTGTTATTCAGGATCCACGGAACAATTTTCGAAGTTATAGCTCATGATGAGAACAGAATAGAGGTTTCATTCAAAATGACTTGCGATCCTGCTTTTGATCGAAGTGGTTCGGCTCTACCGCTCAACATCGATAACACATCTAGGTACTATCCCTTGAAAACTTTCTAGATTTCGTTAATTAGGTGTTTTTGTAAATGCATCTAAATCAGTTATATTTTGGTGTTAAACATTATATGTAGGTTTGTAATGTTGCGTGGCCAATCTGGATTTTACGCTTATGCAATATATGAACGCTTAAATGGATGGCCTGCAGTAGATATTGGTGAAACGAGGATTGCATTCAAGCTTGATCAAGGACGGTAAGAAAAAAAAATTACGGATAATTTTAGAAATCTCCCCTATAGTATCGGTTGTATACTAATATCATTTAGTACTTTTGAATTTTTAAAAACCTCACAACCGTGTCTCAGATTCTTGTAATAATTCCTTCCCAATTGATTAAAATATCATTTAAGGAGAGAGAAGCAATTTGTTTCCAACTTTAACCTTAGTAAGAAATTTCGTTATTTGTCATAACAGTTGGAAAAAAGAAAAAGAAATTAAAAAAATTCAAATGAAATTGTTAGCAAACCACATATTTTATTGTAATATATTGTTTATTTCTAAGTATTTTAATTTTTTTATTGAAATTAATACACAACATTTACGTAAATAAGTTGAAAAAAATTTATCAAGTAGTTATATTTGAGTTTTTTTAATTTATGAGTTTGTGTTAACAATACGAAATACCACTTTTTATTATATATCATGTGTTGGTACATATTAAAGAAATTGAACTGATATAGATAAGTACATTAATTGACTCACACATATTTTCACAAATAAACTAACATAAATTTGTTAAAAGGCTAAAGTGTGCCAAGTGAAATTATAAAAAATCTTAAAGGAGGTTTCTGAAACTACATTTTTATTATTTTATAAAAGTACAAAGGGTACAAATATCATTTCATACAAACTTATAAGAGAGGGGAGGTCTTAAAATTTGTGAGAACTGAGAGCTGCTAAGTAATATTGACTTAAATCTCGAAAGTTTATAAAATTATTCCTTAGAATTAATTATATGGTCTCCTTACATTTGCAATTAATAATTAAGAAAAATAATATTAATAAACTTTAGAAGTTGAAATTTGTACATATTACGTATAAAATACCTTGTTGGATAAACGAAAGTTAATTTTTGTTATATGACGAATGATTTTGTTTTTATTTTAGAAAGTTCTAACGTAGTGCATTTACAAAGACAAGAGTTAGTGCAATTAGTAAAATGTTACTCTTCATGATATCTTTATTTTACTTTTTCTATCAATCTCGTGTATCACTTACATTATATGTTGATGTGTATATTCTAATATAATAAAATGCAATGTAAATTAGAATATATGTGACGAGTATTTTTGACGTAGTGGGATAATACTTAGGACAACTCCTACATGTATTGTGTCTAAAATAATTATTTGAAACTGTATTCGGAAATAGGTTTAACTACATGGCTATAGCGGACAATATACAACGGTTCATGCCGATGTACAGCGATAGAAAGCATGGTCAACCTCTTGCATATCCAGAAGCTGTTTTGTTGACAAATCCGAGCAATCCAGCCTTCAAAGGAGAGGTAAGTGCACAAACATATATTTATTCTCCAACGTCACACGAAAAAGAAGTTCAAAACCATTTTGTTTCGACAAATAAAAGCAATCCAGCCTTCAAAGGAGAGGTAAGTGCACAAATATATATTTATTCTCCAACGTCACACGAAAAAGAAGTTCAATGCCATTTTCTTTCGAGCAAAATGCATTAATGGTCATTAAATTATTAGATTGTTGCAAATTTAGTTATTGAACTATTTTTAATGTGTATGTAAAATTATGGTGCCCTATTTTTTTATGGTGACTGTGTGACTGCAGACACACGAGTTAAGATAGTACAGTGACTAAATTTGCAATCAGAATTACTAAAAACACATGTTTAAGAGAGTTCAGTGACCAAATTTTTAAAAAATAAAAAATAGCTTAATAATCTTAAATGTAACAATATAATAGTTTGGTGACAATTGATTTATTTTACTCTTTTATTTTTTTATCAAATTATAAAATTAGAAAATCGTGTACAAGTCCAAATTTAAAGCCCACTTGACAAATTTACTTTATTTGACAAAATTCTATTAAATTTTCAACTGTTAATTTTATATATTTAATTGAGAAACTCGCTAATTTAGTGACGTGGTAATCTCTTAAATTTGTAGACTTGTATAAATATACTGAAATAAAATTTTTGCGAGTGTTTAGGTAAAATTTTTTGATTGATGTAGGTCGACGATAAGTACGAGTATTCAAAAGACAACAAGGATAACCACGTACATGGTTGGATAACCTCTGATTCGGTCCGTGTGGGATTTTGGGTGATATTTCCCAGTTATGAGTTCAAAACTGGTGGCCCCGTTAAACGAGAACTCACATCCCATGTTGGAGCCACCAGCCTAGCGGTACAAATTTTTTTTTGCTCCATTTTAGTAGTATTTTTTGGGCTAATTTCACTTTGCGGCTCTAAACTTATACTAAATTGTAAGTTTACACTATTAATTTTAATTTTAGATACTTTGCATCTTAATTCTTAAATTTGTGTCACTTTAGTCAATTTTTTAAAATCGTTACTAAATTTAATGAAATCTTTATGAATCTACAATATAGTCAACAGGATTTACAATAATATAGTACAACATTTTGGCTCCACATGGTAAGATTTTTTTAATTTTAGCGGCTATGTTAAAAATAGGATTGAAGTAAGACAGATTTAAAAGTTGAGGTATAAAATATTCGAAATTAAAATTAAAGGTGCAAAGTAAAAATATTATATAAGTTAATAGGTGTAAAATAAAATTAATCTTTTCTTTAATCTCTTATTCTTACAAGTCACCATTTTGGGAGTAAATTCGTGAAAGCAGCATAAAATCAAGGAGGTATTTGGTTTGGGTACGAGGGAAAGGTATAAGAATTAAATTTATGATATTCATAAATATTATTTGGCTGATCACTATTAAAATTATTCTATAAGAATAAAGTGTTAAAAAATATTCATTTTCACTCCTCACTTATTACTCAGTTATAAATTAATTAACTTACTAACATAACGAAACTCATTACTTATTCAAATCAAACAAGGAGAAATGATACAAACACATACCGTACTTAATCAATTCAGCTTCTAACATCTATATTTTTTGTTTATTTATGCAACAGATTTTTTACTCCCGGCATTATGCTGGTGACACCTTAATAGGATTACGGTTTGAAGATGGAGAGCCGTGGAAAAAGGTTTTTGGACCTGTTTTTATATATCTTAATTCCAATTATTCAGCCGAGGCTAAAACATCATCGCTTTGGGAAGATGCAAAAGAACAGGTTGATATATATTCTTGGAAAATCAAGTCTTTGACAAAATAAATAATTTTCCTCATTGTGACTTTGACCTTTTTATTATGATTTCAATCAGTGGTTAAAAGAAACACTAAAATGGCCATACGATTTCCCAATTTCCGATGATTTTCCTCATGCTGCTCAAAGGGTCACGGTTAGGGGTCGTCTACTGATCAATGACAGGTACTTTTTATAATTTTTTATTTTAATTCCATTTTTTCAAAAAAATTTCGTTTTAATTCTTTTTTTAGTTGGTCTATAGAATGGATAATTTTTTATCCTTTTTTTTTTTTTTTCCTTCTCACAAACGTGTGTATTAAATTAGCCAAAAAAAAAACTTAGAGTAAGTATCAAAGTAGAGAAATGAAACTGAGGAGAAATTCTCATATTGATTAGGTACTTGCAACAATATCCTTTTCCTGCCAAATCAGCTTATGTGGGATTAGCTCCACCAGGAGCTCCAGGGTCATGGCAAGTTGATGCCAAGGTTAGCAAACTTGTTTTGTAGTAGTATATATGTCCTTAAATTTTTGTTACTTTCAATTCGTAATTCATAACATTTTTTTTGGAGAATATTCTACATATCTCTAGGTATATTAGCAAACAACATTTCATTTTTATTGTTAGATTTTACTAATTAATCATCACGCTTTGATGCGTTTTGAATTTTTGTTACACATGCATTTTGGTGTTACACTTTTTTGTTAGTTTTCTATCATTCGGTATTTAAACATAATGAAAATACACATTTCAACAATCAAATCACGTAACAACGCAAAGTGTAACACCTAACAGATTACCCAAGCTGGTTTCATACTAGTAACAAAATATGATAGTTAGTCATATGATCCTCTTTTTCTGTTCTTTATCTTATAGGGTTATCAATTTTGGACTCAAACGGATGACAATGGTTATTTTACTATAACCAGTATTCGCCCAGGAAGGTATAACTTGTATGCTTGGGTACCCGGAATTATGGGCGATTACAAGTCTGATTTGGATTTGTTAGCATTAAACCAGGTAAATCTTTAATTAGCTTGATTAATTAATCTTTAAATTTTTTGACAACAAGACGCTTCTCCGAATACTTATTAGTCATAGGTTCGATTTACTAAAAAGTACGGGGAGTTTTTTTTATATTTTATATTTATTTTTAAATAGCTTGATTAATTAATTTTCATTAATTAGAAGCACTTACATAGTACTACTAATTATACAAGTGGTACATAGAATTCGATTTCTTGCCAATTCATTTTTGCTCAATTTTTGTGATTAAAGAGACAAATATTAGTTGTATGTACTGAATGATTAATTGGTGTTAATTGAATAATTTGTTTTCCAGGTGAATTCAACCTAGGAAGTTTTGTATTTACGCCTCCTAGGAATGGTCCAACACTTTGGGAAATTGGTATCCCTGACCGTACTGCTGCTGAGTTCTTTGTGCCTGAGGGAGTTCCAGGACTTCTAAATCCTTTATACATCAACCATCCTGAAAAGTAAGTTCTCGGTAGAACAAAAACTATTCCTTTTTCTTAGTTTTCTCTTTTCTTCCCCACCTTTTGATACATTTTTAGGAAAATACATACATGAATCACATCTTTAACCACAGTTGTAAACTATATGATGTAAATTAAATAAATAACATCAGGTGTAAGTAAATATTATATAAAAATTTAATCTACATAACAAGCCGTTTACTTGCATGTAAGGTCCAAAATCGGGTATAACTAACTTATTTATTCTATATTTATGCCAAAAACTCATTATTATTTCTTTCGTTATCCAGGTATAGGCAATATGGTTTGTGGGAACGCTATACAGATTTGTACCCTGATCGTGACCTAATTTACAGAGTTGGAATTAGCGATTACCGAAAGGATTGGTTCTTTGCTCATGTCAATAGGTGCCTAATTACTGTTATGTTACGTAATTATTTATGTAAAATTTTTATGTTCTTTTCTCTTTTTTTCTTGGAGCAATTTTTCGAAGTTTATTTGAAGTAGGATTATTTCTCGGGATATATTCCAGGAGAACCATAGATAATTTACGGATACCTACAACCTGGCAAATTTCATTTGACCTCCAACTGGTCATTCCCAACGCTACCTATACACTCCAAATGGCACTGGCATCTTCCGCCGGGGCTGATGTGCAGGTAAACAATTTACGTACTAAATTAAGTAATATTTTTCATGATAAAATAAATTTATCCCAAGGGTAAAATGCAAAAATTCCCCAGCAACTGTTATTTTTCTCAAATTGCTAATTCATTCACTGTCTTAGATTGGTCAGCATGTTAACACGAATTGGGAACCTTCTAGTTTTAACTGCTATTATCTTCCCCAATGTTTTAAGTAATTCATCCGATTATTGCATCTGTCATTTTTATGAAGGTTATTCATTATTTTCAAATAATATTTCTCAGTCATTTTTATGCGTTTTCTAACCACTTTTTTCTTATATATATTCCATTAAAAAAATTTGTTATAGTACTTACCCGAATAATATTCTAAAAATAATAGTTGCAGAAACAAGTCACATTATTGCATATATTATTCAAAATGAAGAACATTTTTAGCATGTTTGACTAACATAGTCCGGGCATGTTTTGTTTTTCACATTTTCTTTTTCGGGTTCTAAAAGTCGTGCAATATGTTTGAATATTATTTTGTTAGCATTTGAAAATTATAATGGATTAATATACCTAATTGACTTTGATTGAATTGTAGGTTAGGGTCAATGATCCAAATGCAATTAGACCTCACTTTTATACAAAGCTAATTGGGAGAGATAATGCAATTGCAAGACATGGAATTCATGGGCTGTATCAGCTCTTCAGTTTTAATATACCAGGTGTATGGCTTGTATCGGGAAGCAATACAATTTTTCTAACGCAGTCAAAGGGTGGATATCCTTTCAATGGGGTCATGTATGATTACCTTCGTCTTGAAGGATCGGCAGTATAAGTAATTAGAGTTTGAAGTATTGAAGTTACTTTATTTAGGATTTATTTGCTAGTTTAGATAAAGGTTGTTTTGCGATTATTATTATTATTATTTTTTTGAGGATAGGTATTTTGGAAAATTATAGATTTTGTTTTTTTTTTTTTTGACTCCCATAGGGAAGGTATGACATATTTGTTTATTTCTTGGCATCTTGTCACGTATTCTTTAATTCTAGATTTAGCAATCAGCAATACAATGTATTGCATTTGAAGAATTTATCCTTTATACATTTATTTGAAGAAATAAAACTTATAGGGTTGATGTTCTCAAACATTTAAAACCACCTAGTTAAAGAATCAGAAAATTATCGGCTCAAAGAACAATATACAAAGAGCGATTAAGTAAGTAACTTGGAGGCAACAGAAATCTTGTTTCTTAGAAATCACGAATCCTCAGTTGTACCAAATAATATATGTAATGGATAACAAGTTTTACCATGATTTACACATTCGTTTTTAAAAAAAAAAGAGGGATCTATGGTGGATCTACCATAATTTATATAGTTGTCTTTATCAAAATTCACTACCTAATGGTAAGAAAACCAAAAAAAATAAAAATAAAATTGGGGCGTAGTCAAGATGATAATCCATTCCATTATAAAATCATACACATAATACATATCTACTATAAAATCATAGACATCAAAAAAATTCATGAGTCATTTTGGATTGACCCATATGCAGAACTCAGATACAGACTTTAGCATAATTCAAAAAAAATAAAATTATCTTCTTTCGCATAATTTAGAAAAAATAATACTGTCTTTGTAGAATATGGGCTAAGTTGCATTCCCGAAAATATCTATCACAATTCTCCATCGCATATAACCAAATTTATGTTTGATATAAGGTTTCAAAATTCCAAAATTTTCACTAATAATCACATCTTGATTATTCAAATCATCTATTATATGATTATTTAAATTTTGAATCTTCTAATAGGAATAAAAGATGTAACATCTTATACAAGTAATTAATTTGCCTTAATACAGATCTAGATGTGTATAAGAGACAGGGTATAAATTGAGATATTGTAAGGTGAAAATTTATTTCTTATCACCAAAAACAATTCCAACGAGATCCGTTTTCTTTAAAAAACATGCACTAAAATCTTTAGTGCATGATTTTATATCCTAATTTTTTCAACAATAAACTATTTGACACGAATATCTACCCTAATTTTGAACCTCGGGATAAAAAAAATTGTAAAATGCTCATATATACAAAATGCTACTTATTTGTATGATCTGAAAATAAAAATGCACTAGAAGGCTACCTTATTTTTTATGCTACGGTATTGAAAAAATTTTAAAAGTTAAAATTAAATAATTTGTAAAACTCCTAAAACTGATCCAAAACACTTTACAATGGAAAAAAAAAAAGTTTTTTCACCTTGCAATCATCTCAATTATATTCTAAACATAAGTCAAGCATTGCACCTTTTACTAGTGAAGATATCATGAAAAAAGTATCAACCAAGAACGGAAAACTTCAATTTTCGCAATAATATTTTGAATTAATAAATCATAAAATTCATAAATTTAAGCAAGACATTCTTTCGAGCTTGTTTGGTATATATTTTCATGATATTTTAATCGGTAAAAGGCAAACTGCTTGTCTCTGATGTTTGGAATTAGATTCGGGTTAATTTTAAGAGGTATTTTCAAGGTAAAAATATTATTATCTTCCATCTAAAATGTTTTGGGGAAATTTTAGGAGTTTTATAAATTATTTGGGCTTAAAAAATAATTTTTTTTTACCTCAAATTAAAATTTTTTAATTCTTCGCTTGTAATTTTTTTTTACCTCAAATTAAAATTTTTTAATTCTTCGCTTGTTTCCCTCCGACTAACTTCGACACGCCATTTGAGTTCCTTGAAAACATCCATAATATATATCGTATTAAGTTGCTTGTTCATACGAACTTAACCTCTTATCGACTTAATTATTAGAGAGTGGCCATTTAGTATACCAATCTATAACAATTTCATATCAATAAGTAGAATTTTTTTTTATTATTCACTCTACATTGTAGAGTGAATAATACAAACCGTTGAAAAATTAATTAAAAAATAATATACTTTTTTACTATTCAATCATTTTAATATCTGTTACAATTACTTCGTATTATGCAGTGCGTGTCAAAAACTTCAATAAGCAACTTAACTTGGTATTTGCATGTTTTCAATGAACTAAAAGGGCGTGAGGAAACAAATCTGTTGGCAACAAGAGGGATAGAGAATTAACATAGACGGCTACTTAAATAAATAAATAAAAAGAAAAAAAGAAAGAAATAGATGGCTACTCAAATTAATATTTGAAAAGAAAATTTTTATTCCAAAGCTTAAAGTTTTTTTTTTTTTTTTTTTTTCTTAAGGAAAAGTTTAAAGTTGTGGTCTTGGGTTGTCCTCCACATAAAGCACATGTAAACTAGTTCCCCAAAAAAAAGCGCAAAATGGGATGCAGACTTTGGACATGGATAGTGGGAGAAATCAGATACATATGAAGGGAGAAAAATCAGATGAGTATTTTTCTCAAAAATGTCAACCAACAGAATTGGTTCTCAAAAGCTGCTATGATGATTAGATAAGGGCCAGACATGGTAGTGGGTTAAGCTGGGGTGTGCCGGGCGGGAAGCTATTCGGGTTAGGCCTCTTGACGTACTGTGGTGTGTTGGACTCGCCTCCCAAGGGGTCGTGTAGGTTGGGCCAGGAATTGAAAATATCATGCCCATGACAGGGTCCCGTGCCAAGCCCACAGAGTGCCTGGGTGTGTCTCTTCGGACTAGCTCTCGGTCTGACCCATAGGCTTGGCTCCTTATTAGCCTTGGCCTGGTCGACAAGCTGACCCTCGGGTTATCCCACTTTAAATAAATGAAATTAGACTAAGTTAAACTTATTTTATTGCAAATAGGTATTTCATTGTAAACTTAGTATTTCAAGTTAAGACTTATCCAAGTTATATTTATTGTTTGAAGTCACTACTTATTAATCTTTTTCATTTTGCATAACTTAAGGGAAAGAAGTTATTACTTATTTACTTATTCAAAATTATTGTTTAGGTAATTGAAATTTAGTATTGACTTGATTTCAAAATTCTTTATGTATTATTCATAAATACTTATTGATACACGTGGCTCCGAGCTTAGGTCCACCAGGAGTATTTTAATAATTTAACCTCTCGGTCCAAATAGATATAAATGGATCAAGTAACTATCTTTTGATTCGACCCATTGACCTTCGGTATAAATATCAAAGTGGCAAGTCAACTTAATTAATTACTTTCCTAATTTTCTAAGCTATAATTCCAATTGAATTTACTCTCTTGTTGAACTACTGACTTGAGCGTCGAAACTTATCCTAAGGGACAAATCCTTGGTGCTCTTTTATGGTGATCTAGACGTAGGTACTACGCGAAGTGCTTAACCTTAGCTTTTGAATATTCCGTACTTGGTAGCTATCCTTGATGGAAATTCGTATCAATATTTGGCGCAGTCTCTAAGAAACTGTACTTAAAGTCATAATAAGTTTGTCACCTAACATACGAAACACACATTGGAGTAACACCAACAAAGGCAAAGAAGTAGTTTATTTCTCAGTATGTGTTCACGAAGGATATTTTAATAATTTTACCCTTTCTGTCCAAATAGACATAGAAGGATCAAGGAACTATCTTTCAAATCGACCCCTCGACATCAGATATAAATATCAAAATAACAGGTCAAGTTAATTAAGTACTTTTCTAATATTCTAAGCTTTGATTCCTATTGAATTTACTCTCCTGTTGAAATACTACCTTGAGCGTCAGAACCTATCCTGGGAAACAAAGTCCTGATGCTTTTTTACAGGTGATCTGGATGTAAGTACTACGCGAGATGCTCAACCTTAGTTTTGAACTATTCCATACTCGGTACATATCGTTGTTGGAATTTGTACCAATATTTGGCACTATCTGTGGGAAACTGAATTTAAAGTCATCATAAGTCTGTCACCTAACAAACGTAAAACTCACTGGAACAATACCAACAAAGGCAAAATAATAGTTTCTCAATATCACCTCTATCCTTTTGGGTCACGTCTTACCTACATCTCCCGGGATCATGTCTTACTTGTACCTTCTGGAGCCATTCCCTACTGATCATACCTTCTGGACTAGAAGACTAGCTTATACCTTCCGGTACTAAGAACTACAGACACCTTTTGAGGTTGCTCCCTCCTCACATCCTCTACAGTAAAAAATTGCTTACACCTTCTGGGATTGAACAAAACTGACATCTTTTAGGATTATGCCATACCTATGCCTACCGAGGTCGTTCTCACTTCACACTCTCTGGGTGGAAGTCTTGCTCACACCTTACAGAGTTGAGACTAGCTAACATTTTCTAGGGTAATGTCTTACCTACACATTCTGAGGTCACTCTCATTCACTTTCTTCGGGATAGAAGACTTACTCACATCTTCTTGAGTTGAGCCCTACTGACACTATTCATTGTAACCCCTTACCTGCACGTTCTGAGGTCACTATCATTTCACACCCTTCGAGACAGAAGACTTGCTTATACCCTTCGGTGTGGAACCTGACTAACACCTTCTAGGTCATGCCTTACCTGCAATAACCTTCTGAAGTCGCTCTTACTTCACATCATCCGAGATAGAAGACATGCTCATACCCTCCGGTTTGAGCCTGGTTGACACCCTCTAGGGTCACGCCTTACCAGCATATTTATGGATTGCTCTCATTTCATACCCTCTGGGTTAGACGATCTGCTCACACTTTTCAGGGTTACGCTTTACCTATAACTTCTAGGGTTTCTCTCACTTCACACCCTTCTGAAAGTCAAATATCTCATCTTCGAGATCACCTCACCTCTTTGGGAGCTAGTCTAAGTCTTCACAGGTAAAGGCTTCTCCAAGCTAAGCTTTACTTCCGAGTGTCAAATACCTCGTCTTTCTGCATCACTCTACCCCTGTATAGGGGAAGTTTTAGTCTTCCAAATGAAATTTCTACAAGCTAAGCCATACTTCCAAAAGTGAGGTGTCATATATTTGAACCTCCTGGATCATCTCACTCTTTCGGGGGCAAGTCTAATTCTTCCCAAGTGAAAACTACTACAAGCTAACGGATCTCACCCGAAGAATGAGTTTCACCCTTCCAAGAGTTAAAAATCTCATCTTCTGGTATTACCTCATCCATCCGGGGTCAAGTCTAAGTCATCCCATGTGAAGGCTTTTACAAGATAAATCTTACCCCAAGAGTGGGGCTTATCCTTCTGAGGATCAAATATGTTATCCTTTGGGATCACCTCACCTTTTTGGGAAAAGTCTAAGTCTTCCCAAGTGAAAGTTTTTACAAGTTAAGCCTCACTCTAACTCTCAAGAGTGAGGCTCACCCTTTCGAAGTCAAATATTTCATCCTCTAGGATCACCTCACCCTTCCAGGGGCTGGTCTAAATCTTTTCAAATGAAGGCTTCTACAAGATAAGTCGCATCACAAGAGTGGGGTTCATCCTTATGAGGATAAAATCTCTGGCAGAGAGTCTAAGTCTTTCCAAGTGAAAGTTTCTACAAGCTAAGCTTCATTCCTATATCTCATCTTCTAACATTATCTCACCTGTTAGGGGGTAAGGATCTAAGTCATCTCAAGTGGAAGTTTGCACTCTCATTAGTATTAAGTATTTTATCCTTCAGGATCACCTCATTTCTCTAGAAACAACTCTATGTCTTCCCAAGTGAAGGCTTCTGCAAATTAAGTCTCACCCTAAGATTGAGACTCACCTTTCAGAAGGTCAAAAGTCTCATACTCTAGGTTAACCTTACCCCTCCAAGGGCAAGTATAAATCTTCCTAAGTAGGACTCTACAAGCTAAGACATGTCTCAAGAGTGAGACTAACCCTTACGAGGGTCAAAAATCTCGTCCTCTAGGATCACCCACTCCGTTTGGAAAATTAAAGTAAAACGGTTACTCTCCAGAGTTGGTATAACCATAGTTTGTAAAATCGGGATTCTACGTGGGATCGATTTGCTTCTGTCAGAATCGGATCGTAGAATCGTAAGATCCTACCAAAAGTTTCTAAAATAACAAAATAAATTATTTTTAAACTAATAAATAACAAAAACCATAATAAAAATTATATAGCATTTGTAAATTAAGTATAAAAATATATCATTTTGACCTATTTCATGAATTGTATAAGAAAATGGAAGTAGTGAAGTCGGAAAGAAATGAATTTAATAACAGAACCTCTATTTGTTCTACAATATTTTCAAACTAAAAATTTACAATTCTCGCATACATCACATAAAAAGAGATGTTACAGTACTTTTTCCAAATAACATTTAGAATAATATCCTAATTAATTAATAACTGTCCAAATAGAGAATATTTTAGAATAAGTTAGGAGACAAAAATGCAAATCAAATTATAGAACATATTTGTTAATAACATGAAACTCGGAGAAGATCTCAAGAAGCATCACAACTTTGGATTTATCTTAAAAGATAAAAGATTAGCTAGATTATCGTCAGACTGCTTGTATGAGGATTAGATCTTCTCATAGGGGTAATGTTTTTAAATGATCTCATGTAAAAAATTTACAAAATCAATAAGAATTTACCTTTTTCTGTTAAAAAAAATAACACATGTCATAAGAAGATAAAATGAAGTAGAAAAAAATTAAAATAACCAATAGCACTAACTAATATACTAATACATCATTTTATAACAAAATTTGTAGGGTAGATTTCTTAATCACGTTCTCTAAATATGTTTAAATTTCATTTTTTTTAATATTTTATATACGTCACATTTAAAAAATATTCTAATATTAACTTTTTAAAAGACTTTCTCAAATAGATGTTGAGTTCAACTGAGTTGTAGTTTTATTTATTTTACACCATATCATATTATATCCATCCAATTAAAAGGATAAAATATCTACTAAGTTTTGAAGATATAATTGGAGAATTTCCATTTTGACAAGGAAATTTTGCAATCCTCACAAGCATAGTGTTTGGAGTTTAGACTTTGAAAAAGGAATTTGGTGGTAGGGCTAATGCAAATAGGTCACAAAACAAATTTATCTCTTTTAGAACATAAAACAAATAAAATCCAAAAGTTTAGAAGGCCTAAAATATTATTTTTCGTAGAAGGATCGTGGGATCGGGTAGGATCGTACGATCCTACGATCCTACCATACGATCCTACGATCCTACCCGATTCTACAAGGATTCCGATTCTAGTAACGATCCGAGTCGTTTTGGGATTGTAGGATCGTAGGATCGTACGATCCTACGATTTAACAACCATGGGTATAACTCTTCTGATGGAAAAAGACAAAGTCTTTTATGGGCCAGGCTAAGTAAGGTTCCAAAACCAAGATTTACCTCTCTTAGGAAAATATAAACTTGCATAGGAGAATTGTGCCTAAGTTAAGCTCGAACGCAAGTCCAAGACTTATCCCTCTGGGGGCAAAAATAAATTTACCTAGGATAATTGTGCCTAGTTTAGGTTTGGTTCCAAGAGCAATGTTTTATCTTGAAAAGTTGTGCCTAGACTAAATTTGGTCTAAAGACCAAGGAATACCCTTCGGGGTTGAAGATAAGCTTACCTAAGAGAGTTGTTCCTAAACAAACAAGGTTTCGTTTTAAGACTTAAATCTTACCCCTACAAGGGCAAACAATAAGCTTTACCAAGATAAGAAGTACCTGGGATAAGTTTTTTTAAGCCCAAGGCTCATCACTAAGAAGTGCTTCGGCTAAGGCTGGTCTCGACACCAAGTGCACACCAAGTGTACACCAAGTGTTTAAAGAAATGCAAAATTTAGTCCTAAGACTAAGGCTTACTGGGGGTGGAAATAACCTTTACATAAAAGACTAGTCACATTTCCGGTTGTATAGTATAAGCTCTCAAGCAAGAGCAAAAAATGAAAAATCGTTTAGTTCAAAAAATTATTAAGTAAGAGGGGCAAAGAGTTAGGAAGAACACTTGAGTAAGTCATACCCTTTTGATGGTATAATTCAAGTCTTTCATACAATAGCCAAATTGTTATGACTTTTCCATTCAAAGGATTTCTGATATCCAAGCCTAGGGATTCTTTACAAAATTCTTCCCAGCACATATCTTTCGAGCCATGCCTTACTCGCACCCTCCGGGGTCGCTAGGGATGAGACCTACTCATGCTGGTAGAATACATGCTCACATTCTCCGAAGTTGAGTCTTGCTGACACCTTGGGGTCATGCCTGACTTGCTTACTTTGGGGTCACTCCGTAGCTATACCTCAAGGTTTGAGCGCTATTTTCTCCTTCTGGGGGTTACACCTTGCCCACCCCTTCTAGGGTCTCACCTTAATAACACCTACCGAGGTAAAACACTTCTCGTCTACCAATAGCTATTGATTTGGTAAACCTAATGGCATTCGACCATTACTATCATGTAGAAGGTGACATTGTGAATTTTTGGTAGATTTTACTCTGGTAAAACCTTCACACATATTACAAAAAAAAAAAAAAAAAAAAATCTTCACACATAAATAAACAAAATGCTTAATTTATTCACATGCCTCACGTGTTGTACACAATATTGGATTTCCTATTTGACCAATCTAATACAAAAAGAAAGAGAAAAAATTGAAATTGATGTAGGCTAGGTAGCTGGCAACCAAGTGCCAAGCACATGTGCTTGTCCAAGTGAACCAAGTCACCAACACAAGTGCAAAGCACTTGCTCAAATGGACTAAGGCATCATCATTGTTTAACTTCGTTGACTAATTCTAACCCCAAGACTAGTATTCATTACCTTGGAAAAACTTATCCATAGCTGTCAAATTTTGTTGAGCCAAAGCATCGGCCATACCAAGAACAACGGTGCAACAATGGCTCCTATTGTTTGCAATGACCAAGAGTCTTCGGGACAACAAAGAGTAACACGGCGAGACACGCCAGCACCAACACAGGGGTCAGGTGATGCAATTTTAGTACCTTGCTCCACTGCCCAACCTCCTCCACCACTCTTAGAAGTCCATTTATCAATTTGAGACCGTGTTATTAGAACCCCTCTTTAGCAATTTCGCAGATAGCACGGATAGCCAATGTTCTCCTCTTTGTTAGAATCAGAAACCTTTCCCTTGGCACTAACCTCCATGGCAATAAAAGGCATGGTGCTACCATGGTGAGCATAGACTATCGCCTTTTTCCAACTGGGATACTGGTAGTAGCACAAGAGGAAGTAATAGCGCGGCTTTGGCATGGCCACTTGTAATTGAATTAGACTTCTAGTTGTGGAGTGGCACAATAGAGAACACCAGCAGCACAACAAGGTAGAGGCATTACTGGTTTTGACTCGTGCGTGGTCATACAGTCCTCAGATGACCAGTGATAGAGAACTTAGGCCTATGTCGTGCATATGAGGGATTATTATTCTTTAATGTAAAGATCATGACCCTAGGACCCACTTGGTAATAATTGGCAGAGATATTTTGGTCAGGAGATTAGTACTCTGGACTTGAAGATAAGCCTGGAGTACTCCTTAGCTAGGGAAAAGCCCCTTAGCCAGGGAAAAATTCCAGACAACAGTTGAAGCCCAACGTTTGGTATACTTTTTTTTGGGAGGTAAATGTTATAGATTTTATTGATACTTCAACAAATGTACACAGTTAGGAATATATCTCAAAGGAGAAGCCTGCAAAGTATAAGATAAACGAGCTATAACAAATTTTATAAACAAAACCAAAAAACAATTATACTCCTAAAAATGCACTTGTCAAAATTCCAATTATGTTGAGCTCCCAAATTTCCTTGGTCAGAGAACTTTCCTCCGTCCATCTTCATGGTCTTGAATTATTGCAAAGCATGCAAGAGAAATTAAGCTGGTGTTTATGAGTGAATATTCTTTGATTTCTTTCTTTCCATAAGAAGTAGATTGTAGCTCCAAAAGCAAGTTTTCAAAGCCTATCAGTGAAGGAGTTCTTTTGTTGGTATTGTGTCCACCATGATAATTCCTCCTGCCAATTGTATCTTCTTTGATGAAGTAAAGTTTGAGTATGTAGCCTTGACCACACATAATGTGAATAAGCACAATGGAAGAAAGATTATCTAAACTTTCAAATTCACTATAGCAAAGACGACATTGTTAATTAGTGCTAATCCCCTATTTGTTGATTCTATCCTTAGTGGCAAGCCTCCTATTACAAGCTAGCCAAATGTAAAGAATAAAAGCATGTCTTGGAATATGATTTTTGAACTTGACCTAATTATGCCAAAGGATCTTTGGGGATCTTGGAGCAAAAGCATTGCAGATTTCAATGTGTATTTTCTTGTGCTGTCATGATCACATGTCACTTGATCATCATGGTCAACATTTGGGAGAAGATGATTTGGAATAGAAGTAATTAGATCTCAACATTTATGGTTCTTCTGTGTGAACACCTGTCTCTTAAAACACTAGGAGTGTATAAGAGACAACCTTTGCATATTCTAGATTGTAGAATTGGCCAATTTGTGGTGACCATGGGTATCAAGATACACATTTTGGGATGCTGTTGGCCTAAATAGCAACCTAAGAGGGGGGGGGGGTGAATTAGGTTGTTTCAAAAAATAAATCTTTTATAAGAGAGTGCTTAATGAAAATGTTAACTTTATGCAACAAATAAACACTTAAGCACAAATGATCAAAGATAAATATTTAACAATTAAACCTTAAAGAACAAATGCAAAGATTGAGGATAGAGAATATCAAACCAAACTCCCAAACTTCTCAAGTTTGGAGTATATCCACTAGGAGTGCCTCTTCAAAGAAAGTGAGGCAATAACCTTCTTATATACAAAGTAGATGTCTCTCTTGCACCAACTACGTTCCTCTAGTTGAGTCAAAGGGTTTTACACTACAACCTCACTTTTGTACACTTGTTATCCCTCTACTCTTACACTTGAAGATCACTCACTAGTCTACTCTTACTTACACTAATTCCCTCTAGTTGAGCCAAAAGAATTACACTACCCTAACCAATACAACCCACAATATTTTAGCCTATTTCTTCCGAAATAGCTCTTACAAGTGTTTGTATTGAATGCAGTAGTTCTACTCTCTATATCTTGCATTTACAGACTTGGAGATATTTATTGATGCCCAAAAACTACCTCCAACAATTCTCTAACGGCTATTTTCTATTTATTGGAAAACTAGCCATTAGATCTTTCGGACGGCCGATGCAGTAAGTGTGCGTCCAGAACGAACTAGCAGTTGGACCGTTCAAACGTCCAATGCATAGCTTCTGCATCCGATGATGCGTCCGATAACTTTATGAGCAGTGCTTCGGGCGGTTGTATGCGTCCTACAGCTTTCACAGAAACTTCTTCACTTTGAGCACTTTTCTTCGGACGGTCTTGTGCGTCCTACAACTTCTGGTTTGGATGGTCATGTACGTCCTACAACTTCTGGTTCCGACGTTCATATGCGTCCTATCTCACAGCTTCTGGTTCGGACAGTCATATGTGTCCTACAGCTTCTGGTCTTGTTTTGGACGTTCTCCTGCGTCCGTAAGGTGTTGTCCATCTTTTGGTTTTTTTTCTTGATTGTGTTCGGACGATCATTTACGTCCGAATCTCCCTATTTTTCTGCACACTTGTTTTCAAGTCGTTAGTATGATTTGGTCATCATCAAAATATGTTTATCATAAATGGGGTGCAACAGATGCCACATATCAAACCATACGAAAGTATCTTTTTGGGGTACCACATATCAAGCCATATGAATGTATCTTTCCCATTCCCGTGACAGATTTTATGTGATCTATTGTTATAACTCTGAGTTCAAGAAGTTTTCTCCAGAACTAAGATGCATCATTTGGAATAGAAATTTTCTAAAAAGATGTATGTTTGAGCTTGAAAGAGTGAATCCAGTCAATCGACAATGACTTCTTTCTTTGATAAATAGCCCAAGTATTTTAAAATAAGTGCTTGGTTCTAATGTCTGAAGTTTCACTAGACATAACCCCCTTTCCCCCTAGTGGTTTACAAACCTCTGACCACTTTACTTTGGCATAATTTTTATCATCAGTTCTTGGCCAAAGAAATGTAGAAAGCATGCCCTTAATGTTTGAGCTTGAAAGAGTGAATCCAGTCAATCGACAATGACTTCTTTCTTTGATAAATAGCCCAAGTATTTTAAAATAAGTGCTTGGTTCTATGTCTGAAGTTTCACTAGACATAACCCCCTTTCATCTAGTGGTTTACAAACCTCTGACCCTACTTTACTTTGGCATAATTTTTATCATCAGTTCTTGGCCAAAGAAATGTAGAAAGCATGCCCTTAATAGTTTTGGAGATTTTCTTTGGAAGAATGAAGATACTACTCCAGAAGATTTAGATGATGAGAAGAATTAATTTGATGAGCTGCAATCTTCCCCCATGGGATAATACCTTTACATTCCAAGCCTTGATTATGGATCTAATTTTGTCAATAAGAGGGTTTAGACTAAAATTTTGAGTCTTGTACTGGTTAGAGGAATCCCAAGGTTCTTGATAGGAAATTCTCTTCCTTCTGTCACGATATCAATTTGTTGTAAAAAGAGTGTTAAACCATGGGGAATAGTATATTCCATGATATTGTCACCGATTTGGTTACATGATAAATACAATCGTCACAAAAACTTTACCACAGAATTAGATCTGTGGTAATTACTTTTTCCCAAGGTTTCACCATGGTTTTAGTATTCATCACAAAAATAATGTGGTATATGTGAATCACTATTACACCATTAACACGATTTTTGCTGTTTAAAAAAAAAAAAAACTGTGGTAAATGTTAATAACTATTTGTTACACTTGATGGCTGTTGCAAATAAAATTGTGTTGTATATGGTTTACAACTGTTGTAATAAAATTGTAACTTGAATATTTACCACGGTTTTATGAGTGTTGCATATACACCATACTGGATTAAAACCATGATTTGAGATCAATGGATAATTTTTCCAAAATTTTGATAGGTTTAGATTTTTGGGGAAACATTTGCCCTTTTTCAATCACAAGAATACGACCACAATACTATGTTTAAGTACGATAGAATTTTTAATCAAAAAAGTTGTGAAATAAAATGACCATATAGTAATATCTTAAATATAATGCTAAATGATTAAACATCTGACTAATAACATAGAATGTCTTAATTAAAAACAACATGTCTAATTTGAAGTACTAAAGACAAAATGGCCATCTATTACTAAAACATGTCTAAAGCGAACATTTTCAAGCCATGGAATGAATATATACCATGCTTCCATGCTTAGTAGCCTTTCTAGAAGAAATGTCAAAAAAATCAACCTCCAAGCTAATGGAGACATCTCACTCTTTAGTTGTTGTTATCCATGTCTTAGAAATTTGTGTATGCAGAATTTTTAGTTCTTGTTTATTGAGAACAAGCTAAAATATGCAACTAGGTTTGGAAGTTGACAATAAATAGCATGTACAAAGAATTAGAGACATGTCTAAGATTGGATGCAAATTAAAGTTAAGATTTCAAACTTATGATTTCTCAACTCTGGTGTATTGAGCAATAGGTTGCACAAAATCATATGTAATTCACACGACCTTCAGAATCACTGTAACCAATTTGACAAATGTTATAGAAATAACTTTCATATTTGTTCCTAAATTATTAACTGAGCAAAATGCAATTAAATTAGCAATTTAGGACTTATCCACTTGAAATCAATTTCATACAATCAATCATGCAGTTTGTGGTAAGAAGCAATATAACAAACTAAAGATTCAGACTAAGACCCTGGATGCTTTTCACTCGTTTTTTTACCTTTCATCTGCTATACAAACAAAATTTTTCTTGAGAAGAACAATATTCCGGGTCTTAGTTGAATAGTATCCATTTCGTTCAAAAGTCCAATCCCCTAACCTAGTAACTAAAAGAAGTGAAACAACCCGCATTGAGCCCGTTAAGCCTCTTACTCAGATTTTATTAATTAACCTAGAGTAGCCCAATTTTAAGCAATAACAATTAACCACATAGATAAATAAGGCAACAACGACGTCCCCAATTTTCTCTAGCTAAACTATGACTGAAACTTCTTATGACAACAATGGCATGTACCAAACAACCCACCAAACTCACATAAAAAGAATGCAGCAAACACAACAATCACAACAAAGAAATGACGACTTGTTAATTCATAAAGTCAAGTCTTTTCTACAAATGGTTGGGAATTCCACAACATTACTCCACAGTAATAGGGAATTACACAGTGCTACTCTACAGCGATATTAGTATCAGTAACCCGAAGCACTGCCTTGCAGAGAAATTGCAAGGTTAGATTACTCCAAGGAAAAATTTTATACAACAATTTAATCCTTGGCTCAGGTACACTCTAGTGTAATTAAATTTTTTATTTCATTTTATTTTTCTACTTCGGTAGATAAAAACTTTTAAATAATTCTTAAATAAATATTAAAAAATATTTTTCTCTGGAAAAATAATTTCTAAGTCAGGAAATTGGCTCCGGTCAATCTTACGGCTCTGGCTGGAGTGCGAACACAGCATCAAATGCTCGACACTCTCAACCCGAAAATTTCGACTTGAGACCGGGGGGGCAAATGATGATGCCAAAATAATATATCCAATAATAAAATTACACTGGCTTTGGCCCGGGATCACTAGGGGCATTTTAGTAATTTTATCCTTGTGGTTCAAATAGGCCCAAATGGGTCAAGTATTATACATTCGACCCATGGATCGATCCGGCCTATCAGTTTCAAGTATAAATATCAAAGTGACAGGTCAGATTCAATTAATTACTTTCCTAATAATAATTCAAGTTTTGAATTCTTATTGAATTTTACTCTCTGGTTTAAGTATTGATTTGAGCGTTGGAGCCTACTATGGGGGACAAAGTCCAGTCTTTTTATTTTCAGGTGATCTGGACGAGGGTACTACACGCGGTGCCCAACTTTTACTTTAGACGATATTGCACATGAGCTAACCCTAACCCAAAATTTTAGTATCAACAGTTATCAAACAAAACTAACTTGTGAAGCTATTACATGATATATGAATAAGGAGACTGCTAGAGGCAAAGTATCGTCACTCATACTGGACACCTTGTGCAACTCATTGCCTTGACTCGATATTTGAAGAAATTTTTGAGTTGCCAATTTTCAATAGAACAGTTGCATGGGCAATCAGCGTGAATACATTCATTTATGGTCGTACTTTAATGTTAAACATCATGAGGAAATTTACCCAACAGAAGGAAATGGGTAGGCCAACAAAAACTCGATTTGCAGCTACCTTTTTTTTTTTACTTTGAAGATTTCGTAGTTTCCATATTCACAAGGTTTCTTTAAGGAAGATGTTAGCATCTGAAGAGTTCAATGGTGGCCAATACGCAAAGGAGTAAGTAGGCCAAGAAATGGCAAAGATAATACTCATGCCATCTTTTTGGAATAATGTTGTTTACTCTCTTAAAGTGGTTGGACCTCTAGTCAAAGTTCTTCGGTTGGTAGATGGAGAGAAAAAGCCCCCGATGGGTTACATTTATGAGGCAATGGATAGAGCTAAAGAGGCTGTTGCTGCTTCTTTCAAGGGAAATGAACACAAGTTGAAAGAAGTATTTGAAATCGCTGATAGAAGATGGGATGTTCAACTCCATAGGCCCTTGCATGCTGCTGGTCATTTATTAAACCCAAAATGCTTCTATTCTAATCCAAACACTGAAAAAGATAAAGAAATTATGGGAGGTTTGTACAGTTGTATTGAAATGTTAGTGCCAACTCAAGAAGAACAAGATAAAGTTTCCACTAAGTTGTCTATCTACACAGGAAAAGCAGAAGGAATCTTGGGTCTCCCCATGGCTATGAGGAAAAAATCAAAACGGGCACCAGGTAAGTTCTGCATTAACAATAATATCAGTGATGTAACAGGTTATATAATTTCCAAATTTTGATATTGAAGTAGACTAAAGAATATTTCAAATCAAATTTACTAATTTAGTTTCTTAATAGCTGATGTAGGCTGTATATGGATCTTGTGCACCAAATCTGTAAAAGTTCGCCATCAAAGTTTTGAGTTAACTTGCAGTTCATCTGATTGTGAGCGTAATTGGAGTGTTTTCGAATATGTGGGTAAATTGCAAATTATCTAGTTAACTATTTACGGTTAAATAAATTGGAACTCAATATTTGTGACTTGATAGTGCTATTATAATTTATGCAGTTTCACAGTAAGAGGAGAAACAGGCTAGAGCAAAAATGCCTCAATAATGTGGTGTTCATAAAATACAATAGGAATTTGAGGCGTCGTTAAAATGCACGTGACACAATTGAAGGATCCTAGTTTATTGGATGAAATAGATGAAAATACTAAATGGTTGACTGAGATCAGTGCGATATTAAATGAAAATGTTGAAGATGACCTTTTGTTTGAGGTAGTGACTTAACATGGGGTGATTTTGCTAGAGCTAGTGGAATTGAAGAAAGTAATTATCCATTAAGATCCCAATCCCGTCCTGCAAGTGCAAGGGCACCAATAGCAACCCAAAGGATAGGAAAAGGAATTGCAAGTTCATTTATTTCATCATTAACATTAGTAGATAAGAAGATGGATTTGAATGAGATAGAAGATGTGGATGTTAAGGGTTACTAGTCGGATGATGAAGTGAATGATGATATTGGGAATGACGACCTGGACTTAGTTGATCCAAATTATTAGGAGCTTAATAATCTCCCCATCTTTAAAATTATAAAAATGCGTGAAGCTTGAAATTTTACATTTTATTTGATATGGTTTCACTATTATTTCTTATTTTTCATCATTATTCTATCATATATTTATTGTCATTGCATTATATGGTACCTTGAACCTTTGATGTATTAAATTGCACCGTTTTGTACTTGAATCTTATGCATTCTTATTAAGTAAAACCATGCTAACTAAGAGTTACAAGAATTGTATTTAAGTTACATTAAGTGCGATTTGCTTTAAAATAGCATGCATTTCTAAGAGCTTTTTACTTAGGCCCTACAAGGCTCTTGTGTTCTTAGTCGCTTTTCACTTTTAACTTCTACGGTTCAACCATAAGAACTACAAAAGTATACTATTCTCTGGAGTTTTTTCATTAATTAAAATTCCATTGAATTAAAATTTCATAGAGTTTAATTAATTCGTCAAAAATTCAATATGAATTAAAATTAATTTATTTTTCCATTAAATTCAAAACAAATACCCAAAAAAGGTGAATTTTAATTCACGCGCACAATGTGAGGTTTGATCCCTATAATAGGTACATAGAAAGTTTTAGTGTATTATTTAGGTGCAACCTAGAAAAAGTAAATATATTTAAATCTCCCTATTATGGTTTGTTTCATTGCAAATACAATTGATTACTTTACAATTACTATCAAAAAGTGTTTCTCTCAAATTAGGAAATGTAATTAAGAGATTTATATCTTGAATGTGTCCAACTCACATAAATAAAATTTCATGTGAGTAAATCATACGAGTGAAATCAAGTTTGGTGAAAATTTAAATTTTGAAAGATTAAATTTTTTCTTAACAAGTAACAACCCTACAACTCCCTGCCACCACCCTCAACTCCTACCCTCATCCTACCACCTATAACTCCTCTCCCATTCCTGCATCATCCTCCAACCCAGACCAGCCACTCCTACCTCGAGGCCCGCCACTTCCAACCTTGCCTACCCTGCCATCCCCGCCCCTCCCTACATTATCTTCATGATTGTTTGATTTAATTTCACTCAATTCACTCCATAATATCTCGTGATTGATAGATTTAATTTTCACAATAATTTTATGTGTTGCGGAATATGCTATTAGAAACTCTATAGGTGAATCTTGCTTACCTTTCTTTCTCAAACTCTTTTTTAATTTGATTTTTGATTCTCCAAATCTTACGTAATTATTATTGTTGTTTCTTTTTTTCTTTTTTCTTTTTTTGGTGCAGAGTACTTGTTTTATGTTGTTTCATATATATATATATATATATATATATATATATGTATATATATATATATATATCCAATTTGGTCCCTTATCAATCGTTGTAAGCCAATTTAATTAGTCACTCATTTTTTTTCAAAGAAGTGGTCAAAATAGTGACGAGGGGAGGCAAATATAGAAAAATGCCCCCTTAAATTTGAAACAAAAAATTATAGAATAAGTAAGAAAAATTTTAATTTTATCTCACAATTGCGCCCCTTAAAATTTGTCAATTTTGTCTTTTCTTTGTATTGACCCGTAAAAATTTAAATTCCTTAAATCATACAATTAAAAATGATAGTAATATTCAAAATTAAGAATAAGTGTCACTAAAAGACACAAAAATTTGACAAAGACTTTTGATGTTTAGCACATAAAATGGAAATTTCAAGTACATATATAGTATAAAAATTGAGCAATATGTTATTCTTTCAATTGTAAAACTTCTCAATACTGGTACATTTTTTTAATTGAGTAAAAAACAATGACAACTACCTCGAACGCTATAATTATATATAAAATTATTTATTATATAAAAAATACTTTTACTTTAGCGATGGCTAAATACTCTTCAAAGTCATTGCTCCCTCTAACATTAGGGTCTTGCCTCTGACCTTGAGTCAAAATCAAGGATACTTGACCAAAAAAAACAAATGAAACATGCAACAGAAGAAAAAATCACAAATGCAAATTTTGAAGTTATTAAGCATGTTTGGAATCCAATTTTTTTGAAGCGGAATTGAATGAAATTTAAGAATGATAATATATGTTTGAGAAAGCAATTCTAACAGTCCATCACATTCAAAATGATTCATTTTAATCCCTAATAAATTCAAAACGCACTATTTTGGTCTCTGGCGACACAATTACATGCATATTTTAGCTTGAAAAATTCATGTGTATCGTATGTTACATTTTTCATAAGCAAAATTTGCAATACACAAAATTTAAATACTAAATGATATTGCCTAATACATCCTTCACCACCATCTCAAAATTCTCACCTACCATCACCATCCCTATTCCCCTCTGGATCTCTTTTCCTTTACCACCTCTACCCTAACAATCCCAAAATTTAAGAATGATAGCACAGTTATTAAATCCGGCTTAGCCATCAACCCGACAAGGTGACTGGGTCAGTGTGTTACTGGTACAACCGCCAGGTTCCAAATAATAATAATAAAATATCTAAATTATAAAATATAATTTTGAAACCACATGTTTACAACAAACAAAATCAGAAAATACATGTTTATAACAATAAAATCCTCATAAAACATAACAAACTCCACTAAAAACCAACTTCAAATAATATTACAAACAACAAACATCATTAAATTAAATCAAAGCTGCAGCTAGAGTCAAATAGTGCAACTGAGAGAGTCCAACTAGAGTCAAAGCAACTGAACTATTTCTCATGTCTAAGAAAGAGATTACAAACAACAACATTTATTCAATTTCATCTCCAAGGTTCCCAGATAGCCCCAAATTCAGTGCCACCATGATCTTGGACATCATCAACATTAAATGTTTTATTCATTCCACCAACATTGTCTCCGTCATTATTTTCATCTTCTTTCCCAGTATCCAATTCATCCAAACTTAGAGTTTCGTCTATAAAACATAAAATAAGAATTCACATTTTTAACATCTGGTATTTAACTCTTAATGAAATAAGTAAAGTTGATACTAGAAACACTTTTTACTTACCATTCTCTTGGCCACCTTGGATAGTACAAGCTGTTAATTCCTTCCTAAAAGTTTCCATTTCAGCTTCAGTCAAATTTGGAGGTTCATCCTCCAAAACCCAAGTATTATTGGTACCAAATTCCTCAAAATTAATGGGGTAATAGTTTCGACATCTTGCATTTCATGTAAACAACATGAGATATAATGTGTAAAAATGCAATTCTATTAGCAAAAAACTGAAACTATAGTAAAAAATTATTTAAGAGGAGTGTAGCTTTGCTGCAAGCTCAAGTTGTAGTGCACATGAACCAAATTATTTAACCTTTGATGCTCTAATATGTTTCTCTTTTTTGAGTGAATAGGCTCAAATATGCTCCAATTCCTTTCACATCCAGATGAACTACAAGTTTGGCTTAAAACATGTATAGCTAATTTTTGTAAATTAGGTGCACTACAACCATAACAGGTCCACCATTTATCTACTCAAAGAAATTAAAATAAAAATTAGATTATTAAATAAAATTTAAATAATCCAAAAAATTAAATTATTATATGTATATATACTTGGGAGCATGATATCACAATCTCCGACACTCTACCAAAGTCACATTCTGCTTTACGAAACAACTTCATTTCTCTTGTCAAATTACTCATCAAAAGAAGGTTTCCATATGAATATCTCTCAATCACATGCAATCCAAAAGCCCTGAGGTAGTATGCTTATGGTTTGACATATCAAGGGAATTACATTGATAAGCTGGATTGAGCTAAAACCCAGCAGCTTGAAGATTTTTGTGAAGTTGGCTATCCCATCTTGAGTTAATTTTTCTCAAATAAGGATCAACTCTTTTCTTTCTTTTCTGAAATCTTCTTAAAAGCTCTTCTCTTGCTTTGTGCATACCAGCATATAGATACCCCATGGAAGGCTTTTCATCACTATCGACCAATCTTAGAACTCGAACAAGTGGCTCAGTTACTTTTATAGTAGCACATTCTTTCCAAAACATAGAATCAAGTGCCAAGTCAACAAAGTTCTTCCCTTTACTTTCCTTGGCATAAGCTGATTCTTCCACACATTTTGAACTTGTACCCAAAGACCGGAGTTAGAGGTGTGAAAGAGGGTTTGGGAAACCCTTTGACCTGACTGACCCTTGAGTTAGGAGTTGTTGTTTTCTTGTTGTTGCTGGTATCAGGAAGGATTGTAGGGTTGGGAACCCTTCCGACTGAGGTAAGAGGAAGGGAAGATGGCCCTCGAGGCATCTTTTTGCATCAAAATACTAATGCAATAAAATTTGTGGCAAATCGTGTTGGAACAGGACGAATGGTTTCTGTTCCACCAGTGTATTTTCTCATCAAGTACAATGGATAACAATAGTTGTATATATATTTTGTTATCTTAGATGATGTAAAACAATATTACTAACATCCTCTAGTTTACCAATATCTTGCAGCATTAAGTTTAGACAATGAGCAACACATGGAGACTAATAAAGTGTATGAAATTCCCTTTCTAATAGTCTCCCAGCTGCAACATAATTTGCAGCATTATATTGCTGTCTCTTATACACCACTAGATTTCTATAAGAGAGAAACAATATAACTTCTTTAAATAACGTGAACAACATTTCAGCTATTTTGGAAGCATCGGAGGCATCGACTGATTTTAAAAAGACTGTTCCTCTTGGGAAATAAGCAAAAAAATTAATCAGAGTTCTCCTTTGCTTTGATCAGTCCATCCATCCGCCATAATAGTGCATCCGGTTTGTTTCTAAGTTGAACAAAATCTATCAACAAAGTTCTTAACATGCTCAACATTTTTCGTCAACAAATACCTACGCAAATCATAGAAGTTGGGAGCTTTGTACCCTACTCCAAAAGAACAAGCCGTATCAAACATTGTTTGGTAATATGCAGAATTTGCAGCATTAAATGGAATTGAGGCATCAATCATCCATTTTGCAACAGCCAAGTCAACCTTTTTCTTTGCTTCTTTGCCTTGCAAAACACTTTTAATGGATGGTTGTCCCCCAAGAGTTGTTCTAGGCATGAACATTGTTCCTAGTGTTTTGCCCCTTTTATGCTCCTGAGCAATTCCTTTTCCTTTTGACTTTTAGAAGTAGGAATTGATTGAATTTCCCTAATCTCATCTTCATCTTGCATGCATAGTTGCTCTTCATATTCTCTCAAATTGTGGCTATGTAATTCACTATCTTTTAGTCGTTCTTGCAGGCTTCTTTTCTTGGTAACCAAATTTTCTAAATTCGTTTTCATTTCGAATCTTACTTGTGATGAAACTTTAGAACAAGGTTCTGTCTCCCCTCTTATGCCTACAAGGTGTTGCTTGAATCGATTGATGCCACCACCCTTACCACTTTTGTACAGTAAAGACAAACTATATTATTGACCTTCTAATTAGCCATAGAATCTTCTCTACAATGAGCCCATGCCGGATCTGTTTTCCCTCTCACACTTGACGGAGATTGTCTACTTGACAAATTAGGTGTCTCACTTGTAGGCGTTTCTCCAATAGAATCCATGTTTATCTATAAATTTAGCAAATTTATAGTTCAAAGAACATACTGAACATAAGTGAACACATGCGACAATCTAATAAACAAAAGTGACAACCTAATAAACATATCAAACATATCAAAGAAAATACCGATTTTACGTATCTATTAATCTGCCTAACAATTAATCGAAAGAGCATGGGTAAAATTAATCATATTAATGTCTAAACATATCAAAGAACATTATAATCTACCTAACTATTAATTTTTTAATTAAATATTGAATATGTCAAAGAAATGCCGTAAAATTAGTCTTTGAATTAAATATTGGATATAACAATAGAAACAAACATATAAAAAAAGATATAAGACTAATATATAAAAAAGCAGAAAAAATAAAAAAAAACTTGGTTTAGAATTTGGATTTGGTTGAGCTCATGTAAATTAGGTGCACTACAACCATATCCACCATTCATCTTCTCAAAGAAATTAAAATAAAAATCAGATTGTTAAATAAAATTTAAATATTGAATATGTCAAAGAAGTACCATAAAATTAGTCTTTGAATTAAATATTGGGTATAACAATTTGATAGAATCGTAGAAACATACATATAAAATAAAATAAACAACATAAGATATAAGACTAATATATAAAAAACATAACATATAAAAGAACTTATTTTGATAAATTTTCTACCATAAGTAGGAGAAATTAATATAGAATTCGTATTGAGAATAGAATGTTGACTTGGCACTTGATCTTTTACACATCCAATTTATAACCGTGATCCCCAAGAAGTTGTTCCATGAAGTTGGGCCATCTATCAATCTGAAAGTAAAGGAAGCCAATGTTATGAAACCCTCAAAATCTAAATCCGTTGGAGACTTGAGGAGATGAATGATTTCTTTTCAAATTTGTTGCTGGAAAATGTCAAAAAATAATGGAGGAAGACCTAAGTCTGTTTGGTTTCGTTGACTCAGCAGTTTAGCAAAATTGCAGAAATTCTACTATATTTCACCGGAAGTCCAAATCTAAATGGGCAATGGCTGATGTGGTCAAAAAGACAATAAAGCCCAAAAGCCTAACCCTTCAAAAAAAACTTTTTTTGCTCAAAATAGTCATTTTAGGGAAAAAATTTCAAAACCCGTCAGGTTTTACAAAAAATTGGCCGAGCACCTGCTCTTCTAGTTTGACCTCTAGATTTTGTAGGGTCTTGGCGGTTGGCTTCCTTGTCCGGTCAGATTGATAGATTGGCCCAATCTCATGGCTGGGTCACCGGGTTGCTCGGTCCAACTGCCGGGCCGGGTCAGATTTAATATCTTTGAATGATAGTATAAGTTTGGAAAAACAACTTTAATAGTCTCTCTTATTTCACATTTGTGCTTTTTAGTCCCTCACATTCAAAATGATATATTTTAGCCCCTAACAAATTCAAAACACACTATTTAGTCTCTCAACACAATTACGTCCATATTTTTACCTGAAATACTACATGTGTATTATATGTTATATTTTTCATAGGTTAAATTGGCAATACACAAAATTTAAGTACTAAACAACACTACCAAATACCTCCTTCGCCACCATCCCAAAATTCTCGCCTTCCATCACTACTCCTATTCTGCTCCTTCGTCATTTTTCCTCCTCCACCCATACTCCAAAAGTACCAACCCTATTTCTTTTTTGGAAAATTTAGTATTTAAAGTTATGTATTGTCAAATTTTCCCTAAAATATTGTTGCTCCCAAAGCAACCTCATAAGAAGGGGTTGAATTAGGGTTCTAAAAATTAACTTGCAAATATTGCACAATTCAAATCTCATGCACTTGACAAGTAAGATGATAAAAATATAAGCAATTAAGTACAAAATGAATAGAATGAATTAAGAGAGAGAGATTAAAAAATCAACACTTCCGAACTAGCTAGCTTGGTGTAGTAATCCACTAAGATACTCCTTCAAATTTGGTGAGCCAAAAATCTCAAATGTACAGAGAGTAGGATCACCCTTGCTCACACTACTTCTCTTTAGTTGAGCCAAGGATTTTACACTAACCCGTACTTTTGTAGAAGATTATCACTCCACTCAATATTTTTTAATAGCACTTCTTAAATACACACTAATACAATATCACTCAAAAGCTGATTTGTACTTAAATTGCCTTTCTATTAGCTTCTATTCAATGTGTAAGATTGTCATGCATAATACAAATGGGTTGGCATTTATAGGTGCAATAAATTAGCTCCCAACCACCTCCTAATGGCAAGATAATAAATGCTGAAAACTAGCCGTTATGGGTTTCGGACGTCAATATTATTACTGAGCGTTCGAACAAGCGTCCGATCTAAAATATCAAGGAGTTGAGGATGCCGTTTGAACGGCTGAGATTATGTCATTTCCTTCATCCAAACCAGGTATGTTGATGAGTTCAGTCATTAGACAATGTAGTGTCTCCGCAAGGTTCAGTGTTAACTAGGGTTGCTTTTTCTTCAGACAGTTAGGCATATCCGATAAGATTTTCTAAGGACAGTTAGACGCGTTCGTTGTAGGTGCTTCAAAATTCTGCTCACTGCCTGACCTTTTCGGATAGTACATTGCATTCGAGGTAAATTCGTTCGAACAGTTAGGCACGTCCGGTGTAGGTGCCTCGAAGTCTTGCCCTCTGCCTGACCTTGGGATGGTGCCATTCGTCCGAGGTAAATTTGTTCGGACGAGCTTGTGCATCTGAGTAACATAGTACTGTTCGGACGATGAACATTGTCCAAACGCTGAACTCTGTTATGAACAAATGAAATAGAATTCCTGCACAACTTGAATTAAGATTGTTAGATTGCTTTTGTCATCATCAAAACCAAGGTTGTAGGTCATCTAGATCTGTATACACATTAGATAATGACAAACCACAGGGTAAATCAACTCAATCATAATTCAGAAAATTAATCCATCAAGAAAAATCCAACAAATTGATGTACAGTTAATTAAAAACATATTAAACATATTTCTCCCCCTTTTGGCATCATCAAAGCAAAATATGCTCCTCCTAAGAAGATGCTTCCCCTTATGCAAGTCACAAGAAAAATAAAGGTAAAAATTGTCATAAAACAAAAAATCGAGGACAGTAAATAGCCAAATTCAACTACAACCAAGTTTAGCAAATGTATTACAAGCATGCATCCAAGTTCAACAATCACAAGAAACTAAGGAGAAACTAGGATGTGGAATCTAAATCATTCTTCTTTTTGGAGCATTCCTTACATTTGCGATTTTTTACTGGTGCATCATCACCCGTAGCCTTACTATCTGGTTCACTCAGGTCTTGAGGATCACGGCGTTGCATGATGTAGTTGAACGTGTCATCAACTTTTTCGTCATCATCAGCATCAATGCTAGGAATGGTGGATTTGTCAAGATTGGTTGCACCAACTGGATCCTCACGGTCTTCGGGGTCAGGATTGGAACGATCACCATCTTCAATGTCATTGTCGTCGCTGTCAGAGAAGGACTTAAAAATGTATTGGGACTGAATAATGGCAATTTGAACTTGAGCTGAGGCAGACATTCGCAGACTTAATGCTTCTTGAAGGATGGTTTGTTTGATCTCTAGTCTCTTTAACTTTCGAAGGGTGTGATATTGCAATTAACTCATTTGATTGCTCAGAGACATGACAAGTATGCATTGATTGGAAAGTGAGGGTTCCAAAGACCCCATACCCTGTCTCTTATACACATCTAAGGTGTGGAAGAGACCACTTGAGGAGGAGGACAGTGAGGTAGTGCATGACCTGAAGTGGCAAGCATGTGTTTTAGACTTTTCAAGCTCATATGCAGCCTTTGTAAACCATTGGTCATTAAAAAAGTGCAAACCCTTTCGTTCAATATAAGCTTTGTTGAAATAAAAAGGGTATTAATTTTTGTCAGAAAACGGAATGTCAAAGTGATCAAATACTTTGTTTAAGAATTTTTCAAAAGAATGTTTCTACGAGTGTTTTTCAGAAAGAGAAGGCATATTTAGTAGAATAGATAACCAAAATCATCTTGATTGTTATAAATATAGTAAAATAAATACAGTTGCATAGATCCTTACTCAGTGCAATGTCCATTAGTAGGTAATAACAAATTAGTAACCAAAGAGTATAAAATATTGAGTTCAGGACTAAGCAGAGTAGTTTTGGCTTTCGAAACCTGTTTAAAATTGACATGAAATTTTTTTTAACCTTCTCTATGTCAAAACAAGTATTTTTAGTAGGTCATTTGTCTAATGAGAAAAAATATGAAATTTCATAAGGATAGGGAACTTCCTCACACTCAAAAATTGCATTAATGACATTGGAAGAAATTTCAATGTTGATGATATTTACATGAGAGACTAAGGTTCGAACAGTCGAACCTTTTCGAAGATTAGCAGTGAATTGCAACACCATATCACGATAGACAGGTAAATCCAGGTGAATTAAATTTTTCCGATTTTTCTATTCAAAGCAATCCTTGATAAGAGGTAAGTTCAATTCATAAAATAAACTTTGAGAAACCAGCCGTTGAACAATTATGGATTTGCTAAGCAAGGAAGTGTACCTATCTGATGCCTTGGCATCAATGAATTTTGGCAAAGAACGATTGGAGGTGGGTTGAGGATTTGATGATTTTTGACCATGCACAGGAGCTTGTTCCTTTGATTTCTTCCCTTTGGTGGCTATTAAAGATCCTCCACGTGAATGAACCATCTTGATTTGAAAATGAGGTTCGAGAAGAAAAAAGTGAGAGTAAGTGATTTTCTAGATATTCTAGAGAAGAGGATGTTGAAATGGTGAAAAGAAGTTCAATTGAGATGAGTGAGGAGTTGGATAGAGAAATTTATTGAGGAATTTCAGAAGAAAAAGGATTAATTGAAGGAATTGGAAGATGGACTCCTAAATCGCCAAAGCTTAGGGTTCAGTGGGGTTGAGGTTTCTGATTAGAGGAAAACGAAAGTTTTTAAATGAATACAACAGTCGTTCGGACATTCGAACAATTGGTATACCTCCGATCGTGCGTCCGATCGCAGATGAACGGATGGCCGATACGCTAAGCTATGCGTCCAAAAATATGTCGAACAGTGATAATCATCTGTAAGAATTTCCAGAGGGTTTGAAAAGTGAGAATAGATGTTCGGATGAAAGAAAAAATCTGAGGCAAATATAAAGAGTTCAGACATTTATTTTCATCCAAGAGAACAGATAACTTAGGATGCACATTTGCGTCCGAAAGCATGACTCATATAGTTTTAAAATCATAATGCCCAAGATAGTTTTGAGAAATTCAAAACGATCTAGAAAGACAAAGGTTTAGTAAAATATCATCTAATTCATCCTTTGTGCACACAAATTCAGCACAAATTTCCTTTTTGCACACAAGATCTCTCATAAAGTGATGCATGACATCAATGTATTTGGTTCTAAAATGCAAGACAGGATTTTAGTAAGATTAATTGCACTAGTGTTATCGCATCTTATAGGCACACAATAAAAAATAGCACCAAAATTTTTTAAGGTATGCTTCATACAAAGAAGTTGAGCACAGCAATTTCCAACAGCAATATATTTAGCTTTCGCCGTAGATAGAAAAATAAAATTTTGCTTCTTGCTAAACGAGGACACTAAAAAAATATCCAAAAAGTGACACATACCACTAGTACTTTTCCTATCAATTTTGCAACCAGCAAAGTCAGCCTCGGAGTAACTAAGTAAATCAAAACTAGTAGATTTAGGATACCAATGACTGAAATTCATCATCCCTTTCAAGTATCTAAAAATTCTTTTTTCAGCAATTAAATGTGAGTCCCTTAGAACAAGATTGAAATCTAGCACACATACAAACGAAAATCCGATCTACTAGGTGTCAAATAAAGTAGGTTTCTGATCATACCTCTATAGTGTTTTTCATCAACACTATTACCATCTTCAACTTTGTCAAGTTTGGTTGAGGTACACATTGGTGTTCCGACTTGTTTGCAATCTTCCATCCCAAAGAGCTTGAGTAGCTCCTTTGTGTACTTGATTTGTGTAATGAACGTTCCTTCTTTTGTTTGGTAAACTTGAAATCCAAGGAAGAATTATAATTCTCTCATCATACTCATTTCAAATTCCTTTTGCTTTAAGCAAGAAAATTCTTTGCACAGACTTTCATTAGTTGCTCCAAAAATGATATCATTAACATATATTTGAACAATCAACAAATCATTAAGACTAGTTTTGGTGAAGAGAATGGTATCAACAACAGCTCTTTTAAAATCATTTTCAATCAAAAAGCCACTTAACATTTCATACCAAGCTCGGGAGCTTCCGTTTCAACCGATATAAAGCTTTTGAAAGTTTAAAAACATGATTTGGAAAATATTTATTTTCAAAAATAGGGGGTTGTTCAAAAAAAATTTCTTCATCAATGAAGCCATTTAAAAATGCACTTTTGACGTCCATTTGAAATAATTTGAAATTGCTAAAGCATGCATATTGAAGAAACAAGCGAATAGATTCTAAGCGAGCAACTGGTGCAAAAGATTCATCAAAATCAATTCCTTCTTCTTGATCATATCCTTTTGCAACAAGTCTAGCTTTATTTCTAATTATCTTGCCTTTATCATTTAATTTGTTTCTAAAAACCCATTTTGTTCCTATTACGGGATGAATTGAGGGTCTTTTAACTAAAGTCCACACATTATCTTTCTTGAACATACTAAGTTCTTCTTGCATAACAAAAACCCAAGATTCGTCGTTCAAAACATCATCCACACATTTAGGTTCAATGTGAGAAAGTAAAGCACAATTATTATTCAAAAGTTTATGAGAACGAGTTTTTACCCCATCAGACGAATCACCTATGATTAATTCTTGAGGGTGACTTGAGACAAATCTCCACGCTTTTGGAAGATCTGTTGGAGAATCTTCGTTCTTTTCTCCTTCTCTATCCAAGTAATGAGTATCGTCCTCATTGCTTGTCTTGGTCTCTTGATGTTCTTCATGTATTGTGAGCTTCTCAAGTTTCTTTTGTATACCTATATCTTAATCTTCACAAATATTCTTTGAAACAACATCATTTGCATCATCAACCATAACATGCACAACTTCTTCAATTAAAAGAGTTCTTCTAATTGGACCCAAATCAACCTAAGAGGGGGCGAATTAGGTTTCAAAAATTAATTTAACAAATAATGCTCAAATTAAATTTCTTGCACTTGGCAAATAAGATGATGAAAGGATAAGAAAATAAGATTCGAGATGAATGTATTAAATTGAGAAAGAAGTCAAACACCACATCCATGCTCGATAGCTTGGAATAATAATCCACTAAGAGTGCTCCTTCAATCTTGGTGAGCCAATAATCTCTAGTGTACAAAGTAGGATCACCCTTGGTCACACTACTTCTTTTTAGTTGAACCAAGAATTTTACACCTAACCTCACTTTTGTACAAGATTATCACTCTACTCAATATTTTGAATAGATGTCTTAAGTACACACAAATACAATATCACTAAAGAGCTAATTTGCACTCAAATTGCCTTTCTTTTTGCTTGTATTTAATGTGTCAGACACATTTTCATTATACAAAGGAGCTGGTTTTTATAGGTGCAATAAATTGGGTTCTAACCACCTCCTAACGGCTCAATAATAAATGCTCAAAAACTAGCCGTTATAGGTTTTGGACGTCAGATGTTATTGTCATGCGTCCGATCCATGGTTCGATCTTAAATAATATAAAGTAGAGGATACCGTTTGGACGGCTGAACTTGAGTTCGTTCCTTCGTCCGAACCAGGTATGTTTGAATGGTTCACACATCGGACGGTGTATTATATCCGAACTAAGGTTTAATGCTTAACTAAGAATGTTTTTCTTTCGGATAGTTGCCTTCGTCTGATGTAAGTTTCTTTTGGACGGTTAGATACGTCCGTTGCAAGTGCCTTAAAACTCTTGACTCTGCCTTACTCTTTCGGACGGTGAAATACGTCCGAGGCAAATTCTTTCGGACGAGCTTGTACGTCCGTTGTAGATGCTCCAAAATCTTGCTCTCTGTCTGATTGTTTGGACAGTGTATTGCGTCCGTGGTAATCCTATTCGGACGAGCTTGTGCGTCCGAGAAATATAATACTGTTCAGACGGTGTTCTTCATCTGAAAACCCTGATAATGAGCAAATGTACCAGCATTCCTGCATAGCTTTAGTTAAGATAGTTATGTTTCATTTGTCATCATCAAAACTAAGGTTGCAGGTTATCAATCTTCCCCTTTGATGATGACAAATTTTTAGGCCAAATAACTTACAACGATCATACAATTGTCAAATAACTTACAATAAACATGATCATACTATTAGGCATTGAGCATCAAACAATTACTGGCCATCTTACCTTCCCTTTTGACATCAGCAAAGCAAAATAAGCTCCCCCTAAAAGAGTGCTCCCCCTTACACAGACAATATAATAGAATCACACCTGATTAGTCATAACCAAGGCAAGGTAGAAAAGTCAATATTACAACTAGAGAAGTCAATTGCAACTAAATCCTACCAATCATAACAAAAGACTAAGAACATTAAATTGCAAGGAAATAAAGAGCAAGTCTAAGTGGAGTCATTCGTCTTCTTGGAGCATTACTTAAGTTTGCGCTTCTTGGTCAGTGCATCATCCTCGGGATCCTCACTATCGTGACCGCTTAATTCTTCAGGATCTCTGCGTTGTATGATATGGTTAAATGTGTCATCAACATCCTCATTGTCATTATCATCAGCTCCAGGACCAGTAGATTTGTCAGGATGGTGACCTTCAGCCTCAGGAATAGAATGATCACCATCATCGATGTCGTCGCTATCAGAAGAAAACTTGAGAAGTGTGTAGGGATTGAATGTTAGCAAATTGAACTTGAGCTAAGGCAGACATTCCAAGACTAAGTGCTTCTTGAAGAATAGTTTGTCTGGTCTCAAATCTTTTTTATCTTTCGAAGGGTGCGGCGTTGGAAGGAACTCATTTGGTTACTTAGGGATCTAACATGGGTACATAGATGAGATAGTGAGGCTGCTGAGAAAGAAATATAGGGTTCATGGGATAGTGGATGCGTGGAAGAGGAAGGTTGAGGAGGAGGAGAGTGAAGGAGATGCAAGGTCAGAGGTAGAGGCATGAGATTTATATTGTTCAAGTTCCTATGTAGCTTTTGTAAATCATTGATTACGCTCAATGTAAGCTTTGTTAAAGTAAGGAGGATATTTTTTTTGCCAGCAAAGGGGATGTCAAAATGATCAAAAACTTTAGAGAGGAATTTGCCAAAAGGAATATTTTTGAGTGTATCAGTTAAAAAGAGCTCCCATAAAGAGAAAAATAGATAGCCAAAGTCAAGTGGGTATAACTTTAAAAACACAGTAAAATAAGTACAACTATATTTTTCTGGACTCAGTGCGATCAGTCGGTAGCAGTAAATTAGTGACTAAAGTGTATAAAATGTTGCGTTCAGGTGTAAACAGCGTGGTTTTGGCTTCCGAAACCTGTTTAAAATTGATGTTAAAAATCTACTGCACCTCTTCAATGTCGAAACGAGTATCTAAAGCAAGCTATTTATTGAAAGAGAAAAAAATACGAAATATCATTAGGAGAGGTGACAACGCATTCAAAAATAGGAAATAGAATTAACTCTTTGGAGGAAATCTCAAGATTTTTGTTATTCACACTTTGAAATCTCGTTTCAATAGATAAAAACTTCTTGAGAGCTTGGCAAAATTGTTGCATCATGTCATGATTTACAGATTCATCTAAATGAACTAGATGACCTCAATTTTGATTTTCAAAACATGATTTAATAATAGGTAAGTTCAACTCATCAAAAAGACTTTGTGAAACAGGCCTTTGAATACTAATTAGATTTGCTAAGTAGAGAAGTATGCCGATCAGATACCTTGGCATCAATGAATTTTGGTAGAGAAGGATCAGGAATGGATTGAGGATTTGAGGATGTTTGAGCCTGCACTGGAGCCTTGTCTTTCAATTTTCTGCCTCTAGTAGCCGTTGAAGATCCACTACAAGATCGTACCATTGTAAATAAGATGACGAGAAAAATTGAGTTTGGGTGAATATGTGGAAAAATTCAAGGAATGAGATGTGATATGGGTGAAATAAGGTTCAATTGAGATGAGTGAGGAATTGGGAAGAGGAATTCCTCAAGTAATTTTAGAGGAAGAGGGAGAGAGTGAGAGAATTTTGAGAAGATTCTTGGGAGCCAGATGTAGGGTTAGGTAGGGGGTATTGTTTGAAAAGAGGAAAATGAAGGTATTTAAGCAAGTAGAACAATCATTCGGACGTTCGAACGATTTGTATGTGTCCAATTGTGCGTCCGAACGCAGATGAACAGACGACCAAAAGTCCAATGCTGTGCGTCCGAGGAAGGGTCGAACGGTGACAAGCGTCCGTAAGAATTTCCAGAGAGTTTGAGAAATGAGAAGGAAAGTTCGGGCGCTTATAGATGTTCGAGACTAAAGAGGATAGTTCGGACATTCTTGTATGTCTGATAGAGTAAGTAGTTCGGACATTCATATTCGTCCGAAGGACCAAATACCAAATTTTTGTCTGAAGGCATAATTCATACAATTTTGAAATCAATGATGCCCAAACAAGTTCTTAGAGATTCAAAGAGATCTAAAGGCAAAGGCTTGGTAAAAATATCAGCTAGTTGATCCTTAGAACACACAAATTCAACACAAATTTCTTTTTTGCACACAAGATCTCTAATAAAGTGATGCTTGACATCAATGTGTTTGGTTTTAGAATGCAAAACATGATTTTTTTTAGTGAGATTAATTGCACTACTATTATAGCATCTTATAGGCACACAATCAAAAATAACACCAAAGTCTTTAATGTATGTTTCAGAATATCCACAGAAGTTGAGCACAATAGTTTTCAACAGCAATATATTCGGCCTCAACTGTAGAAAGGAAAATAGAAATTTGCTTCTTGCTAAACCAAGACACCAGACAATTACCCAAGAAGTGACATGTACCACTAGTGTTTTTTCTATCAATTTTGCAACCTACAAAGTCGGCATTTGTATTACTGATCAAATCAAAACTAGTGGATTTAGAATACCAAAGACCAAAGTTTAATGTGCCTTCCAAGTATCTAAAAATTCTTTTTACAGCAGTATAATGTGATTTCTTATGACATGATTGAAATCTAGCACAAAAACAAACATCAAACATAATATTCGGTCTACTATTTGTTAAATAAAGTAGGCTTCCGATCATATCTCTATAGTGTTTTTCATCAACACTATTACCTTCTTCATCTTGTCAAGCTTGGTTGAGGTAGACATTGGCGTCCCAACTTGTTTACAATACTCCATTCCAAAGCTTTTGAGTAGCTCCTTTATGTATTTGTCTAAGATTTGAGTGATGAAAGTTCCTTCTTTTGTTTGGTGAATTTGAAGTCCAAGGAAGAATTGTAATTCTCCCAACATACTCATCCCAAACTCCTTTTGCATTAGACAAGAGAAATCCTTACACAAATTTTCATTGGTTGCTCCAAAGATGATATCATCGACGTAAATTTGGACAACTAACAAATCATTAGAAATAATTTTGGTAAAGAGAGTAGTATCAACAACACCCCTTTTAAAACCATTCTCAATTAAAAAACTACTTAACCTTTCATACCAAGCTTTGGGAGCTTGTTTTAAACCATATAAAGCTTTTGAGAGTTTGAAGACATGATTTGGAAAATTTTTATTTTCAAAACCACGGGGTTTTTCAACAAAAACTTTTTGATCAATAAAGCCATTTAAAAATGCACTTTTACATCCATTTGAAATAATTTGAATTTATTAAAACATGCAAATGCAAGAAACATGCGAATGGATTCTAAACGAGCAACGGGTGCAAAAGTTTCTCATCAAAGTCAATACTTTCTTCTTGAGCATATCCCTTTGCTACAAGTCTAGCTTTATTTTTAATGATCTCACCTTAATCATTTAATTTGTTTTTAAAAACCCATTTTGTTCCTATCACAGGATGAATTGAGGGTCTTTCAATCAAAGTCCATACATTATTATTCTCAAATTGGTTAAGTTCCTCTTTCATAGCAGAAAACCAAGATTCATCATTCAATGCATCATCCACAGGTTTAGGTTCAATATGAGAGAGTAAGGCACAATTACTATTCAAAGGTTTATGCGAACAAGTTTTTACCCCATCGGACAAATCACCTATTATCAAATCTTGAGGATGGTTTGAAACAAATCTCCATGCTCTTGGAAGATCTTTTGGAGTATTTTTATTTTATTTTTCTTCATCCAACTGATGAACGCTGTCCTCATTGCTTGTGGTCTTTTGATGTTCTTCATATATGGTGAGTTTCTCAAGTTTCTTTTGTATACCTGCATCTTCTTCTTCACAAACATTCTTTGAAATAATATCATTTGCCTTATCAAATGTAACATGCACAACTTGTTCAATTAAAAGAGTTCTTCTATTGTATACTCGGTATGCTTTCTTGTCACCAGAATATCTTAGTAAAATTCATTCATCCGATTTCTTGTCAAATTTTCCAAGATGTTCTTTGATTTTTAAAATAAAGCATTTACATCCAAAAATTTTGAAATAGCTCACAACAAGTTTTTTTGCAAAACAAGAGGTCATAAGGAGTTTTATTTAAAATAGATCTCAAAAGAACTCGATTCATAACATAGCAAGTTGTGTTAACGGTTTCTGCCCAAAAATACACATCTAAATCACATCCACTAATCATGGTTCTAGCTGCCTCTTGGAGTGTTCCATTTTTTCTCTCAACAACACCATTTTGTTGAGGCACTCTAACAACTAAAAATTTATGCAAAATACCATCACAAAAATCGGGAAAATCTCCAAATTTAAATTCAGCTCTGTTGGTCCCAAAGTCAACCAACCTACGAGGGGGATGAATTAGGTTTCTAAAAATACTTTTAGAAAGATTAAACTTATTGAGATTTTTCAACTACCAATTAATATAATAGAATCAATGAAGCTGTAAGTAAAAAAGAGAGGAAATTAAACAACCAATACTTCCAAGCTAACAAGATTGAATTATTAATTCACTAGAATGCTTCACACACTTGGTGAGCCAATAATCTTACAAAGTAGGGAAATTCTTGCTCACACTCAAACTCTTTTAGTTGAGCCAAGAATTTTACTCACAACCTCACTTTCGTACAAGATTATCACTCCACTCAAAATTGAATTGCACTCTAAATTGCACACTAATACAATATAGCACTATAGCCAATTTGTACTAAAAATGCTCTTTTCTAAAGCTACTATTCAATGTATTAGATGATTTTTACAGAATGATACAGCAGGTATTTATAGGAGCAATAAGTGGTGGTTGTAACTACTTCCTAACGGCTGAATAATAAATGCACAAAAAACTACAGCCGTTGAGGTTTCAGACGTCCGAGATAAGTATGTGCGTCCGACACAGCGTCCAGTCTTCGTGTAGTAGGTAAAGGACATCGTTCAGACGGCCGTACATGCGTCCGTTCCATCGTCCGAACAGAGTTTCGGACGGTCGTGTTCTTCCGAAAGAAACTTCGTTCGGACAGTTGTATGCGTCCGTAGAGAAGCATTAAGAAACTTGCTTTCTGCCTGTTAGTTCTGTCTCTTATACACATCTAGATGTGTATAAGAGACAGTTCGGCATACAACCTGTCTTAGTTATACACCATGTTTGAGCAGTATAAGTAACAGACCTGCAAAGCTTGTTTTTAGAGTTTAGTACTTATGTCATCATCAAAATAAGGTTTGGAAAACATCAATCTCCCCCTTTTTGATGATGACAAATAGTCATAGAATAATCAACATGTAAAATTAACAGATATGAGTGATAACCAATCATTTTACGACATATTCCTACTCCCCCTTTTGACATCATCAAACAAAGCCCTCCCTGAGAAAGTGTACTCAAATAACCAATATGAATTAAGAACAAGGTTAGATCATCATCAACATCAATAGTAAAAAAAAGTCAAAATAATTCATAAAATGATAATGAGAGCAAATTCAACTAGTCAAAGGAAAAAAATTCAAAGAAATGCCAAAACTAAAATACATATTATCATAGAATCTAAGTCGAGTCATTTTTCTTCTTAGAGCGTTTTTCGAAGATGCGGCGTTTGGAAGGAACGTCATCATCAGTAGCCTCACTGTCTTCATCTTCTTCATTAAGACGTTGCATGATGAAATTGAATATGTCGTCTACGTCCTCATCGTCGCCTTCATCTTCATGGGCATCACCTTGATTATTTGTGTCCTTTTCGTCATCCTCACGAACATCCCCTTCTTCGGCATTGTCATCACTTTCGGTAAAGGAGTCGAGTGGATACTGTGATTGAATATTGGCAAATTGAACTAGAGATGAAGCAGACATGCCCAAGCTAAGTGCCACTTGGAGGACTTGCCAACTGACAAGTTTCAAGTCGCTTTAACTTACGATTAGTGCGACGTTGAAAAGAGCTTACTTGAGTGCGAAAAGAATTGTGAAGGCCACAGATTTGAGAAAGTAAAGGTTCGGAGGAAGATGGACGTGGATCATGGACTGGTGGAGGTGTTTGAGAAGGAGGAGAATGGTGAGGTGCTAAACCAGAGGTAAAGGCCTGGGATTTGAAAGTTCAATATCAAAGGCTGCCTTAGTTAACCATTGATCATTAAAATAATAGAGGCCTTTTCGCTCAATATAAGATTTGTTGAAATAGGAAGGAAATTGTTTGTTTCCACTGAAAGGTACATCAAGAAAATCAAATACTTTGGTGAGAAATTTTCTGAAAGGAATGTTGTATCGGGTATCAGAAAGAAAGAGTTCCCACAGGGAGCAGAAGAGATACCCAAAGTCAAGAGGAATTCCTTTGAAAACACAATAAAATAGGAAAAGCTGCATCTTTTCGGGCTCAGTACGATGCCCATCTGTGATGCTGGTAATAGCTAATTTGTGACAAGAGTGTACAGAATATTCAGTTTAGGAGTGAGCAATGTAGTTTTGGCTTCCGAGGCCTGTTTGAAATTGATGTTAAAAATTGCTCTGACCTCATCAATGTCAAGCAAGTATCAAGAGCAGGCCATTAATCTAAAGAAAAGAAATAAGAAAATTCATTCGCATTTGAGACTTCACATTCAAAAATAGTATTCATGATGTTGGAGGAAATTTCAAGATTTGTGTTGTCTACACGAGAAACTAATGTGCGAACAGTGGGGCCTTTCCTAAGATTGGCTATGAATTGGAGCACCATGTCATGATAAACGAGTAAGTCAGTATGAACTAAGTGACCCCAATTTTGTTTTTCAAAACACGATTTGACAATGGGAAGATTAAATTCATCGAAAAGACTTTGAGAAGCAAGGTGTTGAACGATTATAGATTTGCTAAGAAGAGATGTATAATGTTCGGATGCCTTGGCATCGATGAATTTTGGTAAGGAGAAATTGGATTTGATGAAGCTTGAGGATTAGCAGATGATTCCCCACACACCGGAGCTTTCCCTTTTGATTTACATTCACAAGTTGCTATTGAAGAACCTCCACGGGATTTAACCATTGTGAATGGAAGGTATTAAAAATTTGATTTTTTTTTTTTGGAAAATTGGTGAAAATTTGATAAAAAAAGATGGTAGATGGGTGAAATTAGGTGCAATAATGGTGATGAATACTTTGGGAATGACAATTTTTCAAACAATTTGTGGAGAGAAGGAAGAAGTTGGAGGAATTTTTGAGGAGAAAATTTTCGCCAGAGAGGGTTTCGATGGTTAGGGTGAGTCCGAAAAGGGGGAAAGCGGACGGTTTTAATCAAGCAGAGAGACCGTTCGGACATCCAAATGATTGGTGTGCGTCCGATGATGCGTCCGAAAGCTGATGAAAGGACGGCCGATCGAAGAGCTAGTGCATCTGATATTCTTTCGAACGATGGGAAGCGTCCGGTAGAATTCCAATGAGAAAGTGATGTTCAGAAATTGAGGAACATTCGGACGATCATAAGCGTCCGAGGCAGAGAGGAGATTTTCGGATGAGTGAGAGCATCCGAGAAAGAATGTTGTTCGGACGAGCAGGTGCGTCCGAACTAAGAGATTATGCCAAATTGAACTGTAAAATCGCCGAACATTTTCTGAGAGATTCAATACGATCTAGGCCAAGGGTTTTGTAAAAATGTTAGCCAGTTGATCTAAAGTAGACACAAAATCAACACATATTTCCTTGTATTTACAAACAAGATCTCTAATAAAATGGTGCTTAACATCAATGTGTTTGGTCCTAGAGTGCATTACATGATTTTTTGTGAGATCAATTGCACTAGTGTTGTCACACCTTATAGGCACACAATCAAAAACAACACCAAAATCTTTTAGAATATGTTTCATCCACAGAAGTTGAGCGCAACAATTTCCAGCAGCAATGTATTCGGCTTCAGCCGTAGAAAGAGAAACAGAATTTTATTTTTTGTTAAACCAAGACACAAGACAATTACCCAGAAAATGACACATACCACTGGTACTTTTTCTATCAATTTTACAGCCAACAAAGTCATCCTCAGAATAACTAATTAAATCAAATGTAGAGGATTTTGGATACCACAGACCAAAATTCATTGTACCCTTCAAATGTCTAAAAATCTTTTTTACATCTATCAAGTGCGATTCTTTAGGGCAAGATTGGAATCTAGCACATAAACAAACAGCAAACATAATATCTAGTCTGTTAGCTGTTAAGTAAAGTAGGATTCCGATCATACCTCTATAGTGTTTTTCATCAACACGATTACCTCTTTCATCTTTATCAAGTTTGGTTGAAGTGCACATAGGCGTACCAACTTGTTTGCAATCTAGTTGTGTCTGAATCGTTTGAGTAGCTCCTTTGTGTACTTAATTTGTGTAATAAACGTTCCTTCCTTTGTTTGGTGAACTTGTAGTCCAAGGAAAAATTGTAACTTTTCCATCATACTCATCTCAAACTCTTTTTGCATTAATTTGCAAAAATCCTTGCACAAGCTTTCATTAGTTGCTCCAAAAATAATGCCATCAACATAAATTTGAACAATTAACAAACCATTGAAATTTGTTTCGGTACAAAGAGTGGTGTCAGCTACACCTCTTTTAAATCCATTTTCAATCAAGAAACCACTTAATTTTTCGTACCAAGCTCTTGGAGCTTGTTTCAAACCATATAAAGCTTTAGAGAGTTTGAAAACATGATTTGGAAAATTTTTATTTTCAAAGCCTGGAGGTTGTCCAAAGAAAACTTCTTGATCAATAAAACCATTTAAAATGCACTTTTGACATCCATTTGAAATAATTTGAAATCATTGAAACATGCAAATGCGAGAAACATGCGAATGGATTCTAATCTAGCCACTGGTGCAAAGGTTTCATCAAAGTCAATACCTTCTTCTTGAGCATAACCTTTTGCAACAAGTCTAGCTTTGTTCCTTATGATTTCACCTTTATCATTTAATTTGTTTCTAAAAACCCATTTCAAATCTGTTCCAATTACAGGATGAGAATATGGTCTTTCAACTAAGGTCCATACATTATTTTCTCAAATTGACTAAGTTCATCTTGCATGGCAATGACCCGAGATTCATCATTTAAAGCAACATCTACATGTTTAGGTTCAATGAGAGAAAGTAATGCACAATTACTATTCAAAGATTTATGAGAACGAGTAGTTATCTCATCAGATAGATCACCTATGATCAAATTTTGAGGGTGACTAGAGACGAATCTCCAAGCTTTTGGAATCTCTTTTGGAGTATCCTCGTTCTTTTCTTCTTCATCATCTACTTGATGGTTGTTGACATCATTGCTTGATGTGATCTCTTAATGATCTTCATGGATAGTGAGCTTCTCGAGCTCCTTTTGAATACCTACATCTTAATCTTCACATAAATTCTTTGAGATAACATCATTAGCATCATCAAATGTAACATGTACAACTTCTTCAATCAAGAGCGTTCTTCTATTGTATACTCGATATACTTTTTTGTCACTAGAATATCCTAGAAAGATCCCTTCATCCGATTTTTTGTCAAATTTACCTAGATTTTCTTTAATTTTTAAAACAAAACATTTGCAACCAAAGACTTTAAAATAGCTCACAACGGGTTTTTTTACAAAAAAGGAGTTCATAAGGAGTTTTGTTTAAAATGGAAATAAAACTCGATTCATGACATAACACGGCTTGTTAACGGCTTCGGCCCAAAAATATTGTGTTAAGTCGCATTCACTAATCATATTTCTAGCGGTTTCTTGAAGAGTCCTATTTTTTCTTTCAACAACATCATTGTTGAGGGATTCTAACAACCGAAAATTCATGTGAAATACCGTTGTGATCACAAAATTCGGGAAAACCTCCAAATTTAAATTTGGCACCATTGTCACTTCTTAAACGTATGATCTTTAAATTCAATAAATTTTGAATTTTGGAAAACGGTGTTACAAATTTTTCAAAAGCTTCATTTTTGTGAACAAGAAATAAAACCCAAGTATACGACTAGAATAGTCATCTACAATAACAAAGGCATATTTACAACCACCAACACTAGCATGTTGAGTTGGTCCAAACAAGTCTAAGTGCAACAATTCTAAAGGTTTATGAGTGGACACAAAATTCTTTGGTTTAAAAGAAACTTTAACTTGTTTACCAAATTGGCAAGCATCACAAATTTTATTTTTCAAAAACTTTAGTTTTGGCAAACCTCTTACCAAATCCTTCTTAGCATATTTTTCAATTAAATCCATATTAAAATGACAAAGTCTCCTATGCCAAAGCCAAGGATCATCTATGGAAGCTGTAAGACATTTTACATTGCTATTGCTAATTTTATCAAGGTGAATCACATAAACATCATTGTGCCTAGTGCCCTTAAATAAAACAACATGATTTTTATCAAGGATAAGACATTTATGCTTGGTAAAAAACACATATAAATTTTTATCACAAAGTTGACTTACACTTAATAAATTGTAGTTCAAATTATCAACAAGAAGCACATCAACTCTTTATCAAGGTTTCACCATTTTTACCTACATCACCAATGCCGATTGATTTTGCTTTATTGTTATCTCCAAATGTTACTTTTCACATTGTTTTTGGATTTGAGATTTGTGAAGAGAGAAGCATCACCCGTCATGTGCCTTGAACATCCACTATCTATGAACCACTTAGCATTGTTGGTGATATTAAGTACCTACACAATGGATCAATTGATAACTTTTGGTACCCACATTTTCTTGGGTCCATTTGAGTTAGTGAAATTGCTATTAATCCATGCGGCTTTCATTCCAAGTTTCTCATTTTTCTTGACATAACACATATTCTTGACATGTCCATGTTGTTGGCAATGTCTACAAATAATATTTTTATTTCCATATAAAGAGAATTTTGATTTTACAAAACATAAGTCATCCCTTCTAAACATGATAAAATTTTTGTTGATTAATACATTTCTATTTCTTTTCCAATCAACAACATTTTCTCTCTTTCTAGTCAAGAGAACAGTTCAAATCATCCAATCTTTTCTTCAAGGAGGCTTGTTCTTCCTTGACCTTTGATCTCACATGCATTCTTTTTTCTTCAAGTCACTATTTTCTTGTGATAGCCTATTATTTTCATTCACAAGTTTAGAGTTAGCATTCAATAAAGCATTTGATTTCTTCACTAACTCCTTATTTCTAGCATATGATTCCTTTAAGCTATCATGCAATTTTAAAATGAAAACTTCAAGATCATTTTCATCATTTTCATCATTGGAGTCATAGTTAGAATTTACCTCATCATCTCTAATGGCCATAAAGGCCATTTGTGCCGACTCCATTTCTTCTTCAACTTCTCCTTCGGAGTTGCAATCATCCCATGTGATTTGAAAGTTATTGAATCTAGGCTTTCTTCCTTCCTTTTTTTTCTTGGAAGGACACTCATTTGCAAAGTGTCCGAGTTGACCGCATTCAAAGCACTTTTCATTTTTCTTCTTCATTTCTAGCTTAGTCTTTCCTTTGAAATTAAGATTTGAATTTGTAGCTCCACCTCTTCTCATTCTCCGTTTGTTGATGTAATGTTTAAGAAATCCTTTGGTGATGAGTGCAAGATCTCCTTCATCAAGATCTTCGTCTTCTAGATTGATGGAGCCATTTTCATCCTCTTCTTGAGAGGTCTTTAGTGCAATGCTCTTTCTTGGTCTTGCTTCTTCATCATCCACCACTTTGGCCTTGAACTTCAATTCATAAGAGGTAAGAGAGCTGATTAGGGATTCAATAGGCATTGAATTTAAATTCTTGGCTTCCTCTATAGCGATTGTTTTGGCATCCCATTATTTGGATAGAGCATTTAAGATTTTTCTATTCTTTTCACCCAAAGAATACTCCTTACCCAAGGCTTCAAGATCCTTAATGATGTCATCGAACCTACAATACATTTATGTCAATATTTTCATGTGATTCCATCTTGAGGGACTCATACTTGGCAACAAGTAAGGATTTCTTTTGCTCACGAACATTTTCACTCCCTTGTGTCATGGATTTCCTTCAATTTATCCCAAATTTCTTTAGCAGAAATGCATCCCTTGACGCGAGTTGATTCATTAGCATCCAAGGCATTATACAGCACATTCATGGCTTTTGCATTTAAAGTCAAGTTTGCCTTGTCTTGTGGAGTGAGTTCATCCCTTGTCTGTTCTCTTCTTCTATTTGTGTGATCATCAATGATAGTAGCTTCAAAGGGACCTTCATTAACAACATACCACAAGTCAATATCAATAGATTGCAAAAATATTTTCATTCTATCTCTCTAATTAATAAAATTTGCCCCATTGAACATAAGGGGCCTAGTAACGGATTGACCCTCAAAAAATAGAGCATTGTTGGTTGCCATAATAGTTCTTTTCTCAAAAGCAATTTATGCAATAAAATGAGACCAAGCTCTTATACAAATTGTTAGTCCCAAAGCAACCTAAGAGGGGGGTGAATTAGGTTTCTAAAAATACTTTTAGAAAGATTAAACTTATTGAGATTTTTCAAAAACTAACAATTAATATAATAGAATCAATGAAGCTGTAAGTAAAAAAGAGAGGAAATTAAACAACCAATACTTCCAAGCTAACAAGATTGAATTATTAATTCACTAGAATGCTTCACACACTTGGTGAGCCAATAATCTTACAAAGTAGGGAAATTCTTGCTCACACTCAAACTCTTTTAGTTGAGCCAAGAATTTTACTCACAACCTCACTTTCGTACAAGATTATCACTCCACTCAAAATTGAATTGCACTCTAAATTGCACACTAATACAATATAGCACTATAGCCAATTTGTACTAAAAATGCTCTTTTCTAAAGCTAGTATTCAATGTATTAGATGATTTTTACAGAATGATAGAGCAGGTATTTATAGGAGCAATAAATGGTGGTTGTAACTACTTCCTAACGGCTGAATAATAAATGCACAAAAAATTAGCCGTCGAGGTTTCAGACGTCCGAGATAAGTATGATGCGTCCGACACAGCATCCGATCTTCGTGCAGTAGATGGTAAAGGACATCGTTCGGACGGCCGTACATACGTCCGTTCCATCGTCCGAACAGAGTTTCGGACGGTCGTGTTCTTCCGAAAGAAACTTCGTTCGGACATGTATGCGTCCGTAGAGAAGCATTAAGAAACTTGCTTTCTGCTTGTTAGTTCGGAAGGTGAAATGCATCCGAGAAACTTGACATAGTTCGGACGATGTACTGCGTCCGAACACCTTGTTTCCAGCAGAAAAAGTAACAGACCTGCAAAGCTTGTTTTTAGAGTTTAGTGCTTATGTCATCATCAAAATAAAGTTTAGAAAATATCAAGCTCCATTATCACTTCTCCAACGAATGATTTTCAAATTCAACAATTTTTGTATTTTAGAAATTAGTTTTACAAAATTTTCAAAAGCTTCATTTCTGTGAGCAAGAAATAGTACCCAAGTATACCTACAATAGTCATCAACAATCACAAACGCATATTTACTACCACCGAGACTAGCATGTTGAGTTGGACCAAACAATAAGTCCAAAAGCAATAGTTTCAAAGGTTTAGAAGTAGACACACAATTCTTTGGTTTAAAAGACACTTTAACTTGTTTACCAAATTGGCTTGCATCACATATTTTATTATTCAAAAACTTCAATTTTGGCAAGCCTCTCACCAATTCTTTCTTAGCAAGACTTTCGATTAGATCTATGTTGAACTAACAAAACCTTCTATGCCAAAGCTAGGGATCATTTATGGAAACGGTTAAACATTTTACATTGCTACTACCAATAATGTTGAGATGAATCACATAAATATCATTGTGCCTAGTACCTTTAAATAAAACGACACAATTTTTATCAAGAATTAAATATTCATGTTGAGTAAAGAACACATATAGATTCTTATCACATAGTTGACTCACACTTAAGAGATTGTAATTGAAATTATCAACAAGAAGCACATTTTTAATCAAGGTCTCACCATTTTTACCTACATCATCAATTCCAATTGATTTTGCTTTCATGTTGTCCCCAAAAGTAACTTTTTCACTACTTTTGGATTTGAGATTGGTGAAGAGAGATGCTAGGTCATATATCTTGAACATCCACTATCTATGAACCATTTAGCATTGTCGGTGATGTTTATTACCTACACAAGAAATTTAAGTGATAACTTTTGGTACCCATGTTTTATTGGGTCCATAAGAGTTAGTGTAACTACTATAAATCCATACAGTATTCATTTCAAATTTTTCATTTTTCTTAACATAGCTATTTTTCACATATCCATATTGTTGGCAATAATTGCAAATAATATTTTTATTTCCATATAAAGAAGATTTTGATTTTACAAAACAAAGATCATCCTTTCTAATAGTGACAAAGTTCTTGTTGATCAAAACATTTCTATTCCTTTCATCCCAACAAATTTTTTCCTTTTTTTTTTTTTATGCAAGAGAACATTCAAGTCATCCAATATTTTCTTCAAGGAGGCTTGTTCTTCCTTGATCCTTGTTTTCACTTGCATTCTTTTCTTCAACTCAGCAGTTTTTTGTGATAGCCTATTGTTTTCATTCACAAGTTTAGAGTTAGTATTTAATAAAGCATTTGACTTTTTTACTAACTCCTTATTTCTAGCATATGATTCTTTTAAGATATCATGCATTTTTAAAACAAAGGCTTCAAGATCATTCGCATCATTCTCATCATTAGAATCATAAGAAGAAGTTACCTCATCATCATTACTGGCCATAAAGGCCCTTTGTGTTGATTCTATTTCTTCTTCAACTTCTCATTCAGAGTTGGAATCATCCCATGTGATTTGGAAATTGTTGATGCGGGACTTTCTTCCTTCCTTTTTCTTCTTGGAGGGACACTTATTTGCGAAGTGTCCGGGTTGACCGCATTCAAAGTATTTTTCCTTTCTAGCTTGGTCTTTCCTTTGAAATTATTTGAATTGATAGCTCCACCTCTTCTCATTTTTTGTTTATTGATGCTGTGTTTGAGAAATCCTTTGGTGATGAGTGCAAGATCTCCATCATGGTTCATCAAGATCTTCATCTTCTAGATTGATGGAACCACTTTCATCTTCTACTTGAGATGTCTTTAATGCAATGCTTCTTTTTAGTCTTGCTTCTTCATCATCTACCACTTTGGCCTTAAGCTTCGATTCATAAGATATAAGAGAGTTAATTAAGGACTCAATAGGCATGGAGTTTAGATTCTTTGCTTCCTCTATAGCGATAGTTTTGGTCTCCCATTCTTTGGATAGAGCATTCAAGATTTTTCTATTCTTTTCGCCTAAAGAATACTCCTTACCCAAAGCTTCAAAATCCTGCAATACATTTTATCAATATTTTCATATGGTTCCATCTTGGATGACTCATACATAGCAACAAGTAAGGATTTCTTTTGTTTTCGAACATCATCTCTCCCTTCATGAATTTCCTTCAATTTGTCCCAAATTTCTTTATTGAAATGCATCCTTTGACACGAGTTGATTCATTGGTATCCAAGGCATTGTACAGTACATTCATAGCCTTCACAATGTAAGGTCAAATTTGCCTTGTCTTGTGGAATGAGCTCATCTCTTATATTTTTTCTTCTTCTATTTGTATGATCATCAATGATAGTAGCTTCAAAAGGACCTTCATTTACAATATACCACAAGTAAATATCAATGGATTACAAAAATATTCTCATTCTATCTTTCCAACTAATAAAGTATATCCCAATAAACATAGGGGGTCTAGCGATAGATTGACCCTAAAAAAATAAAGCATTATTGGTTGTCATAAGGGATCTTTAGTCAAATGCAATTTTAGCAAAATAAAGAGACCAATACTCTGATACCAATTGTTGGACCCAAAGCAACCTAAGAGGGGGTGAATTAGGTTTCAATAATTAATTTAACAAATAATGATCAAATTAAATTTCTTGCACTTGGCAAATAAGATGATGAAAGGATAAGCAAATAAGAATTGAGACGAATGTATTAAATTGAGAAAGAAATCAAACACTACATGAAAAAGAAATCAAACACTACATCCATGGTACTTATACTCAATAGCTTGGAATAATAATCCACTAAGATGCTCCTTCAATCTTGGTGAGCCAATAATCTCTAGTGTACAAAGTAGGATCACCCTTGTTCACACTACTTCTTTTTAGTTGAACCAAGAATTTTACACCTAACCTCAGATTTGTACAAGCAATTTGAGTGATACAACTCAATGTTTTGAATAGCACTCTTAAGTACACACTAATACAATATCACTAGAGAGCTAATTTGCACTCAAATTGCCTTTCTTTTTACTTGTATTCAATGAGTCAGACATTTTTCATTATACAAAGGAGTTGGTATTTATAGGTGCAATAAATTGGGTTCTAACCACCTCATAACGGCTCAATAATAAATGCTCAAAAATTAGCCGTTATAAGTTTCGGATATCTGATGTTATTGTCATGTGTCCAATCCATCGTCCGATCTTAAATAACAGAGAATAGAGGATACCGTTCGGACAACCAAGCTTGCATCAGTTCCATTATCCGAACCAGGTATGCTTTCTTGTGCACTAGAATATTCTAAAAAAATTCCTTCATTCGATTTCTTGTCAAATTTTTAAAGATTTTCTTTGATTTTTAAAATAAAGCATTTACAACCAAAAATTTGAACTAGCTTTACAACGAGTTTTTTTTGCAAAACATGAGTTCATAAGATGTTTTGTTTAAAATTGGTTTCAAAAGAACTCGATTCATAACATAACAAGACATGTTAACGGTTTCGGCCCAAAAATATTTTGGTAAATCACATTCACTAATCATGGTTCTAGCGACACTAAACAAAGTGTTCTATTTTTTCTTTCAATAAACCATTTTGTTGAGGTACTCTTACATCTCGAAAATTAATAGACAAATACCGTTGTGATCAGAAAATTCGGGAAAACCCCCAAATTTAAATTCGACTCCGTTATCACTTTTCAAATGAACAATTTTCAAATTCAACAAATTTTGTATTTTGAAAAACAATTTTACGAAATTTTCAAAGGCTTTATTTTTGTGAACAAGAAATAGTACCCAAGAACCATATACCTAGAATAGTCATCAACAATTACAAAAACATATTTACTACCATCAAGACTAGCATGTTGAGTTGGACCAAACAAGTTCATATGCAATAATTCCAAAGGTTTAGAAGTAGACACAATTTTTTGGTTTAAAAGACACTTTAACTTTTTTACCAAATTGGCTTGCATCACATATTTTATTTTTCAAAAACTTCAATTTTGGCAAGCCTCTCACCAACTCCTTTTTAGCAAGAGTTTCAATTAAATCCATGTTGAAATGACAAAGCCTTCTATGCCAAAGCCAATCATCATCTATATTGGCGGTTAGACATTTTACATTGCTACTACCAAAGTTGTCAAGATAAATCACATAAATATCATTATGCCTAAAACCTTTAAATAAAACAGAAAAATTTTTATCAAGAATTAAACATTCATTCTTGGTGAAGAATACATATAGATTTTTATCACATAGTTGACTCACACTTAAGAGATTGTAATTCAAATTATCAACTAGAAGCACACATTTTTAATTAAAGTCCACCATTTTTAGCTACATCACCAATGCCAATTGATTTTGCTTTCATGTTATCCCCAAAAGTCACCTTCTACTGTTTTTGGATATGAGTTTAGTGAAGAGAGATGCATCACCTCTTATACACATTGAGATGTGTATATGAACCATTTGGCATTTTTGGTGATGTTCATTACCTACACAAGAAATTAAGTGATAACTTTTGGTACCCACATTTTTTTGGGTCCATAACAGTTAGTAAAATGACTATAAATCCATGCGGTATTCATTCCAAGTTTTTCATTTCTAGCAATTATTTTTCACATGTCCATGTTGTTGGCAATAGTTGCAAATAATATTCTTATTTCCTTATAAAGAAGATTTCAATTTTACAAAACGTAAATCATCCCTTCTAAAAGTGACAAAGTTCTTATTGATCAATACATTTCTATTCTTTTTCATATCAACAATATTTTCCCTTTTTCTATGCAAGAGAACATTCAAATCATAATCTAGACCAATCTTTTCTTCAAGGAGGCTTGTTCTTCCTTGATCATTGTTCATATGCGTTCTTTTCTTCAACTCAGTGTTTTCTTGTGATAGCCTATTGTTTTCATTCACAAGTTTAGAGTTAGCATTCAATAAAGCATTTGATTGTTTGACTAACTCCTTATTCTATCATATGATTCCTTTAACCTATAATGCAATTTTAAAATGAATGCTTCAAGATCATTATCATCATTTTCATCATTGGAATCATAAGTAGATGTTACCTCATCATTACCAATGACCATAAAGGCCATTTATGTCTATTCCATCTCTTCTTCAACTTCTCCTTTGGAGTTGTAATCATCCCAAGTGATTTGAAAATTATTGAAGTGAGGCTTCCTTCCTTCCTTCTTCTTCATGGAGGGATACTCATTTGCAAAGTATCTGGGTTGACCACATTCAAGGCATTTTTCATTTTGCTTCTTAATTTCCAACTTGGCCTTCCCTTTGAAATTATTTGAGTTGCTTGAGCTCCTTTTTTTTCTCATTTTCTGTTTGTTGATGTAGTATTTGAGGAATCCTTTAGTGATGAGTACAAGATCACCTTCATCATGATCTTCATCTTCTAAATTGATGGAGCAACTTTCATCTTCTTCTTGAGAGGTCTTCAAGGCTATGCTTCTCTTTCGTCTTGCTACCTCATCGTCCACCACTTTGGTTTTGAGCTTCAATTCATATGAAGTGAGAGAATTTATCAATGACTCAATGGGTATGGAATCTAAATTCTTTGCTTCCTTTATAGCAATAGTCTTTGCCTCCTATTCTTTGGAGAGATCATTCAACATTTTTCTATTCTTCTCACCCAAAGAATATTTCTTCCCTAAGGCTTCAAGATCATTAATGATATCATTGAATCTACAATACATTTTTTCAATGTTTTCATGTGATTCCATTTTGAAGGATTCATACTTAGCAACAAGTAGAGATTTCTTTTGTTCTCTAACATCATCGCTTTCTTCATGAATTTCTTTCTAAATTTATCCCAGATTTCTTTGGCCGAAATGTATCCTTTGACACAAGTTGATTCATTTGCATCCAAGACATTGTATAGTACATTCATGGCTTTGGCATTTAAGGTGAAATTTGCCTTGTCTTGTGGAGTGAGCTTATCCTTTGTTTTTTCTCTTCTTCTATTTGTATGATTATCAACAATAGTGGCGTCGAAAAGACCTTCATTTACCACATACTACAAGTCAATATCAATAGATTGCAAAAATATTTTCATTCTATCTTTCTAACTAATAAAGTTCACCCCATTAAACATAGGGTGTCTAGTGATAGATTGACCTTCAAAGAATAAAGTATTATTGGTTGCCATAAAAGATCTTTATTCAAATGCAATTTAAGTAAAATAAAGAAACCAATGCTCTGATACCAATTGTTGGCCTCAAAACAACCTAAGAAGGAGGGTGAATTAGATTTTTAAAAATTAACTTGCAAATAATGCACAATTCAAATCTCATGCACTTGACAAGTCAAGATGATAAAAATATAAGCAATTAAGTATAAAATGAATAGAATGAATTAAGAGAGAGAGAATAAACAAACAACATTTCCAAACTAGCTAGCTGTGTGTAGTAATTCACTAAGATACTCCTTCAAATTTCGTGAGTCAATAATCTCAAATGTACACAAAGAAGGATCACCCTTGTTCACACTACTTTTCTTTAGTTGAGCCAAGAATTTTGCACTAAACCTTACTTTTGTACAAGATTATCACTTCTCTCAATATTTTTAAATAGCACTAATACAATATTACTAAAGAGTTAATTTGTACTCAAACTGCCTTTCTATTTGCTTATATTCAATGTGTAAGATTGTCATACATAATACAGATGAGTTGGCATTTATAGGTGCAATAAATCATTTCTCAACCATCTCCTAACGGCTAGATAATAAATGGTGAAAAACTAGCCATTATCTTTTCGGAAGTCAGAGATTATTGAAATTAAGTGTCCGATCTGAAATATCAAGGAGTTGAGTGATCTCTGTATTAATGGCTGGAATTGAGTCCGTTGATTCGTCCGAACCAGGTATAAGAGATGAGTTCTCATTGGACATGTACTGTGTCCATACACATCTAGATGTTTAACCAGAGTTGCTTTTTCTTCGGAAAGTTAGGCACATCCGATAATTTTTTTTGCGGACAATTAGACGCGTCCATTGTAGGTCTAATTCAAAATCTTTCTCTCAGCCTGACCTTTTCGGACGGTGCATTGTGTCCAAGGTAAATTCGTTTGGACAATTAGGCGTGTCCGGTGTAGGTGCCTCAAAATCTTGCCCTCTGCCTGACCTTTCGGACAATGCAGTTCATCCGAGGTAAATTAGTTCTAACGAGCTTGTCCATCCGAGTAACATAGTGCTGTTCGGACGATGTACATTGTCCAAAAACTCTGTAATGAACAAATGAAATAAAATTCCTGCACATCTTGAATTAAGATTGTTAGATTGCTTTTGTCATCATCAAAACCAAGGTTGTAGGTCATCAAATATATTGAAACATTCGATACACATGTGAGTATTTCAAACCAAAATATGCCTGTAACTATGTCGAGAAACTAAACTTGTGCGTTTTGAATTTGTGAGGGATTAAAATATATTATTTTGAATATGAGGGACTAAAAAATACAAATGTGAAATGTGAGAGACTATTAATGTCATAAAATTTAGTAATTTTTTTATGTTTGTAAATATTTTAAATTTGCTTTAATTTACTTTGAATTCAAATTCTATGGAAATTACAACTGTTGGGACTAAATTGGATAAGATCTCAAAGAAAAGTGACCAAACTAATGATTTGTTAAGTGCTCTAAATTGTCAAATCTATTTTTACACATTAAAGGTATAGACTAGATTAACTGGTAGTGAAACATAAGAGACCAAGTTAGACAATACCCTAAAGTGTTGCACATAAACATCTATAGTAAAATTCATTTTTTTTTTTTAATTTTACACACTTTTTCGCAGATAGACACATACTCTTGTACGTACAAATCTCTTTTTCTCCTCTCACACACACAATACATTTTTTCTTCTAGATGTTTACTTTCACACATTAAATTCTATTTCTCACAGAAATAAAGAGTTATAAAATACTCTACCCCTCTCACATATACATTTTATATTTCTAAACTATTTATTTATATTATAAAGACAATATTCATCTCTTTAACCTAATGTGTATAAAGACAGAATATTTTGTTTATATTTTACATACTTACTCTTTCACACATATACAAATAGTCTTCCACAAGCATGCATACAATCTCTTAAAGACACGAACACTTTTTTCTTGTTTCTCACATTCCAAATAAACGCACATTTTTCTTCTCGTGTACATACTTTTATATATTAAATTCTTTCTCTAACACATAAACATACGCATGCAAATACAACATATGTCTCTCTCACACACACATTTTTTAATAATAAACCACTACTTATTTGCAAAAATATTAAAAATTAATATAGCAAAATAAAATGTAGTACTATTATTAAACTATATAATATATATTATACATGGCAGCATATTTAAATTCAGTGATCAAGATATGTTAACTGCCATATATATATATATAAAAAAAAAAGATATGTTGATGGTCAAATAGATATAATTTGACGAATTCAAAAAATTAATGCTTTAGCAATTAAATTTCAGTATTCAAATTTCAAATTTCAGTTTTCAATTTTATCAAATGCCTTATAAACTCTACTTTGTATTGTTTAATGTGTATCGAATTTTCACTTTACACTCCATATTATAATTTTAGAGACTAAATAGTTTAAACTCAAATTTATCCCAATTTTATCATGATTAGAAAAATTATCGGATTGTTTCAACCTTGTACACCACATACCTAAATTGGAACATTTGTTAAAATTTTTAACATTGTTAAAAATTGGAACAAAGTGAAATAGGTCTATAAATTGCGGGTGCAATGTGTCATTGGAAATGAAGGGTGCAAATTGAGAACTGATTGTAAGTTGGGACAATGGGATGGGTTCATAAAGAAATTGTCATGAAACTTTGTTTTGTCTATGTTGTCATTTATGGGTTTAAAATATATCCGACTCATCCGAATAGAAGTAGTAATCGGATCCCATTGAAAGCCTACCACGTGTTTCCTTCTTTCATGCATTGATATCTCGCAAAGAGTTGAACATTTTGTCGAACGGAAATTTAAGAGTTAATTGTAATATGCATCCTGGAACTATTACTTTTTTTGCACTTTGCTCCTTAAATTATATAATTTAGCACTTTAATACCTTAAACAATCAATTTCTAGCACTTTGCTCAAATCAATTGAAAATTAGTGAGTTTTGATAGGGTTTTCAATGAAAAGACTGTGTTATAAATACATTAATAAGAATATTTCAATAACTAAGTGTATACTATAACTATTAAAGTCTTTTAAGCCAAAAATAGTTAGAAAAATTCACTATTTTTAACTAATTTGATTAAAATATAAAAAAATAATAATGTAAGATACTAAAATGTTAAAATTAATAGCTTAAGAAGTAAAGTGTCGTACAAAAAGTAATAGTTCAGAAATACATATTACAATTAACTCAAAATTTAATTAATGACGTGGGCCACAAAGGAAGAAAGTGCCACGAGAAGTATAGTATTGCAAAAATCTCTCCAAGCAGTATCTACATGGAACTTAAAGTTTCTTATTTTGTATTTTTGGATGCATATCTATCAAATAATAATTATGGAATATTAAGCGGATATTAAATACGAGAAAACGATCTCTATAGGATATCATTTCATTGTATTTTAAAGATTATACGGTGCCATGCCATACCTTTTAAAAAACTTATACTGACAAGTATTTATACACAACAATAATTTCCAAATGGCACTATAAAACTTCCCATAAATACTTCAATAGTTTTTTTGGGTTGCTATTGTTTTATGATAAATTTTTCAAATTTCATTCTTAATGTAATCATTAAAATTTTATTTCTACGGTTTAACAATTATCTTAATACTAACAAAAAATTTACTATAGTGTATTTCTTTGAACTCTACAACGTTGTGTTTGGATTGAGAAATTTGAATGAATTTGAATTTCAAATCAAATATATCATTGGTTTATCCAATCAAGTGAATAGATTTAGTTAGGAATTTGAAATCTATTAATAAATGAAAGTGAGATTTTAAAAGTTAAATAAGTGAATTTTAAATTTAATTAAATTTTAAATCATTTCAAATATATTCAGTAAAAATTTATTCATTTTAAATTTATTTTATAAATCAATCCATCTATCTAAACACAATATAAAAGAAATGGATAACTTGGATAGGTCGAGAAAGTTTTGCACTTTCTATGTTTTGGCCCCGTCAACTAAAAGTTTTAATCCTTCTAAAAACTTCATTGAAGAGGCAAACACGTCATACACTTTTAATGGGATCCAATTAATTCATCATTTCGGATGGGCCAGACAAATCTTAAACCCGACATTTAATATCTGTTAATTTAACGACATGCCTCATGTGCACGTTAAGGCATTCTAAGATGTCTATATGTCGTATGGTATAAAAGAATGGAATTTTGTGTGAAGACACAAAAAGATAATATGTGGCATATTTTAGATACAGAAAATTTGCATAATAAATAACAATAATAAAATAAAATATTTAATTGTCTTGAATTTAAATTAATTTAAATAGATCTTATTTTTAATTATTTTTATTTATTCAAAATCCTCATTTTATGTATATATATTTCTTATAATTGATTATTTCTTCCCAAAAGAGTTACAAAAATATATTATGTAATATTTTAAAAACCATTTTATTAAACAAAAATGATTTCTAAAAGATTGTTATATGCATAAAATAACATCTCTGATTAAGTAGTGTACACAGCAATTAAAATTAACAATTGATTTTTATTCGAATATAATACAATAATTTTAGACCAATAATTTTGGCATTCTAATAAATACTTTAAACACTCTACATTTAATAATTTTAACTAATTTAGCAAAAATACCCATGGACTAAATCCTAAAACCTTTTATATAAAGAAGTAAATATTTTTCCCTAAATTTCATCATCTGTTTTTCTTTTCTTGATTTCTTACTTCCAAATACTTACATCTTCTATTAACTATTATGAAATCTAGAAACTTATAAAATAAGAAGGTTCACCTTATTTTTACAAGTTTTTTTTTTTTGGTAATAAAAAAGAGAAAATTTTAAAAAAAGACCCTTCTCCTTTTCTCAATTATATTTTTAATAGATAATTTTTTTTAATATTCAAAAGTCAGTTATATTTTCATAAATATGAAATATATTTTGATCTAAATAAGAAATAAAAACTAAGTAATGAAATTTAACAATGATAAGTTCTTTAATTTTATTACTTATTTTACTTTTAAGTTTTTGCTGCTATAAAATTTATTAATTATCAATTATTTTTTTTGTTTTTATTTACTTAATTATTAAAAAAATTTATATCATCATTATTCCTACTAACATATATATCATTCCATTCATTATATATATTGCCTTCCCCTTGTTAAGCTAGGTAAAATGATGAACTACTTAACAATAAAATTCAAATAGTTACCTAATCTTATCTTTAACTACCCTTAATTTTTCAAAATCCTCAATTTATGCACACCTATTATAATTAAATTTTTTTCAAAAGTTTTATATAATTAAAAGTGTATTATAACTCATCATATAAGTATCAATTATTAAATATAAGTTAAGAAAATAAATATTTTTTAATTATGCAACACTTTTATCTATATATTAGTGTTAATGAATTAATTTAGATATATATATATATATATATACACACACACACACACATACACACACTTAAAAATAACTTTCATAAAAGTAGAAAGATATTTAGATTAACTATGCCTACATAACATCATTCTTGCATCCTAATTACTTTCAATTAATATTAATCAAAAAGAAAAATAATTTATTATATATCAAAAAAGATAAAAAGGTTGTAAGATTTATTTTTTCTTTGAATACTCTTTCAATTTTATATTTACTGGTAATTAATTATTCAATATCAATAGAAACATTATTCTTATATGATTATATAGTCATAATACATTAAAAAAATAATTTTAATAGTATGTCTCATTATTGGCGTCACCAATAGCTGTGTTAGTTTTTGTTTATTCACTTAGAGATATAACTAATATAATGAAAAGAAAAACAGTAAAAATTAGACTAACTTTTATCATATAAGTTCAATATCTATATTTGTTTTTATTTTTTATTGTACCAAGTTTTTCAAATTTGATTCGATGCTATTTTCTAATTGATGGAAAAAATATTTTATGTAAGTGAAAAATATCCATAAAAAATAACTATACCATTATTTTTAGAACCATTACCACTAGCAAACCTTCTAAATATGGATTTTCAACTAACCCTAATTATTTTTTAAAATATAAAACGTTAATTGATATCAATCAAAGTTGTGACAAAAAAATAAGAAAAAATATGATTTTGTCAATTATCAATTAAAAATATCAATATGCTTTTAACCTACTTCTTATACACATTACAATATAGACTAAAATAAATAGGGTGAATTTTTATATATTTATAAGAAAAACAATTACAAAACTGTCTCTTATGTTGTCTTACTTGTTTAAGAGATGATTTAGAGATATAACTAATATACTAGAAGGAAAAGAGTAAAAATTAGTATGACTTTTATCCTATATGATTAAATCTACATTTGTTTGTGATTTTAGGTGTACCAAGTTTTTCAAATTTTGATTCGATGCGATTTTCTAATTGACGGAAAAATGTTTTATGTAAGTGAAAAATATTCATAAAAAATAACTGTATCATTATTTTTAGAACTAGCACTATTAGCAAACCTTCTAACTATGAATTTTCAACTAATCCATATCATTATTTTTAGAACTAGCACCATTAGCAAACCTTCTAACTATGGGTTTCCAACAAATCCTGATACAATTTTTTAAAAAAATAAAATATTAATTGATATATGTCAAAGTTGTGCCAAAAAAAAAAAGTATGAGAATGTCAACCTAACTTATAAAAATACCAATATGCTTTTAAGATCAATAATCACATTTTATAAAAGTGCTACAATTCACTAAAATAAATAAAATTTGTATGTATCTTATACTACAAAAAAATTATAAAATTTATATCTTGGTCCAAATAATTTAGTACGATTTATATGATTATACTAATTATTACACATATCGAAATTATTAATTAACTAAATAGCTGAACTAATAATTAATTAATCATTCAATTCACGTTATTTTGATTAAATTCAATAAAATGAAAAGAAAAACTCTTTTGTACTTAACACAAATGAATATGTGAAATATTAACTAATATGCAACTTTTAGTTATATTATTTATATAACAAAAAATAAAATAGTGTAAAAAAAAAATAATGTTGTCAACAACTATAGATATAATGAAAACCAACTATTACTTATATTATCTATATAAATAAAAACTAGATAGTATAAAAATTCATAATATATAAAACTATTAACAATTTTGTTACTTAATTTTGTTAAATATATTTATTAACCCGTCATGACTCCTGCTAGTGACTTTTACAATAAATATAACTTAATGGAAAAATATAATAATATCTTCCCTATAACTTCGAATAATATTAATCTTATATCATCTTGTATTTGATTGGTTTTAATTATGGGATTACTTATTGTACTTAACTGATATTTATCCTAGTTAACCGATTTAATTTCTTGCACAAAAGATAAAATAATCCCTTGGGAGACATGAAATTAGTCATCATGGGATGAGTCACGGATAAGAGAATGCACTTTTAACTAGATTAATTTACCGTGATAAAATATATAGCCCTAGTTCAGACTTCTTTTTTTTTTCTCTTTAAACTCACCTCTTTTTCTACCCTTTAAAAACTAAAATTCATAACTAATAGGTCATAAAATAGCATATTATCATCTAAGCAACGCTTTGTTATCACCCTAGTTATACTCTTGTAGTAACAAAATTCATCATTATGTTTGCTTTCTCTAATGTCTCTATCCACGCCAGAAGATAATATATCTTCGTTTACCCTAAAGGTGTTTTGGGTACAAAATCTCACTATTTTTTTTAGACATTATTTGATGGATAGTTGTTTTTATTTGATCAAATTAGAATTTTTTTTGTAATAATATCTTTGTTTAATGATTTGTTATTAGAACTAGTTATATTTTATACTTGTCAATTTAAAGGCTTGGTGAAAGATATTACTCTTACCGCCCATTGTGTGCTAACGAGTGGGCAAGCAGTCCATGTTAGTGCACAAAAGGTTTTTTCTAAGTTACTTTACGTTTTAAATTTTAATTTTGAATATTTTATATTGTAGTTTTCAAATCCATCGTACCTTAGATATTTGTTTAACGCCATGTCAAAATTAACGGCTTGTTTTCCGCAGATTAATTTCCTCTTGACATTTTAGTTCCTTGAAGTACATGCATAACATCATGTTAAGTTGCTTATTGATATGAACTTATCACAAAGAAATTGATACTATTAGTATCAAAGTGGCCATATTGGGCAATTGCTTAGTGATAACTCTGATATCAAGAAGCAACCTAACTTGATATTATGCATGACTAAAATGACACGGGGAAACTAATAAGAGGGATACACATGGGGTAGAGAATTAACATGTGATATCAGACCACGTATAATTAGGGGTGAGTTAGAACTCGGTTAATCGAATTCGCAAATACTTTTATTTTTAAATTGAAATTTTTAAATTTGTTTAATCAAAGTTTAGTTAATAAATTGATTCAACTGAATTTTAAAATCGAAAATTAATTATGAAAAAAGGGATTGAGTTATGAATTCAAAATTAACTAATTTTCGAATTCAATTTAGTATTTAATGAACTCAAGACTTTTCAAAAAAAAAAAAAAAAAATCCATAGTATTTGCCACTAAAGCAAATTATAAGCTTACAGTGTTACATCTTTTTTTTTTTTAAAGTAAATTTACTTTTTATATTATATTTTCCTACAAACTATTGCTATAATTTTACTTATAACATACATATATAGTAGCACAAATGATATTATATATGAACAGTAACATGAACACAAATATACGATATATATAATTTATGTATATAAAGTCTTAATCTCAGATATATATATATATATATATATATATATATATACACACACATAAGGTATTAAGAAAATATTGTATCCATCTAAATACAATATAGTTTTGATAATATGGAATTATGAACTATTTTATTGATGGTTGGGTTTGGTTTTAAATACGGTTTTCACATTTAATATAAAGAATTTTAGTCCAATGTTAATAGGTCCAATTGGCGAATGTAGTTTAATTGAATTCAAATTTAATTAACCAGATTTTACTCCAAATTAAATTTGAAATTGAAACTAGTTAATCTTTTTAGGACTCATATCCAAGTTCGACTAAATTATTTGATCGATTAACTGATCGATTAATTGATACTCACCCATACATATAAATTATTGCCAAATATTTTTTCTTTTTCTTTTTCTTTTTCTTTTTTTGTTTAGGGAAACAAGTGCGGTAGGGAATTAACATATGATATCAGACGTACAACTATATATAAATGGATAAGAGGATTTATATTAGATTTTTACTTACCTTTTGGTGACTCGAACCCGTGACCTAGGTCATTGAGGAGCATAATCTTACCATCTAAGTAATAATTTGCTATCAATTATAGGTGGATACCTAATATTTGAAAGAAAATTTAAACTGTAAAGGTTGTCTCTTATATACATCCATACAAAATGTATATAATCAATAATATACACATTAGATGTGTATAATAAAATATTATTTCCTATCTCTGTTAAATTCAATTGGATTGCTTTTTACGTGAACTAATTTTAATAATTTATCCCAATTTTATGATCTTGTAAATAATTTTCCTTAAAAGTTGTGGTCTTTCTCCTTGTAAAGAACATGTAATAATGTAGTTCAATAAAAAAGAGAAAAAGGATGCGACTTTAATTGGACATCTTTTTTGAGCTTCAACTTTCATTTGATTGTTTGAAAATGATACTATTAAGAGAAGATGGCGTATTAGCAAAAGTAAATACAATTGGTCCGTTTGGGTTGAAAATAATAGAGCATTATTTGGCAAATAAACTTTGGATTTTGACTTTAATAGTTTTTAGAAATGATACTAACTTTTGAAATAATGTAATAATTATTTAGATATGAAATAATATTTAGAATATAATGAATACCTATTATTGAATTTCTTTTTTTAAGTACAAAAAATTTCAACCTAATAATTGTAGATTCTGTTCCCATTATTTTGATCTAGCATTACAAATGGGAGTTTCTAGGGGGCTACGTCAGATTTGCAAAACTATTAAAGGTATAAACAACTGCCACATCCACTAAGATGTACCAGAAAATAATGATATTAATTCTTTTTGAGTAAGAGTTCAGTTGCTTGTATTCGAGATTTAGTAAGATAATAGATCCGAACTATGCGGACTGGCATAAAATCCATCACAATTCATTCTCCTCTGGTCAATATGCTCAGCACTCAAGTACCTAAACAAATGTAGTTTATCCATATAAAAATAAATTTAGTAGGATCAACTAAGGGCATATGAGATATGGGAGAAGATCCACTACATTTATTCATACAAAAATGAGTACAAATCACCAACACAATCAGAAAAAGTGATGCTGTGGATTTGTTTTAACAAAGACTGAAATCAATGTAATATGATGTATTTTAAATATATGATATCTTGTAAACATTAAAAACACAAAATTTTTAAAGTTAATCAAACCTAACTAGTGAATAAAAATCTATTGACTTGCATCAAACTTACAAAGGCGAACATATTATATGACACTATTAAAAATATATCCATTAAATTCAAATTTTATCATCAAGAAATTACAAGTATTTGGCCCTGTTTGGGGTTGTGGTGACTTAATACAAAGCACTTAACTTAGTAAAGCTTTAAAAAAAAGTGTTTAATAAGTACTTAATTTTTGTTGTTTGGATATAAACTTACAAAAGTACTTTTTAATATTTGGTAATGTATAATTTTGAATTTTAAAAATATTTTATTTTTACATTCTATTATAAATTTATGGTAAAATTACTAAAATTTATATTTAGCAATTTTAAAAAGAAAAGTTAATCCAAAAGCACCAATTTTTAGCTTGTGCTTAAAGCACTTTTGTGACAAGAAGTTCTACTCTTAAATTTAAGGATAATATTCACCAAACAATCAAAAAAGTACTTTTACAATTTAAAAACACTTCTTAAGCAAAAGCACCACAACCCCAAACAGGGCCAAAATAACGTTGATCCACAGTTAAATCACATAGTTTTCCTATTGTTTCTTTCCCAAAGTCTCATGCATGAGACTTTTCTTTCCTAGCGTTACTCACCGACATCATCTTCCATACTAATTGGCTTCTTTTCTTTTGCTCGCTCATTAACCTTTCCAATGAATACTAATTGTTGACGCTAGATATTATATATTAATAATGGGTCGTTTTGAAAAGGTTCATTATAGCGTCAACAATATCCATCGTTCCTTCAACTGCATTCAACAATGTCCGATCTTACCATTTTTACAATTTATATCATTTAATACTAGGTTTAAATAAATGTTTGATGTGTTTTGGAAGCTGCATATTAATGTACTACAAAAGATGTCCAATTTTGGCTTTCCGAACCTACCCTAAATTGCAATGACAAAGCTGCTCCACAATTTTGTATTTTGTTCAAATTTCATTATGCGCTTACTTACTAAATCTTTGTTAAGATATTAAATATGACTACGATATGAATAGATTGACTATTAAATAAGATAAAATATGAATAGTGTGAAATATTATTTGATAAATAATATCTGCTGATCAAATATTATTTGTCAAATAATGGCTGTTATTTGCAATCCAAACAGGGCCAGTAATCCCATATGCCATCCTTATTTGAGTTTTGGAAATTCTATTAATTAGACCGACCAAGGTTAAGCACATATTTTGACATAGTACAAAGTAGGAAAAATATATAACTTAGGGGCGCAATGTGCCAAATATTTAAAAATTAGAGGTACAAATTGAAAAACTAGTCGTAAGTTAGAGAGTGAAAAGTGTGATTTTTCATAACTAACACAACTGGCACGATAAGCCCCCGAAAAATTGCCTATCTTTAACGGATAAGAGCAGTAGGAGCATCACAAGTATGCAATTTTGAAAGTTACATACACTAAATACACACAACTGATAACTTTATTGATTGAGTGTTTCGAGTAATGGATGGGTGACCAGAAAGTAACCACTGTCGTTATTCTTAAGATAGATGTGGAGAAAGGAGACGGTGAATATTGGATTGTTGGGAGAGATTGGGTGATATGAATTATTGGATAATTATTAAGAAGTTTGTGTGAGATTACACAGGGTGAGTTTCTATTTTCCAATGAACAAATAAGGAAAGGAAATATATATTTGACCACGCAACAATGTTTACTTTAACCTCACGTTGTACGTAGGATTGCGTTGGAATGAAAAAATCATTCTAGGCAGAATAATTTTCTACCCAAAGTAGATAAGAATGTTCCTTCTTACTTTAGTAATGTTTAGTAATTTAATTCAGAATGAAATGTGTATAATTTTATTTCATATTTAGTATAATTTTTTTAAATATTAAAATACAATAAATTTTAAATAAAAAAATAATCTTTTTAATTTTTATTCATAATTATTTCTACAATTAAGAAAATCATATGTATTTTGTGTTAAAACAGAAAAATTATAAAATTATAATAAATTCTTTTACATTCGAATAATTAAATTGTACAACTTAATTATTTAAATATAAACAATTTAATTATTTGAAAATAAATAAAAATTTAATATAATTTTGTACCTTTTAACATTATATTGTATACTCTAACCACTTTATCTCATTGATAAAAAATTATAAAAAATTATATTATGTATTCAAATAATTATATTATACAAATTTAACATGTTATCCTAATGATAAAATTTTTTTAAAAAATGCATATTAAATTTATTTTACATTCAAATAAGTAAATTATATAATCTAATTAACTATATAATATCTTGTTTATTTACTATAAAGCAATAACCCGGTAAACCTGCCTTGAGACTGGGTTGGGTGACATCCAATCACCAGACAAAGAGTGAAACCCGCTGGGTTTCGTGCAACTCGGCAGGTCAACTGGTAAATCCGAGAACCCGGTTGGGTTTGGTGAAACTCAGCGGGTTTGTTTCTTTGAGGAAAAATCAAATTATAATTGTCAAGTTTTGAATCAAAGACCTTTTAAATAGAAATAAAAGGTCTTACCACCTAACCATAGAAATATACCCTCCAAATTTCACTATATACATTAACTCCTTTTTAACTCTTCGTGTAAAAGGATTATGTAAATATTGAAAAGTTATATTTATACTTAAAGTTTTTAATAAAATATGTTTTTATCAATATTTTCACCATGTATCTTATATTTAATAATTTATAGATATTATATATTAATAAAAAATATATTTAAATGACCCACCAGTTGAACTGTCTCTTAACCCACCGGTTGAATCAATACCCATTGATCCACCTCTTTGTCAGATTTCTCCCCGAGGGTTGGATTTAATAACTATGTTACAGCTATATAACTAAAAATTGAATATAATTTGAAAATAATTAGATAAATTTGACATCCCATAAATTTTTCTTTTTAAATTGAAGTTGGAAAAGGTTTACCCCAACTTTTTATGTGAATGGCTTTCCAAGATAATAAAGGGAATGAATTTTCCTTGTAGAATGACCTTTCTAACTTAAACTTCCTATACCAAACCAAACATGAAATAGAAAGAGTAAGTTAGAAAAATCTTTCCATTTTAACTTATTTTTGCGTACCAAACGTAGGGTAAATTCCAAAGAGAAGAAAAGGTGCCTTAATTACACAGAAAAATCTTAGACTAGTGGAGAACAAGCGTATCTATTCTATAGTCTGGTTATATGAGAATTGTCTCCAAATAATGTATTCAAAATTAGAAAGGACTTAACTAGGGAAAATTTTCAAAATAAGGTTCTCATTCTTGGACATGTATAAAGTCCAAAATTACTCAAACACAAAAGATTGTCCAAATACAACTCATAACCGGGTGAAATATGATTTTTTAATTACTCGAATAAAACTTATATTCCATATTACCAGAAACCTATATTCGGCAAAATGTGTGTAATTCTTTTTAGGCACCTTAATTCATGAAATCCAATGTAAAAGATCACGAGTGCAGGGTTTCTGTTCATGTAAAAGTTGTAAAATGTATACCTAAGGGCAAAAATGTTGCATTTCCGATAAATAAATTTAAAATTTCCAGTTTAAACTTTTTTCAAAATTAAATATTGTTAAAATACAAACTTGTTCCCAAAACATATTTCTACACAAAATTGGGCTCCTCCATATTAACCATATCTTAACCTCTGCATCTGCCCCTAACCCATTCTTCCACAAAAGGGTGACAATTAAGACTACTAGTAGTGAAGTATACTCTGTGTAGGCCTCAGGAATTTTCTTGATGGCAGCTGATTATTTTGCTTTACAAAAGAATACCATTTTCCTCATAATTCGTTCGTAATTCTTTTCCAATTGGCTCAACATTTAATTTGTTCTTTATTTTCACCATTTTTCTTAATTATATAATCAATTGATCAGGAGTTCAACTAGTGATGGCAAAATTACAGGAAGAAGAACACCCAGTGAAGACTATTGGATTGGCAGCCAAGGATTCAATAGGAATTCTTCATCCATTTAAATTCTTGAGAAGGTATGCAATCGACCTTTTGGGCATTATGTGAAGCATTCAATGCTACGATTCTATATAAGTATATTGTATCAGACGATTATGCTTTAAATAAGTAAATTTCAAATTCATTAAAATTTCATACCATTTCAAATCCATTAATTTCAAATTAATCTTTCCTATGAATCAAATCTTTCATCCAAACACATCGTCAATCTATTTGAAATCAGCGAAATTTGGGTGAATAGTAAAATTTTCACTAATTTAGCCACTTAAATTTCGGACGCACTTGATGATGAATTGTAAATTTCTAACTAAATCCTTTTAACTTTTTTTTGCATAATGATTTGAATCCACCCAAATCCATGAATCCTAAAAGCAGCTACCTGAAATCTCTTACCTTTTAAACACATCGGAGAAAAAGTAACTCTCATCGTCGAATACCGGCACGAAACTGTGGGAATTGCAATTGAGGTGGGAAGCAATGTGAGAAGGATCAAAGTTGGAGACAAAGTTGGTGTTGGCACCTTTGGCAGGGTCACATGTCAAATGTGTGATAGTTGCAACAACAATTTAAAAAATTATTGTCCCCAAATGAGTCATATCAGATAATAATAATAATAATAATTTAATAGAATAAAAAGTTTCGAATCAAGTAGGACACTTTTTTTTAAGGAATAATTATTCTACTGTATTGCTTACGGGCAATATCCGTCCAAAAACAAACAAAGCCAAACAAGAATTTGAACAACAAAATTCAAATTGGTCACAAAGAACAAGAAGAAAAAATATAGAATTCTATTGTAAATTAGGACGTAAAAAAGTTATCAAAATTTTCACATATTGAAACTTTTGACAAGAAGACCTATTTATAGATTGCATTTAGTCACCATTTAACAAACACAACTTCTTATTTGAATGGACACTATTTCACGAAGAGACATCCCATTTAAATAATGTAACTATTTGTTTGAATTTGATATCATTTCAAGAATAGGCATCTATTCATGAATAGATATCAATTTAATAAATGCAACCCTTAGATTGAATCACATCCCTACATAATCACTAACTATTTTTTAACAATCTTCCACTTAGTTAGTGATAATTCGCAATCAATCAATATTCAAATTTATACATTTAGTAGGTGCTTTTTTAACTTAAACCTACTATTAGAGTAAATATTTCAACACTTTGTCAGATTTAATGGTTATACGAATATTGAACCATAGTTTTTTTATGGCAAAATGAGAAATACCACTCACATAATCTTACTTATTTCTAAACTTAGTCACTGTGAGGTTTAATACCCTATAATGGCCTTGTGCTGCTTTCTGGATTCATAAATACTTACAAAGTTTAATTAATCAATACTCGGACTGAAGCGGCACCACTTTAAATGTTTATATAGGTAATGAAAATTATTTTCATTAAGCGTACTATGTACACAACCTCCTTTTCTTGACCAACAACTTGTTGTTACCTGTTTAACCTTTAGATTCACTTGGTAACAAAAAAGGTAAGGTTTATACTATCAATAAGACATTCATACTGGTCTAAGACATATTGTGTAAGTGGTAGTTTTCACCATATCTTTTGTGAGTCCTTTTGTTAGTGGATTAGCAAGATTATTCTTAAACCTTACACAAACAACTGTAACTATGTCTTCAAAAATTAATTGCCTAATATACTCATGTTTAGAGTTATATGTCCAGACTTTCTATTGTAAATTTTGTTAAAATCTCTTGACATGGTTGCTTCACTATCAAAATATATAGAAACTATTGGTATTCATTGTGGCTACAACTCAATATCTAATAATATATTTCTCAGCTATTCAGCTTCTTTCCTACTGCTGCCAAAGCAATAAAAATTCAGATTTCATAGTTGAGTCAGTTATACACGTCTGCTTTTTAGATGCTCGTGATATCCCACCTCCTGCCAAAGTGAATATCTAGCCAAACGTTGATTTATTGTCATTCACACTAGTTATCCAACTAGCATCACTAAATTTTTCTAATACTGAAAGAAATTCATTATAGTACAAGGTAAAAGATTTTGTCCTTTTAAGATAACTAAGTACTCTTCCAACAGCTTTATAATGATCAGCACTAAGATTGTCTGTAAATTTAGAAAAGTTGCATACAACGTAAGCAATGTCTGGTTTAGTGCAATGTATGACATACATTAAACTACCAATTGGGCTAACATATTCCAATTAACTTGTAGATCTTTCCAAATTTCAATCAACTTGTGAGTATTGTATTCATTAATATTTAAGTGATTAAAATTGGTGAGTACCTTGTCAATGTAATGAGATTGACATAAAACAAAAACCCCACTATGTTTCTTAATTTAATGCCTAAGATCCAAGTATTAACTTCTCCCATATATTTCATTTTGAATTGAAAAGATAAATATTTCTTAGTATCATTTATACGTGCATATTAGTTCTTATAATTAGCATGTCATCAACATATATTCTTTAGTGAATTTAGAATATATGCACTTATCTGCTCCATTAAGTTTGAATCCATGTGATAATGTCATAATATCAAACTTTTCATGACACTGTTTTGGAGTCTGTTTTAATCCATTCAAAGAGTTAACTAATTTACAAACTTTCTTTTAATTTCTTTGAAGACAAACCCTTCAAGTTGTTTCATATATACTTCCTCATCAAAATCACCATTCAAAAAAGCAGTTTTAACATCTATTTGAAGCATATATAATTTATAAACGGATGCTAATGAAAATAAACTCTTATTGAAGTGATCCTTGTTATAGGAGCATATGTATTAAAATAATCAACTCCTACTCTTTATTTGAAATTTTTACAAGTAGTTTGGCTTTGAAGGTTTGTAAAGATCCAATTCGGTATTATATTTTTTCCTAAATATCCATTTACAACCAATAGGTTTAATATTAAGAGGCAAATGAACTAATTCTCATAGATCATTTGATATAATAAAATCTATTTCATCATTAACTGTTTCTTTTTAAAAAACACAATCTCTTGAAATTTTTTTCACTACATATATTTGGAAATTCTGTCTCTTATACACATCTAGATGTGTATTAGTACAGGATAGTAATTTTATTTGTTGTTCTCTACTTCTTTCAACTAAAAAACCTATTGCTTATGAAAAAATAAAATCAGAATCTAAATTCTTTTCTTTACTTGCTCCTTTAATCCTCCTTGGTTCAATTGGAGTATCGACTTCTTTTCCCTTGTCATTTAAAAAAGTACTAGAATTCTGATCATTATTTGCCATTGTAACACCATAGTCACCTCTAATTTATTGTGAATTGATATTTATATCTTTTAGAAAACTAATTTCTAAGAATTCAACATCTTTGGATTCTATAATTACATTAAAATCTATATCCAACAATCTATATACTTTCGAATTTTCAAGATATCCTACAAAGACACTTTTAAGATTTTTTAAACCAAATTTAAATAGTTTATGAGAGATATATGGAGTTATGCCACATATCCATACCCTCAAATAATTTAAATTTGGTTTCATTCCTTTCCATATTTCATATAGAGAAGTTTTAGTCTTTTTTGAGGTTATTTAATTGTGTATATAACAAGCAGTCAACAAGGTTTCACCCCATAATTATTTAGTAATTTTGAATGTATCAACATAAAATTAACCATGTCTACCAAAGTTCTACTTTTTTTTTTTCCGACTAAACCGCTTTATTGATGGGTATATGGGACACTTGTTTGATGAATTAATCTATTTTCTTCATGAAAAATGGAAAATTCATTTGGAAAATATTCAACTCCTCAATCGTTTCAAAGAATTTTAATCTTTTTTTCCAATTGATTTTCAACCAAAATTTTATAGTGTTTAAATAAATCAAATGCTTGGTCTTTGATTTTCATCAAATATTCATAAGTAAACCTAAAATGACCATCTGTAAAAGTAATAAAATATCTATTATCACCTCTTGTTAAATGACCATTAAGTTCACAAATGTCGGAATGTATTATTTCTAATAAACTAGTTATCCTTTCATTCTTTGAAAAATGTCTTTTTGTCATTTTTGCTTGAATACAAGTTTCATACTTTCTAACATTTTTATTTCCGTAAGTGATTAAACTATTTTTGGACATATATTTTAGCGATTTATAATTTACATGTGATAAACGGGCATACCATAATTCAAAAGAAGACTCAAGCAAATAAGTAGAAATATCAATTTTATTAATATTTAGTTTGTACATTCTATCACAAGCATAAACTTGTCCTACAAATATCTCATTTTTACAGAAGATCACTATGTTAGCTTCTATCACAACTTTCAAGCTCTTTGTACACAACAAGTTGGTAGAAATTAAATTCTCTCTCACATCAAGTACATAAAAAAATATTAGTTAATATTAATTTTTTATTTGATGTGAGAAGTAAGTCTAAAATCCCTTTACCAAGATTTTTTGTGGTATCATGATTTCCCATAAAGACATTTTTTTTCAAATTTAGTATTTTCATATATATTGAAGAAATCTTTGTTGTTACTATATGGACTGTTACTCCTGAGTCATACCACCAATCTTCATTTTGTAATTGTTGCAATATTGCTCTCCATTACCATACTAATATTGAGATAAGCAATCATTGCAATTGTTTCTGATGGATTTGGTTGATTTTCAACCACATTTGCCTTTTTTTGTGAAGCAGATTCTTTCATATTTAGTTTTTTGTAAAATCTGTAGTCTTTGAAATGTCCCTTTTTAATACAAAAAAAAAAAAAAACATGTCTTATTTTTCTTGCCACCAACATTGGACTCAGAAGTAGAAGATATATCAATGAATTTTTTTCTTATTTTTTCCTTTTTTAATTTTGTTGGTGTTAGATTCAACATTGTTCACTTTAGTACCATTTTCTAAACCAAATTTATTTTCTCATGAATTCTAGTTTCCTCTTCAATTCGTATGTACTTTAGAAGTTGGTCTATAGTAAACTCTTCTAAAGTGTGCAATAATTTCTTTTTATATTCATTCAAAGATGAGGGTAATTTTGCAATCACCATTGTCACTTGAAAATGTTCTGACACTTCAACTTTCATATCTTTCATTCTAGACACTAAAACCAACAATTCATCAGTTTGATCCATTACCGATTTATTATCAACCATTTGAAATTCAATAAATTTCATACTGTGAAATCTATTCGTACCTTGTTTCGCTGAAGTGTCTTTTTTCTCTAATGTCTTCCAGATTTCTTGTGGTGATTTGATTGATTGGAACAATTTGTAAAGTCAATCAGAAAGTGAGTTCAAAATGAACACCCTACAACACACTTTATCAACCTCATGTTTCTTCCTTGAAACCCTTAATGCATCAGTATCAACATCAAAAGGATCAGGTATTGGCGGCAACTTATCACTCAAGATATAAGCAATTCCTAACAATTCGATAAGTAGGAATAGAATTTTATCCTTTCAACGCATGAAGTTTGTGGCTCAAGCCTTTCTAGTTTAATCACATATGGATTAAACATCTTATTGAATGTAGTTTCTGAACTTGAAGGATTTAGTGCTCCATGATAATCAATAATTTCTTAAGATTGTGATATCAAAAACAATAATAATAATAATAATAATTCAATAGAACAAAAAGTTTTGAATTGTATAGGGCACTTTTCTTAAGAAATTATTATCCCCACTATGTTGCTTACTAGGCATTATGGCAATATTCCTCCCAGACCAAACAAAGCCTCTTAAGAAATTGAATAGTAAAATCCAAATTCTTGATAAAGAATAAGAAGAAAAAATGTAGAATTCTATTGTATATCAGAATGTAGAAAAGTTTTCAAAATTTTCATATATTAAAACTTTTGACAAGAAGATCTATTCATAGATTGCATTTTATCACCATTCAACAAATACGACTTCTTTTTTGAATGTGCGCCATTTGATTGTGAAGAAACATCCCATTTGAACAATGCAATTATTTATTTGAATTTGACATCATTTTATGAATAGACAACTATTTATGAATAAGTATCAATTCATGAATAGATATCAATTTAATAAATTCAATCTTTAAATTGAATCACATTCTTACGTAATCACTAACTATTTTCTAACAATAGTCGTATATGACTCAACCTATTATGATGGAACAAAAACTTTCGGAGGTTGCTCTAATATCATGGTGGTTGACGAACACTTCGTTGTGGCCTGGCCAGACAGCCTACAGCCTTCCTGTTCCTCTCGACGCCGGGGCTCCTCTTCTTTGGGCCGATATGTTTATAGTCCTCTGAAATACTTTGGGCTTGATTTGCCTGGTGTGCATGTTGGTGTGGTGGGTTTAGGCGGGCAAGGCCATGTTGCTGTGAAATTCGCCCAAGCTTTTGGGGCTGAGGTGACTGTAATAAGTACATCATGCAAGAAGAAGAATGACGCCATTCAACTTCTTGGTGCTGACTCCTCTTTGGTCAGTAATCCTGATGAAATGAAGGTATTCTTTTGCTTGTTAATAAAAAGAAAAAGAAAAAGAAAAAGAAAGAAAAAAAGGGTAAATGAACTAGTCTCTCAACTCCTCTGCTTCGTTACTGCAATTAAAAGCATCATATTTCCACCTCATGATCACGTATTTGATCGCATTAAAGCCTCGTATTAATTTTTGTTAACTTACAGATGTTAACAGCACGATTCGCGTAACTTGAGAAACTACTTTTTGGGAAATACAATAAAATATTATGCTTGCTCCGGTAAATGACCATGTCGTGCATGTGAGTAATTTATGTTAATTACAATGAAAAATATTTATATAGATTCGATTTTTTATTCCACCTGTAAATCCAGCGGTCAAAATTAAATCTTATATAATTTTGTTTACATCAGCTTATATCATAGATTTCATAACATTTAATCCACACCACAAGGTCTACAAGTGGGGCCAAAAACCAGGTCTACCTAAGTCTTACATCCCAATTACAATTTATATGAAAATTTGCACAGGACCTTAATATATATGGATAATTTCACAAACCTCCTTTGACTTTTATGCTAATATCACTTAATATTTCTTAACTTTTAAAAATATCACTTACTCCTCCTCTCTTGCCAATGGGTTCCTTTATGGTACTAAAATGCAGGAAATGACATTTATACCCTATATATCTTAGTCATATTACGAAAGGGTAGTTTCAAAAACCATCACTGAATTTTTTGACAATTTTCATTTGACACATTTTTATTTCTAATAATTTTTAGTCAACTTATTTTTAAAAAAATATATGCATGCATTAATTTGATTATTTCTATATGTTTTAATAAAAATCTTGACCACATAAAAACACATAATTAGTATTTTGTTTGGGGAATCACAAACTCGTAAATAATAAAAAAAAAATTCTCTCGATAAATTTTTTGACCAGTAAATTTATTAAAATTGTGCATATTAATGTATTTTTAGGCATTGATTTAAACAAAAATGGTTTTGAATACGTAAAAATACATCATATGATATAATAAATAAATATAACTAGTACTATTTTGTTTGTAAATTAAAAATCAAAATTGAAATATGTATTTTTCAAAAAAAAATTAATAAATTTATTTACAAAAAAAATATGGTTACGTATGTGCTAGTGTGTATTGATTCTAGCAAAGTATTTGAACGCGTATAAATTTCTGATATTTATAAAAAACAAATATAATTTGAATTTGTTTGGAAAATCATAATCTTCTTAAAAAATTAAATGAATTTTTTGATAAAGTTTACTGTCAACTCTTTTAATAATAATTAGAAACGTAATAATGTGTTTGTATCTATCATTTTGAACAAAAATTTATAATACGTAATTATACACAATATATAACAATAAAAAATGTTATTGGTATTTTATTTTGAAAATCATTAACTTGTAAAATAAAAAATAATTAAATTTTTTTTGACATTAATTGGTGAAGGATATGAAAGTCTCAACCTATTGTTATTTCTTCTGAATAATTATTTTATATATTTTTTCCTTTTCTTCCAACCATTTTAATCAATGGAAGCTTTGAACTAAGGGTAAAATTGAGAGAAAAAATAGTCAATCTCTCCACTTAAATTAATTTTTTAAAAGAATAGGTTGAAAATGTTACAAAAAGTTTAAAATAAGGGAGGTAAGTGATATTTTTTAAAGTTCAGGGATACTAAATGAAATTAGCTTAATCCTAAAGAGAAGTTTATGAAATTACCCGAATATATATGATCAAACACAAAATTTTGGAGATTAAATAGTCTTTTTTAATTTGATGGACGAAATGAGATCTTTGCCTAAAGTTCAAGGACCGCTCTGGATATTTAACCAACCAAATTTCTTAAACACCCCCGGACTTGTGAAGGAAAAAATTTGTACGATGTGCATAATGATTTTTAGTTTTTAAAAAGTAAAAAGTTGTTAAAGTGACCTGATAGACAAGTCCGGGTCCATGTTAATTAAAAATGCTTTTAATAATGCTCGAACGTAAAATACTTATCTGCTAAGTCTTTGCCCTTCTTAGGTGTCATGGGAAGCTTATTATTAAAAGTCGAGGGTGTAAAATATTTAAAATTAAAAATAGAGGTGTAAAGTGAGAATAGGTATAAATTGGGGGTGCAAAGTGAAATTAGCCATTCCTTTAGTCTTTTCTTTTTTCAATATATATGTACTGCAATAATTGAAATATTAATGAACTTTTGAATTGTAGGACGAAAACTAGTGGGTGGGAGTTGCAGTGGAGGCCTGAAGGAGCTATGTGAGATGTATTTATTTTGCGGCAAAACTCAACATAACAGCAAATGTAGAGGTCATACAACGTTGCATGCCAGCGACTAATGAGAAATGATGTCAAATATCGATTTGTTATCGATATTGGCAATACACTGGATACTGATTTGTTATCAGCTGACTAATTTGCACAATTATGTTTTTGTTGGTCTTTTCTGGTCGAAAAGTGTGTTTGATGAACCTAGAGTTGTTGCTATGTTAGACTCCAAATATGAAATTATTAAAGAAAAAAGGGAACAAAAGAAAATGATTATGGTTGCCAATTAATTCCTCTTACCTGTGTACTAAAGAAGGGAATATAAGTTTCAGTCTCCAGTTTATAGTAAATCTAAATCATTCCTTTCAGTCCTTTGTAAGGATTGAAATTTAAGCATTTTGTTAGACGATGTAAACAGTGCAGTCGAGGGATTTCTCCTAAATTTGTTGGTATTACTACTTGCAATAAAAGCTAAGCACATTTACTCCTAAAATTTCCCAGTACTTCTGATCACCTTAAAGGGGAAAAAAGGGGTGATTAAAACGCATTCAATATAGTTTGTATAATATTTAGATTTTTTTTTTAATCGTTTGTAAATTTACAATTTGCTTCCTTGTGATTTGGATTTTTTTTTTTTAAAAACATTTTGTAAAATTGATGAAAAGTTAAAAATTTAACGAATTTGTGAAAAAAATCAAAAAATATCCCCAAGTTTAGCACTCCTCCGCTACCAAGTGATCCTTTTACTAAAGGGGTGAAGTTATGTTTTATATTAAATTAAATAACTAAATTTATATTTTAGATGACTAAAATAACCCTTTAAATAAGAAATTACACTTTTCTAATAATCATTTAATACAATATTTAACAGTTTTAGTTTACCAAACCATGAGAAGTCGTATCGTAGGTTTGCAAATCATAAGCGACAATATAAACATTATCCAACCACAAGATGTTTATTGTAATTTTAAATGAATTATCAATGACACTAATGGTCCTTGAACTTTACCATTTCCCTTAATTAGTTCCTCAGTTTTCATCTAGTCTTTATAAGGTTCCCCAAATGAATAAATTTGATCTAAATAGTCCATTCCAGCCAAATTCAAGTCGGTAAAATTTTTTTAGTCATTAACCAATTATTAGTATCCTAATAATTGTTCAAAAATAATAGGAGGATCTATTTATAAAAACATAGCTCACCTATTTTGTAATAAATTATCCACCCACTCTAAATTGATTCTTTTTGTTAGTTATTGGACAACTTTTAAGATATTTAGTAGTTACTTTATAACTACTATAAACCACGTCAAATTAGTGTAATAATTTATTTTCGCTTTTCACCTTAAGATTTGATTTAAACAAGAAAAACATAACTACAAAAAAAAACATAACTACGACAAAGAAGTAATTAATCAAGGCTACAATTACGAAGAATCACGACAACCAATTATACAAATCAAAGATATTATATCTGATCATAAAAAAGAAACCATTATATCATTAGCAAAGGGTTAATTACCTTTTTTCTGCCTTCCTGAGTCTTGACTATATTGTCGAACAAGCTTTATAATTTGACCAAATAGCTAATGGTTTTTACAAATTCTCCCCTGAAGTTTAACAATATTGCCAAATAAAGTCTTATGTGTTAAAGATATGTTAAGTGTATATTGTGTATAATTAAACCTTAATTATAGACCTTAACTTTAGGTAATCAAGGGTCATTTAATTTTTGTAGTTTTCCTTTTCCTTGTAAATATCAAACCTATATAATGACTCCTCTTATAACATTTAATTACAGAAAATATACATAAGTTTTCTCCGTATTTTTAACATGGTATACGAGCCATCTCTCAAGTATCTTCCCATCCATCTATACGTATCTTGGCTTCTGTTAAACTCCTTCTTTCCCATCCATCTATACGTATCTTGGATTTTGTCAAACTCCTTCTAACAGGCTCTTTTACGTTTGACCCACATATAACAAGGTTCTATCCAACCCCTTTTAACGGGCTCTCTTACTCTGACTCACTGTCTCGTGTAATAAGGTTCCAGTTTACGTCTGACCCACGTATAATAGGATTCTATATCCAACCCAAGTCACGTGTGAGAGAGAGTGTTAAAGTATAAATTCCACATCGGCTAGGGAAAAGATCCTGAACTAATTATTAAGTTCGTGAGCCACCCCACTTATCACCAATTGGTTAAAAACAAGAGAGTATATACAATAGATATAGGTTAGGTCTCAATACAATTGGCACGTAGGATGCTTTTATAGAGGCTTACAAGAGAATACTCTATATCATATAAACATAGTTAGTCTTGTTAATTAAGACAATTAGACTAATAAACTAAGCACTTAATCTAAGGGAACAATTAGAGAAATTACATCAATCAAATATTTACATAATATAATTTAATAATTCCATATCTTTGACATCTCTGCACAAACTCAATACGGTTACGAAAACCAAATTGAGTTTGAAACAAAATTTGAGAATGGAAAATTGAAAAAATTGAAACTGAATAGATAAGAGACCGGCAAGAACCAAAACCGATCGAAAAGCCGAAAATTGAAAATTAAAAAAATTTGAAAGATCAAAATCGAGAGAATCCGATAGTCGAAAACCAAGAGAACCCGAAGGCTTAAAATTGAGAAGATGTGAAGGTTAAAAACCGAGGGAGAGAACATGAAAGTTGAAAATCGAACATATCCGAAGGTCAAAAGCCAAGAAAACCTGAAATCTGAAACCAAGAGATCCGAAAGTTGAAATCAGGAGGATCGAAGATTAAAAATCAAGAAACCCGAAGGTTGCAACCAGGATAACTCAAAGGTTAAAAAACTAAGAATCGGAATAAAATATATTTACAAGTACTCAAATAGGCAGAATTTCAAAATATATTCATAGGCGGAGGCTCTGATACCATGTTAGAAACGAGAGAGTATATTACATTATGTATAAATCATGTTTCAATATAATTGGTACATAGGATGCATTTATATAAGTTTACAAGAGAATATTTTAAATCATATAAGTATGGTAAGTCTTCATCTAATGCTAATTAAGACAATTAGACTAATAAGATAAGCACCTAATCTAAATGAATATTAGAGAAATTATATAATCAAATATTTACATAACATAATTTTACAAATTCCAAATTTTTGACAGTTTGGCCAAAGAATAAATACCTCTCTGAATGTCCAAATATATTAAAAAATATCCCCTTAAGGTTTGACCTCATTAACAAACAAACCTTGTGATTTGGTCTAACGTTCTAAGGATTTAGAAGTTTGCTTTTTGTTGAGATAATTCTTCAAAAGCTGGATATCTTGTTGAATTCAAAATAAATTTTTAGTATGTACTGTCACAAGTACTGGAAAATGATGAATCCTAATATAAGTAGCCTCAACAATCATTTAAACAAAGAAAGAAAAAGGAAAAAAACAATTCAACTGCGGCAACATGGTAGTCATCAGGTTTCATAAATAAGGTAATTTCAGGAAAAAAAAAAAACTAAACCAGTTATTCGAATAATGCACACATGCATACGTTACATACGGTATAGATACAGGTACATGAACAACGACACATTAATTTATTCCAATTTCGGGAGTCTTAAGCCCAAAATACAAACTTGATACCTTTCATCAACCAAACGAGTAGCCAACTCGGCTTATTCAATTCAACATAAAATTCTACAACCATCAAGGCATAGTTTTGGTCGTTCTTAGTTCTAGTTAGTTCGTAGTAGTTGCAAATGAACAGAACATAACAATTATAGAGCGGGAATGCTAATCTTAAGCAGATTTTGATGCTTTCCTCATATCAATTACGAATCTGTATTTGACATCACCTTTCTCGATGCCCGCTACTGCAGTTTTCTAATAGTCAATGGTTATGACTTCCACATCTGCTACAACATTGTTTTTAGCTGCAAAATCGATCATTTCTTGTGTTTGCCTAAAACTTCCAACGGCACTTGCAGCAACTATTCTACCACCTGTAATCCTTACTAGAATTCAGACAAATCTTTATGGCCAATACAATACCATTGAAAACCAAAGGGATAATAATATCTTTACCTTGAATAAGGGGAAAAATTGGCAGCTCATAGGGTTCATTTGGTACACCTATTAGAACTAGCTTCCCATGAGGCTTCAGTAAATTGAGCAACGGTACAATAGGATGATGAACTGGGGACGTATCTATAATCCCATCCATTGTATTGATAGCAGCCTTCTTGACACCACCACATATGAAAGGATATCTGATGATAAAAGCATTGGATTATAAGTTTATAATGTGCTCTATAATTTGACTAGCTAAATTGAAATTGTACTAAAGGTTAATTTCATATTGCTTAATTTTTAGTACTGTCATTATTAGTTAGTAGCTGACGTTAGTTTTTTAAATACTTAGATCCTCCCATTAAATACAACTCAGCATTATTTATTCTTTAGACAAAATACTCTTATAAGTTGTCAAAATAAAAAGCTCTTTGTACAAATCTCACTCTCCTCTCTCTTATTCATTTTTCCCTTTTCCTCTCATTTTAAATGACATTCAATCATTTTTCATAACAGATGTTTATGTCTCAAAATTCATCAACTCTATTTATAAAATTAAAAAAGAGGATATTTTTGGTGTTATGAAAAAATTTGTTAACACAATAATGATTTGGAGTTAAAAACATCATTTTAACTGAAAATCAAATACCATTAAATTTAACCGTCAGTGTGCAGACTTTACTGTCTGTTAGGAATAAAATATATATATTGACCCTAAATGTAATGGGGTGAAGTGAAATTAACCCTGTATTAATTACCTGCATCTGGTCTTGTTCATTGCTGATCAAGAATGAATCTGCACCGTACTTTTCAATGGCTTCCTGTTTTTTGTTCTCCGACGTACTAATTGCTGTCACTTTTGCTCCAAATGCCTTAGCCATTCTGACAGCTACATGTCCCATCCCGCCAAGGCTAACTACACCAACATGAATTCCAGGTTTGTCGAGTCCAAAATTTCTCAACGGGCTATAAGTAGTTATCCCAGCACAGAGAAGGGGATTTACGCCAGCATGTTAATCTGGAAGGTTTTCTGGCCATACAATCACAAAGTTCTCATGAACAACCAAAGCCGTCTGTCGCAATCATATCTGGGCAGAATTGGACAAGATCATTTGCGCAAGTATCACATTTTCCGCACGCTCCAATGTGGGATCCTACCCCTACTTTGTCCCCAACTTAAAATTTCTGCTAGATTGCCACTGATCTCAGTTACGAAACCCATAGTTTCATGTCAGTATCAATGAAACCACTCAAGGGATTAATGCAGTAGAACACCCAAAATCTCAACTTGCTGATCTTTCAAAGCAAAAACTTTTAAATCAAGAAAATATGCATGTGTACATAAATTAACGTGAGAATCATATCTCACCCAAATACAACTGGATAATTGGTCATGCCCCATTTGTTCTTCACCAATTGCACAGGTACACATTCCACAATACAAAATTTTTATCTGCACATCATGCTCACCTGTAGCCCTGCACCACCAAAAACACATAAATACAGGCTATTTCATATAGGAAAATACTTGAGTAGATCTTATATTAGGCCCCATCAGTAAATCTAGTAGTTATAATTCTTTTTTGAATGTGCGCCATTTTGTGAAGAAACATCCCATTTGAACAATGCAATTATTTATTTGAATTTGACATCATTTTATGAATAGACAACTATTTATGAATAAGTATCAATTCATGAATAGATATCAATTTAATAAATTCAATCTTTAAATTGAATCACATTCTTACGTAATCACTAACTATTTTCTAACAATAGTCGTCAATGACTCAACCTATTATGATGGAACAAAAACTTTCGGAGGTTGCTCTAATATCATGGTGGTTGACGAACACTTCGTTGTGGCCTGGCCAGACAGCCTACAGCCTTCCTGTTCCTCTCGACGCCGGGGCTCCTCTTCTTTGGGCCGATATGTTTATAGTCCTCTGAAATACTTTGGGCTTGATTTGCCTGGTGTGCATGTTGGTGTGGTGGGTTTAGGCGGGCAAGGACCATGTTGCTGTGAAATTCGCCCAAGCTTTTGGGGCTGAGGTGACTGTAATAAGTACATCATGCAAGAAGAAGAATGACGCCATTCAACTTCTTGGTGCTGACTCCTCTTTGGTCAGTAATCCTGATGAAATGAAGGTATTCTTTTGCTTGTTAATAAAAAGAAAAAGAAAAAGAAAAAGAAAGAAAAAAAGGGTAAATGAACTAGTCTCTCAACTCCTCTGCTTCGTTACTGTCAATTATAAGCATCATATTTAACCTCATGATCACGTATTTGATCGCATTAAAGCCTCGTATTAATTTTTGTTAACTTACAGATGTTAACTGTCACGATTCGCGTAACTTGATGAAACTACTTTTTGGGAAATACAATAAAATATTATGCTTGCTCCGGTAAATGACCATGTCGTGCATGTGAGTAATTTATGTTAATTACAATGAAAAATATTTATATAGATTCGATTTTTTATTCCACCTGTAAATCCAGCGGTCAAAATTAAATCTTATATAACTAGATTTTGTTTACATCAGATATATCATAGATTGGATTAAATCATTAGTACGCATCTAGATGTGTACAAGCCAAAACCGTGCCTACAGACCTGGTTTTTGGCCCCACTTATATGACCTTTTGCATCAGATATCTTATTCAAATATTAAGTGGTGTTCATAAAAGTCTCTTATGACATTTTATGCTATATATCACTTAATATTTCTTAACTTTTAAAAATATCACTAGATCCTCCTCTCTTGCCAATGGGTTCCTTTATGGTACTAAAATGCAGGAAATGACATTTATACCCTATATATCTTAGTAATATTACGAAAGGGTAGTTTCAAAAACCATCACTGAATTTTTTGACAATTTTCATTTGACACATTTTTATTTCTAATAATTTTTAGTCAACTTATTTTTAAAAAAATATATGCATGCATTAATTTGATTATTTCTATATGTTTTAATAAAAATCTTGACCACATAAAAACACATAATTAGTATGTGTTTGGGAATCACAAACTCGTAAATAATAAAGAAAAGAGACAGATTATATCAGTAATGTATTTTTAGGCATTGATTTAAACAAAAGTTTTGAATACGTAAAAATACATCATATGATATAATAAATAAATATAACTAGTACTATTTTGTTTGTAAATTAAAAATCAAAATTGAAATATGTATTTTTCAAAAAAAAATTAATAAATTTATTTACAAAAAAAATATGGTTACGTATGTGCTAGTGTGTATTGATTCAAGCAAAATTTTGAACGCGTAAAAAAATTTATCACATATTATAAAAAACAAATATAATTTGAATTTGTTTGGAAAATCATAAACTCTTAAAAAATTAAATGAATTTTTTGATAAAGTTTTTAGTCAACTCATTTAATAATAATTAGAAACGTAATAATGTGTTTGTATCTATCATTTTGAACAAAAATTTATAATACGTAAGTATACACAATATATAACAATAAAAAATGTTATTGGTATTTTATTTTGAAAATCATTAACTTGTAAAATAAAAAATAATTAAATTTTTTTTGACATTAATGGTTAGATGTGTATAAGAGACATTGTTATACTCTAATTGTTTTTAACCAATTCCTTGATAAGTGGGAGTACAGGTCACGAACTTAATAATTAGTTATAGGATCTTTATAAATTTGAGAAAAATTTAGTATCTCTCCACTTAAATTAATTTTTTAAAAGAATATTTTGAAAATGTTACAAAAAGTTTAAAATAAGGGAGGTAAGTTATATTTTTTAAAGTTCAGGGATACTAAATGAAATTAGCTTAATCCTAAAGAGAAGTTTATGAAATTACCCGAATATATATGATCAAACACAAAATTTTGGAGATTAAATAGTCTTTTTTAATTTGATGGACGAAATGAGATCTTTGCCTAAAGTTCAAGGACCGCTCTGGATATTTAACCAACCAAATTTCTTAAACACCCCCGGACTTGTGAAGGAAAAAATTTGTACGATGTGCATAATGATTTTTAGTTTTAAATAGTTAAAAAGTAAAAAGTTGTTAAAGTGACCTGATAGACAAGTCCGGGTCCATGTTAATTAAAAATGCTTTTAATAATGCTCGAATATTTGTAGGCTGCAATTGGCACAGTGGATGGCATAATTGACAAGCTTGAGCAGTTCACCCTCATGAACAATTGATGGTTTTCTTAGGGAAAAATATTTAGGTAGATCTGGTGTTTGGTCCCACTTGTAGATCTTGTGGTCAAAATTAAACGTTAAAGAATCTTCCTTACATCAACTGATATCATAAATTTTTTAAAATTTAATCTACACCACAAAATCTACAAGTGAGGCCAAAGACTGGATCTACCTAAGTCTTTGCCCTTCTTAGGCCTCATGGGAAGCTTATTATTAAAAGTCGAGGGTGTAAAATATTTAAAATTAAAAATAGAGGTGTAAAGTGAGAATAGGTATAAATTGGGGTGCAAAGAAAATAGTTAGTGATTACGTAAGAATGTTTTCAATTTCAATATATATGTACTGCAATAAATTGAAATATTAATGAACTTTTGAATTGTAGGACGAAAACTAGTGGGTGGGAGTTGCAGTGGAGGCCTGAAGGAGCTATGTGAGATGATTTATTTTGCGGCAAAACTCAACATAACAGCAAATGTAGAGGTCATACAACGTTGCATGCCAGCGACTAATGAGAAATGATGTCAAATATCGATTTGTTATCGATATTGGCAATACACTGGATACTGATTTGTTATCAGCTGACTAATTTGCACAATTATGTTTTTGTTGGTCTTTTCTGGTCGAAAAGTGTGTTTGATGAACCTAGAGTTGTTGCTATGTTAGACTCCAAATATGAAATTATAAAGAAAAAAGGGAACAAAAGAAAATGATTATGGTTGCCAATTAATTCCTCTTACCTGTGTACTAAAGAAGGGAATGTAAGTTTTTTCTTATTTTATAGTAAATCTAAATCATTCCTTTCAGTCCTTTGTAAGGATTGAAATTTAAGCATTTTGTTAGACGATGTAAACTAATAGTGCAGTCGAGGGATTTCTCCTAAAGTTTGTTGGTATTACTACTTGCAATAAAAGCTAAGCACATTTACTCCTAAAATTTCCCAGTATGATCACCTTAAAGGGGAAAAAAGGGGTGATTAAAACGCATTCAATATAGTTTGTCTAATATTTAGATTTTTTTTTTAATCGTTTGTAAATTTACAATTTGCTTCCTTGTGATTTGGATTTTTTTTTTTTAAAAACATTTTGTAAAATTGATGAAAAGTTAAAAATTTAACGAATTTGTGAAAAAAATCAAAAAATATCCCCAAGTTTAGCACTCCTCCGCTACCAAGTGATCCTTTTACTAAAGGGGTGAAGTTATGTTTTATATTAAATTAAATAACTAAATTTATATTTTAGATGACTAAAATAACCCTTTAAATAAGAAATTACACTTTTCTAATAATCATTTAATACAATATTTAACAGTTTTAGTTTACCAAACCATGAGAAGTCGTATCGTAGGTTTGCAAATCATAAGCGACACATATAAACATTATCCAACCACAAGATGTTTATTGTAATTTTAAATGAATTATCAATGACACTAATGGTCCTTGAACTTTACCATTTCCCTAATTAGTTCCTCAGTTTTCAAAAGTCTTTATAAGGTTCCCCAAATGAATAAATTTGATCTAAATAGTCCATTCCAGCCAAATTCAAGTCGGTAAAATTTTTTTAGTCATTAACCAATTATTAGTATCCTAATAATTGTTCAATAAATAATCTTATACACATCTATAAAAACAAGAGACAGGTTGTGTAATAAATTAGGCCACCCACTCTAAATTGATTCTTTTGTTAGTTATTGGACAACTTTTAAGATATTTAGTAGTTACTTTATAACTACTATAAACCACGTCAAATTAGTGTAATAATTTATTTTCGCTTTTCACCTTAAGATTTGATTTAAACAAGAAAAACATAACTACAAAAAAAAACATAACTACGACAAAGAAGTAATTAATCAAGGCTACAATTACGAACTCAACAATCACGACAACCAATTATACAAATCAAAGATATAATATCTTCTTTTAAAAAAGAAACCATAATATCATTAGCAAAGGGTTGACAAATGCCTTCCTGAGTCTTGACTTAATTGTCGAACAAGCTTTATAATTTGACCAAATAGCTAATGGTTTTTACAAATTCTCCCCTGAAGTTTAACAATATTGCCAAATAAAGTCTTATGTGTTAAAGATATGTTAAGTGTATATTGTGTATAATTAAACCTTAATTATAGACCTTAACTTTAGGTAATCAAGGGTCATTTAATTTTTGTAGTTTTCCTTTTCCTTGTAAATATCAAACCTATATAATGACTCCTCTTATAACATTATAATTACAGAAAATATACATAAGTTTTCTCCGTATTTTTAACATGGTATACGAGCCATCTCTCAAGTATCTTCCCATCCATCTATACGTATCTTAGGTTCTGTTAAACTCCTTCTTTCCCATCCATCTATACGTATCTTGGATTTTGTCGATAACTCTCAAACTCCTTCTAACAGGCTCTTTTACGTTTGACCCACATATAACAAGGTTGTAAGAAACGTATAGATGGATGGGTTAGAAGGAGTTTGACAAAATCCAAGATACGTATAGATGGATGGGAAAGAAGGAGTGTAACAGAACCTAAGATACGTATAGATGGCTGTCTCTTATACACATCTAGATGTGTATAAGAGACAGCTCGTAAATACCTGTAGACTAATTATTAAGTTCGTGAGCCACCCCACTTATCACCAATTGGTTAAAAACAAGAGAGTATATACAATAGATATAGGTTAGGTCTCAATACAATTGGCACGTAGGATGCTTTTATAGAGGCTTACAAGAGAATACTCTATATCATATAAACATAGTTAGTCTTGTTAATTAAGACAATTAGACTAATAAACTAAGCACTTAATCTAAGGGAACAATTAGAGAAATTACATCAATCAAATATTTACATAATATAATTTAATAATTCCATATCTTTGACATCTCTGCACAAACTCAGTGATACGGTTACGAAAACCAAATTGAGTTTGAAACAAAATTTGAGAATGGAAAATTGAAAAAATTGAAACTGAATAGATAAGAGACCCAAGAACCAAAACCGATCGAAAAGCCGAAAATTGAAAATTAAAAAAATTTTCAAGATCAAAATCGAGAGAATCCGATAGTCGAAAACCAAGAGAACCCGAAGGCTTAAAATTGAGAAAATTTGAAGGTTAAAAACCGAGGGAGAGAACCTGAAAGTTGAAAATCGAACATATCCGAAGGTCAAAAGCCAAGAAAAACCTGAAATCTGAAACCAAGAGATCCGAAAGTTGAAATCAGGAGGATCGAAGATTAAAAATCAAGAAACCCGAAGGTTGCAACCAGGATAACTCAAAGGTTATGTGTATAAGAATCGCCTAAAATATACCTTACAAGTACTCAAATGTGGCAGCAATTTCGGGTTGTCCCTCGGTTTTTAACCTTAGATATTTTCTCAATAGAAACGAGAGAGTATATTACATTATGTATAAATACCATGTTTCAATATAATTGGTACATAGGATGCATTTATATAAGTTTACAAGAGAATATTTTAAATCATATAAGTATGGTAAGTCTTGCTAATTAAGACAATTAGACTAATAAGATAAGCACCTAATCTAAGAGAATAATTAGAGAAATTATATCAATCAAATATTTACATAACATAATTTTACAATTCCAAATCTTTGACAGTTTGGCCAAATAATAAATACCTCTCTGAATGTCCAAATATATTAAAAAATATCCCCTTAAGGTTTGACCTCATTAACAAACAAACCTTGTGATTTGGTCTAACGTTCTAAGGATTTAGAAGTTTGCTTTTTGTTGAGATAATTCTTCAAAAGCTGGATATCTTGTTGAATTCAAAATAAATTTTTAGTATGTACTGTCACAAGTACTGGAAAATGATGAATCCTAATATAAGTAGCCTCAACAATCATTTAAACAAAGAAAGAAAAAGGAAAAAAACAATTCAACTGCGGCAACATGGTAGATTATTTCATCAGGTTTCATAACACAAGGTAATTTCAGGAAAAAAAAAAAACTAAACCAGTTATTCGAATAATGCACACATGCATACGTTACATAGGTATAGATACAGGTACATGAACAACGACACATTAATTTATTCCAATTTCGGGAGTCTTAAGCCCAAAATACAAACTTGATACCTTTCATCAACCAAACGAGTAGCCAACTCGGCTTATTCAATTCAACATAAAATTCTACAACCATCAAGGCATAGTTTTGGTCGTTCTTAGTTCTAGTTAGTTCGTAGTAGTTGCAAATGAACAGAACATAACAATTATAGAGCGGGAATGCTAATCTTAAGCAGATTTTGATGCTTTCCTCATATCAATTACGAATCTGTATTTGACATCACCTTTCTCGATGCCCGCTTACTGCAGTTTTCTAATAGTCAATGGTTATGACTTCCACATCTGAGACAACATTGTTTTTAGCTGCAAAAACGATCTATGATGTGTGTAAGATAAAACTGATCCAACGGCACTTGCATTAACTATTCTACCACCTGTAATCCTAATTTAGAATTCAGACAAATCTTTATGGCCAATACAATACCATTGAAAACCAAAGGGATAATAATATCTTTACCTTGAATAAGGGGAAAAATTGGCAGCTCATAGGGTTCATTTGGTACACCTATTAGAACTAGCTTCCCATGAGGCTTCAGTAAATTGAGCAACGGTACAATAGGATGATGAACTGGGGACGTATCTATAATCCCATCCATTGTATTGATAGCAGCCTTCTTGACACCACCACATATGAAAGGATATCTGATGATAAAAGCATTGGATTATAAGTTTATAATGTGCTCTATAATTTGACTAGCTAAATTGAAATTGTACTAAAGGTTAATTTCATATTGCTTAATTTTTAGTACTGTCATTATTAGTTAGTAGCTGACGTTAGTTTTTTAAATACTTAGATCCTCCCATTAAATACAACTCAGCATTATTTATTCTTTAGACAAAATACTCTTATCACTAAGTTGTCAAAATAAAAAGCTCTTTGTACAAATCTCACTCTCCTCTCTCTTATTCATTTTTCCCTTTTCCTCTCATTTTAAATGATTCAATCATTTTTCATTTTCCTATTTATGTCTCAAAATTCATCAACTCTATTTATAAAAATAAAAAAGAGGATATTTTTGGTGTTATGAAAAAATTTGTTAACACAATAATGATTTGGAGTTAAAAACATCATTTTAACTGAAAATCAAATACCATTAAATTTAACCGTCAGTCTACAGACTTTACTGTCTGTTAGGAATAAAATATAATATATATATCTGTCTCTTAATGGGGTGAAGTGAAATTAACCCTGTATTAATTACCTGCATCTGGTCTTGTTCATTGCTGATCAAGAATGAATCTGCACCGTACTTTTCAATGGCTTCGTGTTTTTTGTTCTCTGACGTACTAATTACTGTCACTTTTGCTCCAAATGCCTTAGCCATTCTGACAGCTACATGTCCCATCCCGCCAAGGCTAACCTATCTCACTACACCAACATGAATTCCAGGTTTGTCGAGTCTAAAATTTCTCAACGGGCTATAAGTAGTTATCCCAGCACAGAGAAGGGGAACGCCAGCATCCGGTGGAAGGTTTTCTGGCCATACAGTCACAAAGTTCTCATGAACAACCAAAGCCGTCTGTCGCAATCATATCTGTGCAGAATTGGACAAGATCATTTGCGCAAGTATCACATTTTCCGCACTCTCCAATGTGGGATCCTACCCCTACTTTGTCCCCAACTTAAAATTTCTGCTCCTTGCGACTGATCTCGGTTACCAAACCCATAGTTTCATGTCTGTATCAATGAAACCACTCAAGGGACTAATGCAGTAGAACACCCAAAATCTCAACTTGCTGATCTTTCAAAGCAAAACTTTGAAATCAAGAAAATATTCATGTGTACATAAATTAACGTGAGAATCATATCTCACCCAAATACAACTGGATAATTGGTCACGCCCCATTTGTTCTTCACCAATTGCACAGAGTACACATTCCACAATACAAAATTTTTATCTGCACATCATGCTCACCTGTAGCCCTGCACCACCAAAAACACATAAATACAGCTATTTCATATAGGAAAATACTTGAGTAGATCTCATATTAGGCCCCATCAGTAAATCTAGTAGTTATAATTAATTTTAGAAAATCTTGCTTTCGTTAGGTGACATCATAAATTTCATAAAATTTAATTCACGTCACATAATTTATAAATAAACAATTTGATACAATACTTATTTCGACTGATATTTTATGTAGCACTATATGTGCAGACATCACTGGCATTTTTTCACAAAATGGAAAGAAATAGATGTAGGAAGGGGTGGGCGCGGGGTACTCGCTCAACAAGAGATTTGGCCGACTCGATCTTATTTGTTGGGTTAGTTATTTTCACTGTTAAGAATTTTCTGTCTTATTATCTGTGTTAATCTCTTGTTTTATTATTTGGGTAATTGACAAATGTGATATGATTTATAAATATTAATATCATGTAGCTGACAGAGTACACATGTCAAATATATAGACTATGAAACAAAAGATTTATACAAAAAGTAACAAAGAAAATTCTGTGCACATCCCATATTTGACCCTCACATCACATGGTATGCAAAGAGTGGGTACGGTTACAAGAGGGTTGGATCTCTCAAGTACCCATCCCTATACCATCATTCATCTTTTCAAAAATAATTATCAATTAATTTTCAAAAAATATTTTGTAAATAATTTTCCAATGGGTTAAATCCACTTTCCCTTATACAACTAGATGTTGCATTTTACTACAGAGTATCTCGAACTAATTTTTTGGATCGCTTTTCCCCCTAAAATTTTTGTTTCTTTATACTTCACCTCAAATTTTGACAGAAGCTATAAAAGTAGTGGAATGTTTGTGAATTCTATGTACGAGTTGTTAGTGTAATGTCAATGACCTTAATAAAACTAAATGTTCTATTAAATACCATAACATATACTAAAGATACGTACATAGAGTTCATGAATATTCTGTTACTTTTCATATATTCCGTCATAATTTAGAGTGAAGTGTCAAGAAACAAAAATTTTAGGGAGTAAAGTGATGAAAAAATTATTTCAGAGTGCAAAGTGGTAACTGTTGACAAGTTTAAGGGGCCAAAGTTGATTTAACCCTTTCGTAACATACTTTTTAATTATCTTTTTATCTCACGTACCTCATATCTAAAAAGTTTGATGCAATACTTATTTCGACTGATGTTTTAAATAATACTCGAATATAGTTGTCCGGAACGAGACTTTAATCACCAAATTTCCATTAATTTTTAAGACTTGCAAGTATTCTATGAAAAACTCCTAAAGAATAAAGAAAAAACTTGTAATCAATATTACCTTCTCCAAGAAAAAAATAAAAAAATCAATACAGATGTCTCGATACATTTCGTGAAATTAAAAGACAATAATAGAATAATCTTGCTCCAACTTAAAGGCTAGATAAAATTAAAGGACTAATTTCATTTTGTACCCTTCACTTTATACTCAATTTTCATTTTCATCTATGAATGTAACTTTAATTTTTCATTTTGTACCCCGAACTCTCAAATTCATCCCACTTCAACCTTTTTTTAAATGCCATTAAAAAAATTAACGCATTTTTTCTATGTGTACGACAAATTCATTTGGATGTACAATCATGTTTTTGCATGTCAAAGCAAAGATTCCATTAATTTTTTGACGGTATTAAAAATAGGAGTAAAGTGGGACAAATTTGAGAGTTGAGGGTTCAAAGTATCTAAAACTGAAATTCAGAGTGTAAAGTAAGAATTGGATATAAGTTAAGGAATGAAAAATAAAACTAGCCATGAATTATATATAACTGAAAACCCAATTATTTTTAGAAATTCGATGACGCAATTTACTAAATTAGTTAAGGTTGGGCACATTAATTTGTTTACTTGTAAAATTATCTTTAAAAATATATAGGAATTGGTCGATAACTGCAGATTTTAAAAAACATGACCAATATTCATACCTGGTAAGGTAGGTACCTGACTCTAAATTTTAATCAGTTAATAGAGGAGAATCGAATACCTCTTTTTTTAATCAGAACAAGGCGGTGCGAGCGAAGGACAAGTTGGTTTTTTTTCCCACCTCTAGGAGTGGGGCTATTTCCAGCATTTTAATGTTCTTTGGTTACGATTTAAGAATAGGTTCTCGTGGTATTTTTGTTCATTTCGGAAAAAAAAAAACAAAAAACAAAAAACAATCTACATGTTCACTTTCTGTTCTTATACTTTCACATTCTCACAAAAATTAACGAACCCCTTAATTTGGTAGTCAAAAAAATCTCGCTACGTACCCCAGTCCACATATGCCCAATACACACGATTCTGATCTTCTAAACAAGCCTTCGTCCTTGGTCGGCCAATTATCTCCTAGTATGTCCGGTATATCTCCTTTATATACCGTATGTTCTCATATAATTCATTAATATAATTCACAGACCATACTATTTATTGTTAATTTATTTTAATATGAAATTTTATTTTCTTTAACATGGTATCAGAGTTAGTTTTATGTGATCATATTTTCTTCTTCCATTCCACATGCTTTAGGTTCTTTCTAACCTAGTTCAACAGATTTGCTCAACTCCCCGGAAGCTCAATCCAAGTCACGAGTGGTTTTCTTTCTAATTTCAGGCGTTTAATTCTCTGACAGTTCAACCAACCCAAATCACGAATTTTCTCTAGTCTCAAGTGCTCAACAACCCAAGTCACGTATGAGTGAGGGTATTAAAGATTATAGACTCATTAATAAGATCCACGGGACATATTACTTATTATCAATTAGTTTTGAAATGAAAAGTCATATTCTTTAACGTAAATCACACAAGAAATTTTTTTATAAAAAAAGAAAAAGAAAACACACACACACGCACACAATACTCTGTCGATTACAGAGCTCTCGGTCTCATTAGTATAGGATATATAACCAATGGATTAAATGAAACACAATAGTGTTGTTTATGGAGAATTGAAATGTGTTGTGTATGAAACCAACGGAAACAGTTTTCCGTAGTCTTAAGAGATTATGGAAGGAGTTATTGATGGTATACCGTAGTTTTAAAAGTCATTCTCACTCTTTAACTAATAAATTTAGTGATGAATATTGTTTGATTCTTGACATTTATATCTCGAGACCCAAACGGGTTCTCTCGTCCATTTTCTTCAACACCATTATGCAGCTGCTCAGTACTAATCAGCTAAAGGATTCCGCTTTCTTCTGTTCATTCTTGAATATCTTCTAGTGAACATATTCTTGATAAAAGACACGAGGCACTAATCTTGATTGCACTTAAAAGTTCAAAAACTACAAACCTTTTCCCCCACCCCCAAACCATACCAACTAACAACATAAATGAAAGCACTATTGTGATTCGTATAATAGGAGAGATCAAAATTCTAAAAGCGCAAATGCAGAAAAAAAGACGAGGATTGTTTTTTGAAACAATTAGAGCTCGGTACCTCCTTGAGAACTTGAAAGGAGAGAGAATCCCTGATGAGTCCCGAGCAGCCCATCCAACAACCTTTATCGGGTGCTCCTCTTCTGGTGATTTTCCAGCCATTTTTGGGGTCAGAGATATCAGCTTAATGAAGTGGAAATGGGAAGTGAGTGGTACAATATGACTACGTAAGTCAAGTCTCTGAGCCGTGAGAATTTTGATCTAGAATGAAGCTACAATTTATACCATGGATGGGATTTTTAGAATTGCAACAAAATTTGGTTGCTATACCATTTCATTTTGTCGACTAAACCTGCTATTTGGTCGCCAAAATGAGGTATAAGACTAAGTTACATTTCCAAATTTCATAAATAGCGGCGAGGATTTTTAACAATTGGCAAGCAAAAACTTGTCGCTATTATTAAATGAATTAGCCATTGAAATGTCTCTAATGGAATTTAGTGAACCTTTAGCAGTCAATAAACAATTTGGATGCAAAAGCTTTTATACGAAGCTATGCTGACAACCTCATGACCAGTTTATTTTTGGTCGCCATTCAAAATTTGTTTTTTCACTACCAATATTTGCTATCGCTGAAAACCAGTTTTCTTATAGTAATATATAGTAAAAATATTAGAGACTGACAAAAAATTACTAATCTACCCGCATATAGTTTTAGGATTAGTTGCAATTTGTCCCTTGTAATGGGTCAAAATTACAATTTACCTCTATAATGTACCAAATTTTCATTCTCTTCCTGTAACATTAGATAAAATGCCCAAATGAGAAAAAAAATAAAAAATTCTGAAGTGTCTTTGTTATTTTTACTGTTAATTTGTCATCATTCTCACGATGATATCTAAGGACCATTTAAGAATTTCAAGATGAGAGTTATATAATTAAGGTTTTAGAGTAGATATGAAACTTATTTAAATTCGTGTATTATTTCTTACTTTATTGGTGAAACTATTGTTTTATTTACTTATAATCCCAGGAATCATATTGATGCAATTTTGTGCAGGATTTGTACATGTTGTAAGTAGACAGTATAGTCCTGGGTCTACACTTGTTCGGCCGGTCTCAAATAATATTTCAACTAGTTTATTGCTATCATTATAATTCTGACAAAAATTCGAGTATTGGATTTGGTGGCTAGAACAAATTTTCAACATGGACCGAGATGGCAACGCCAACAATGTCGTTAGTGAAATATGCAACTCAAACCATCTGATAAACTTTATGAAATGTTGTCGTTTAGGATTAATTCAGTAATTTTATAAAACAGGCGGTAAATTATGATTTCGTGCCATTATAAGGGGTACAATGGTAATTAATCTAAAATTATATGAGGACAATTAAGTAATTTTGTACTACTCTCTAACATTTTAACTAACTGTTTACTTTGACCGTTTAATTATCAGAGGGATGTATATAAACTTTTTAAAGGGGCTAAATTGAAATATTGTCAAATTTACATTGGAGAAAAGTGTAAATTAACCATATTTATTTGGTTGTTCTAAAATTTGCTTCTCCGCCAAAACTATATAGGGATGTGTTGTGAATTGTGCCCACTTTGTTAATTTTATATTCACATTGCCCAACGAGGGTTGGATGATTATGTTAAATTTGCATATGAGGAAGTGATGTAATGTCATGAATACCCTCTATTATTTTAATTACACTTTACCATTATAAAATTAGAGGTGAGTTATAATTTGACACCCTGAATTAATTTTAGAAACAATTCTCTTTAAAAACTAAAGGTGAAAATATTTTCTCATCCAAGAATATGAAAAAAAGACTCTTTATCATTCCATATTAAGTACATGAATCAATTTTGGCATTTTAACTTTTTCCTTTTTCCTTGTTCTTATCCATTTTTGCATGCATGTCATATTATTATTATTATTATTACTACTACTACAACTATTATTATTTATCTATAATAAAATACTCTACGTATTTTATCACATACCTTTTTTTTATTAAATTTTTTTTTTATTTTTATTATTAATTATTCTCTACATTTAAAAAGTTGCATATTTTTTATCATATGTTGCTTTAAAGTATATCAATTTATATTTTCATAAATTTATTTTTGATCAACTGAGATCCAATCATTCTCTTAAAAAAGGAAGCAAATATAGTTACTAAGTTTGACTGATACTAGGTAAGTGCAAATCACACGTTTATTTAGGGTTGTATCATACTAGTGGAATTAGTCATGATTAATTCTACTTTTGCACCCTTATCTTATGATTAATCTTCACTTAGCACCCGAATTTTAATTTTTGACATTATGTGCCTTACTCTAGAAAACGTCCTACTTTGGTCCAATTTATAATAGTATTAAAAATTATGACGAATATTCCATTTTAAGCGTATGAGTGCACGGTTAGAACATCCGTTAATTTTGATAAATAGTATTAAAAAGTGAACTCAAATGAAATAAATAAGAGGATTCGGGTGTAATATGTCTAAAATTGAAATATGAGATTCAAAATGAGAATAGACTACAAGGAATACAAAGTGGAGTAATTAAGTCTCAAGAAAATTTTACTAATACTACTTCTATGGAGAAATTTACAACAATTAAATAATCAATAATATTTTTATTAGAATAATATTCCACTACAATATAACTAATGATTGGATATTATAACCAATTATTGCTACTTTAATAACACAAGAATATTTTTAGAGTAATGATCAAAATCCCCTCTAATTCACTCTAATAAATAACCTTAAGCCTAGCATCACATAACTTCTTTTAAACTTATCAGCAAACAACTCATGAGCCAATAATATTATGTTACTCCACTGCTAAATAACTTCTATTAACTACCATAAAATTGCACACACATCGTAGGGTGTGACTAGTAGTACAATATAACAACAATCAATCATGTGAGCCACGAGATAAGTCTTACGCGATAAAGATACACACAATGACACAAACAATAAGATGAACAATTAAGACACGGATCGAACAGAGTTTTCTAATAGTTTCTGAAATTCATCCGGAAAAAAGAACATCTTCAAAAATGTACTCAACACCTTAAGATGATTATAATGAACATATATGTCCATCACAAATCTATATTTGACATCAGCTTTCGTAGTCCAGACGCTCCATTGCAGTGTTGACATAGTCGATTATAGATGATACTCGATGTCAAATATATTGTTGCTATAATAGCTGTCTCTTAGTACACATATAGATGTGTTTAAGAGACCTCTAATGGCACTTCCTGCAAGAGTCTTTCTCCCTGTGGATTGCCTTTTTTCGCAAATTAGAATATACCAAAATTTCTTACTAGAGGAGTTGGGTAGAGGAAACAGAAAATGGAAAGGAAAAACAAGAAATACTTGTATATACCCAAAATAAGGAATTGTGGGCAGCTCAGGTGGCTTTTCGGGTATACCAAGCACTATAAATTTCCCTTAGGGCTTCACTAAATTGACAAACGGGACAATTTGGTGAATTGCCGAAAGTGTCAAGAATAGCATCCATAGAATTAGCAGCAGCCTGCTTAAAGAATTATGCATTAAAATTTAAAATCAATCAGTACAAATTACCTGTGTCTTACTCTTACAAATCCAATACTGAAAAAAATGGGAAGAACAAGAGTGGGGAAGGGAAAATGCAAATGAAATCCTGGGTACCAATTTTTACTATGACATCTCAATGTCACCAATAAATAACTGTCACATGATTATTGATAATGCCTAAAAATATTATCCAATAGATCGCGGACACGTGACCAGTCTGTCAAAGTTGTCAAACATATGGGAGGATATTTTGGAGATTTTTATTTAAAATCAGCCCATGAAGATATTCAGTATATTCAAGGCCCTCTTGTCCTCCAATAATTATTCCTAAACTCATGTACTAATTAAGCCATCCTTTAAGAGTATTTGGAATGTAAACAAAAGGATTCTAATTTTTCATTCTCTCAACTCCACACTTTGCCAATTTAAGCTCTCATTTTATTCTCTATTTTCTTCTTATCACCAATTCTGACTTGAGCATTGAAACTTTCCCTGAGGGACATAACCCTGCTGCTATTGTTCTTGTTGCAGGTTTCGTAGAACGTGGGTATAGGCGCGCAATTTACCATAGCTTTGGAGTATCGAGACGACTAAGGACTTAGACTAAAATACTGTATTGTAGTGCTATACTTTTTCATGCATCATGTTTTTCCCTCCATCAAGATTGTGGCGGTGGGTATTGCACATGCTATGAGCCATAGGTAAAGACACGAAATGGTTTCCTGTTTGTTTCCCACAGGCGACGCCAAATGTTGATGCGTGAAAAAATTAGCACCAAAGCGTAAAATAAAAATCCGAATCCTTATAGTCCAAATCCTCCAACGCTATGGTAAATTACGCGCGTGTACCCCCGTTCTTAGGAAACCTGCAACCAGAGTAAGAGCAGTGGGGCTATGTCCCCTGGGGGAAGATCCGACGCTCAAGTTAGAGTTGGTAATATGAAGAAAATGGAGAGTAAAATGACAGCTTAAATTGGCCAAGTGTGGAGTTGAGAGAATGAAATTAGAATCCTTTTCCTTACCTTCCCACTTACTACTTATACACTTCCAAGATAGGTTTGATAGTTCATGGGTCTAGGAATAATTATATTGAATAATCTTCATGACTTGATTTTAAATCAAAATCTCCAAAATATCCTCCTGTATGTTTGACAGCTTTGACCGACTGGCCATGTGTCCGCAAGCTATTGGATAATATTTTGAGACATCATCAGTTATAAAATTATCAAAACTCCCATTTTCTTAATTAGGGAAATCACGTAAATAGTTCTCAAACCTTTTTCATTAAAATTGAAATGGTCCTTTCAATTAAATTTTAACAAATATATTCACTTAGTTAAATATTTTGTAGTTAATTTGATTCCTATTTGACTTCTTTACCGAAACATAAGTTTTTTGTGTTTTCTCTAGTGGTGAATAGGGGTAGAAGCTTAAAATCACGATGTTATGGCCCTTGGTCACCACCAAGAAAACACAAATATATATATACATACATATATGTATGTATATGTATATATATATATATGCATGTATATATGTATATATACATACATATATGTATACATGTATGTATACAGTGTATGCATGTATGTATGCATACTATGCATGGTATGTGTATGTATATATGCATGTGTGTGTGTATATATATATATATATATATGTATGTATGTATGTATGTATTTATGTTTATACGTATGCATGTATGTATGTATACATATATATATGTATATATATTTATGTGTATATATATATTTATATACACCCACACACATTTGTATGTATATATGTGTTTATATATGTATATATGCATATATGTATGTGTGTGTATATATATATACACATACATGTATGTGTATATATATACATACATACATGTACGTGTATATATATATACATGTATAAATAAGCACATACATACATACATGTATGTAAATATATACATATGTATGTATATATGTATTTATGTATGTATGTATATACATACATACATACATGCATACGTACATACATAAACACATATATACATAGATACATGTATGTGTGTGTGTATATATATATACACACTTATATATATGTATATATATATACATATATGTATATATATATATATATATAGGTAGTTACACGACTAAATTGGCTAAAGTTTAATTAGTTCAAAAACTATTTTGATTTTAATGATAAAGTTGAAGGACTAATCAAGTGATTTACCTTCTGTTGGATATACATGTTATCCAACACTATATTTTCAAAATGTCAAAATAATAGTGGCACCAAGTTTGTAAGTACTTGACACCAGGGGCAGACGTAGGAATTATATTTTGGGGGACAAAACTTAATAGTCAAATATTTATTAAAGTTAATTTATATTTCTCTCAAAAATTTAGGGAGGCGAAATATAAATTTTATAAAAATGCAAATTAAATTTTTAAAATTTTTAAAAGTAAAATTTATAAATTTGAAAATCTTGGGGGCGGTGGCCCCCTCCCACTCCCTAAATCCGCCCCTGCTTGACACTAAAAGCATCTCATTTGACAAAACTTGGGCAGTGAAAATTGAACTGCAAAAAAAAGACCTATCTCACTTTCTATCTTATTATCTAATGAACTGTGAAGATTCTTTTTAAATATAAATTATGAGTTTTAGTAGAGAAATTTTGACTGTTCATTATGTAATAAGATAAATATTAGCATACCGCATCTAATATAAGATCGTTAATGCAATTCACACCCCCTAAAGACGAGAAAGAAAAACCCTCAACTACTATAAGCTACATGTAATTCTCCTATAGCAGTACTATATACTGATTACCTGCATCTGCTCAGGGTCACTGCTAACCAAGAATGCATCCGCACCAAGTTTTTGCATAGCTTCCTGCTTTTTACTAACAGATGTGCTGATCACAGAAACCTTCACCCCAAAAGCCTTGGCAAATTTCACAGCAAGGTGCCCACCAAGGCCAACTACACCAACATGAATTATCAAGTTTAAAATTTCTCAAGGGGCTATCAGTAGTAATGCCGGCCCATAAAAGGGGGGCACCAGCATCAAGACGTAAGTTTTTAGGCCAGCGAATAACAAAGTGCTCATCAACAACCATTAGATCAGAGAAGCCTCCGTGTGTGATTGTTCCATCCTGTGTAAATTGAGCCTGTTGAGAATATTTTACTTGAGCAATAAATTTCGAGATCTTGGGAACACATTTCACAATTTCGACATGATCCCACTAGGCCACCAACGCCTACTTTGTCACCGACTTTAACTTTCTTCACCATGCTGCCGATCTTAGTTACGACACCCACAATTTCGTGACTATATCAATTAATTTAGATTGTCAGCATCTCCGTAAAATTGGCTGTATGATAAATCACATTTCATGGTATATATTTCACTTATTTTTGTATGTTGTTTAATTTGTTTATAACTAGTCGTAAATTTTTCTCAAGTTGGAAATGGTTGGGAAATAGAACATTTTAGTCCCCATATTTTTGGCATGTATCCTTATTTGGTCCTTATGTACCGAAACAAGTTACTTTAGTCATTCATCTTGCAAAATATTACTCAAATTCATCTTACAAACCCTATTAATCAATGTAGAGTTCCTAAATAAAAAATCAGACGAATTAACGGTGAAAGCCAGGCAAACATCACCTGGCTATAACACAAACGAACCAAAGTTAAAAATTTCAGTCTTCTCTCCCATTGTCCCCAATCTGTTTCTCTTTTATCTCATTTTTCAAACCTTAATTTTGTCTTATTTTTTTCAAACCTTAATTTTGTCTTATTTTTTTCAAACAATCTCCAATGATAGAAAATAATGCAAAAAATTTCATCATTTTCAAGCTTTCGACCTTCATTCCATTGTGTTTTCACGTGGTTTCCATCATTTATTTATTAAACTTTTTTGTCAAAAGTCTTATGTTGACGAACACTTTAAAATTGATAGACTAAATTGTACACATCTGATACTAATATATCTTTCTTGGTATTTTTATTCCTCAATATTAAGAACAAAAATAATTTAAAAGATGTGTATAAAATAAAAGGTAGAATATATACACATCAAAATACTTATTTTTAATGGGCATGAAAAAGAAGGATTTTTTAGTATAGGATTATCAGGTAAATTAGTACGACCACAAAATAGTTCCTAGGCGGAGAACTAAGAAGAGGAGGAAGAGTGACGGTAGGAGATAGATGAATTGGAATTAGTAGGGATTGATTTTCCTTTTTTGTTTTATTTTGTAGTGTTTCTAACTTTCTTTTAGTTTGAAAATTTTTCTTACGTAAAACCAACCGGCAAAAAGAAAAAAAGGTAGTATTTAATAGGGCATATTTAATTAGGTGGATAGAGTGTATTTAATTAGCAAAAATCATATTTGACTTAAATTTTCCAAAATGCCTAACACAAGCCAAGAAAATTGACAATTTTGTCCATCAATGAATGAGGAAACCAAATTTAAGTAAATCCAACTCATTCTTATCTATTTTTGTTGTATACTAGATTCTGCTTCGCGATGTGTGAGATTAGGTACTTTGTATAATGAGTTAGACTGTGAATTTGGAGGGGTGTAGGAAATTAAAAATTTTATATTTACAATTATACATATTAAGTATGGTTATATTCACAATTAATGTAGTTGTTCATATATGTGCATAAAGAAGTTGTGATATATTGAGCACTACTTGTTTATTAAAAAAAAAAAAGAAGTTTTGACTTTGATTTTTAGATTAACAAAAACCAATGTAGCAGCTTTGCTTAAAACAAATTAAAATCTAAATACACTTGCTTCTATTTGCCAAGCAAGCAAGAATTCTAATGAAACTATTTTGTTGAGTATCATGTGCATGGAATTTCATGTGATAAAATCTTTGTTGATTTTAAAAGAATGGGATGTTTCAAAAATACGAATTAACCAATAACTTAGTTAATCTCATGGCTTCATAAATACATGAATTTGATGTAATAATTTAGTATATCTCAAGGTTCACACAAGGATGAGTATTATGGTGTTAGATGTTAATCAAGACAGCACCTTAAAATATACCAATAAAAATTTATGTTTTCTGTTAAATCATTTGAACAAAAGTATTTTGATTTCAGATGAACTCATATTTGAAGCAAAATTCACAAGAGTTTAATTGCAAAATAAACATTCGCATGGATCAATAACTTTCACGTGCTTTTCTGTTGGTTCATTAGTTCATATTTTTGGTTTTGTGCCGAGGACGCTTCCAGTACTATGGGCATTGACTTATGAATTTATTGCCGTGAATGAGGAGGAGAGAAGCAGACGAGCAGACGGAGGAAATGTGGAGGGTAATTTGGGCACAAGAAAATAAGATGAAAGGTATTTTTATCATTTTATAAAATAAAAAATACAGAGGTGTGCAACAGTATACTTGGAGTGTGCATTTATCATTACCCTCTATATATATATATATATAAATGTATTCATAGAATTCATGTATATATATATATCTATATTATTTTATATACTAATGAATGTCCATTTGTCCTGTCAAACACATCAATTAATATGATATTAATCACCTTAGTTATGTTGATTATATGAAGGTTTATTGATTCACGTGATTCGTGTACCATATTAAGTGTTTATTTATGTGATATCCTGCAATTCTATAAAAACGGGACTTTGGTACCTCATGAATTTTACAAGTCTAATAAAAGTTGATTATATAAGAGTATTAAAGAATTTTCACTATTTCTTTGTCTACTTTTCCCTCATCTATACTTATTATATTTCCTACTTTAATTAGTTTTGTAGTCAAGTTTAATAATCTTGATTTAATCTTATAACACATTATCGGTATTAGACTGACCAATTGAAGCAGAATTTTAAATCAATACAATGAAAGTATATAGAACTTTCAACATGACGAAAATACGTATAACTTTAAATTATTACAGTCAATGTATGATTTAAAAATTTTGAATATTCTTTATTATTATCTTTTGTTTTTATATTTTCAATTGTATCAATATAATAATATTAGAATTTATTTTGATTAGTTTGAATCATGTCAAATTATACCAAATATAAATTTACGACCTTTGGCATAATGGAAAGAACTATCTATCTTAAATTTTGGATATTAAAATTCATTCAAATTCCACGAGTCCTAAAGACACAATAAAAAAAGGCAAAATACCTATATCTAAATAGGGTCACATAAAATTTATGATTTTCGTCACTATATCTATGAAGAATTCAAAATTTTCCTATTTAAAAGATCTAGTAGATCTATGGAAAAATTTTACAGATCATTGATGAGCATATATTAGAGAAATATTCATCTTTTGTGTCTACTTAGGACTGAATGAAATAATGAGCTATTATTTAAATGAATCTCATGTAATTGATTATGTTCTATTCTCTTAAGTGAATAGACATTATATAAATAAAACATCTAGACTGTCTCTTATACACATAATAAGTAATTATTTTGATTATAGCACTACATCTCACTATCAGAAGTGTCAGAATAGTGAAGAGATAAAAGAGAAAGATAACAATAGGTAGAACAGAAAGATGTTAAAATGAATGTGATCTTTGTGGTATGAATGATCACTAATTGCATATATGCTAAAACACCTTTTAAAATTATATTTAGCATCATTGAAAGATAGAGAAATGCCTAGAAACAAGTTTGGTCTGTATAATGATCTTGACCACGATTATTGTGCTATTGGTTTTATTCCCTAAGGAAAGTATTGACCATTTGATTAATGGTGAAAAAAAATTAAAGAAAGAAAATATTGTGATATTTTATTTAGTATGTCTTCATTATAGTTTCAAAAATATATGTCATGTTCTTTTATATTAATTTGTTATTTTAAATTGCTTTGTCATTATTTTTATTTTGTTTAATGAAAAACGTATGGATATACATTTAAATGTATCCAAGGCATGAGGATATATGCCTCTAACCGTGCAACAATATGTATGATACTCAAAAGTGAAAATATTTTTCTCCTTGGGTAATATTAAACTAATTGAAGGTTCTGGAAGAGGCACCATATTATTACCCAAAGGAACAAAGTTCATCATAATGATTGCAATATTTTCTACAAGTCTCAAAGAAATTTATTAAGGTTCAAGAAATATGTTATGGAAAAGTTGTATGTCTTTCATTTTAGTTTGTATTATCCATATATTCCAGTATAATTGAAGTACATGATACAGTAAACCTGAAGTTTATTAATTCAAATACTTTTATTGTTTTCCAATAATCAGTTAGCTATCTCGGGTCAATTATGATGCGTAAAATTTATTGAGAATTCACATGGACATCCATTACAGAATCGAAGATTTTTCAATTCAACGAATTCTCTTATTTTGCTTGTTGTCAAGGAATATTAATTATTAGATTATCACTAGTTAAAATAGAAATTGAATCCCCTGTATTTCTTGAATGAAATAATGGTGATATATGTGGACCCACTTACCTTTCATGTATGCTATTTAGATATTTTATGATTTTGATAGACGTATTTATTAGATGGTCACATGTATACTTATTATTGACTCGCAACCTGGAATTTGTTAGATTATTAGGTCAAATAATTAGATTGATTAAGAGCACAATTTCCAGATTATGAAATTAAGAAAATTTGCCTTAATAATGTTAGTGAATTTTTATCTTAGACAACTATATGTCAATTAATTCAAATCTAACTATTGAACATCATGAAATATATGTTCATACCTTAAATGATCTAGTAGAATTATTAATTAATAAAATGGCTCCAATTAATAGTTAGACCATTACTTTTGAGAACAAGTTATCTATTTTTGTATAACGACATGCTATGTAGCAATACTTATACGCATCAAGCCAACAAGATATTTTAATTTCTCCCCATTATAATTGACTTTTGGTCAAGAGTTTACTTTTTCATCTAAATTTTTTTTATTGTGTGGTATATGTTTTAATTGTTTCACCACAACTCACAAATATGGGTCATAAAAGAAAGTTGAGAATATATATATGAGTCTTCTAATTAAAGAACTTGAAATATTCATAAGGGACCTTTTGTACGGCACAATTTGTCGATTGTCATACAAATATTTTCCTAACATTAAAGGGAAAGGATAAGTAGATGAATAAAGAAAAATTGAATTAAATGAATTATCACATTTTGATTCTCGTAAACTAGAAGTTCCAAAGCCGAATAATTCATTTACAAAATATTATGAATCAATTGCCAAATTCATTAGTAACCTAAAATGAGTGAAATATTATATACCAGTTGAAATGCTCCAATTTGAATTGGTGTCCTAGCAGGACAACCTTTTACAAATTATAGTTAGAATGTGCATAAAGTGTGGTTGACCAATCAGTTCTAAAAGATAATAATTTTCGTAAGAGAAAATGAGCAAATGTTAAAAATGGTCATACAATGGAGACATGTGCTCCTAAAGAGGTTCTAGATATAACTAATTATAAAATTTCAAAAGCGGATCAAATACCTAAATCTAATGACTATTACTGAACACTTGAATTATAACTTTTTAATTCATTGTATCTCAATAATGTGGGATAATATAAGTATATATACCGCAAAATTGAATTTTCTAAATTAGTGTGCCACACCATAGGTAATAATAAAATTTGGACAAAGGGAGTATAAAATATCTTCTTTTTTTTTTGTGGTAAATAGAATAAGTAATCTACTTTAAGTTGGTTTTCTAGAAACTTGGATTATGCTGTGAAATTATTGAGAATATTCACTAATAAGTTTCCACAAGTTTAGACAATTTGACAAGTTCTGCTTTTAGCACATACAGATGGAAGATACGGTCGATCACATTAGACAAACAAAACGTAGTATTCATATACTAGTGTTTTCCGTTGTTCCGCGTGTAGCACGAGGCTTCCATGCCGCTCAACAATGATAGGAAATTACTTGGACTTGATTTTGAATCTTCTTAATATAAATCTTGTGATGCGTATTAAATTTGCTAAAATCTTATTTTTATTAATTGATGTAATTTATTTCTTAATATTTAACTCATAATACAGAATTTACAAGTAAAATAAAAAATCGAGTGAGTATAAATGTTTCTCAGCCACCATAAGGAAACAAAAGATTGTGCGGTTGTGAAGTTAGTTCAACTTTTTGTTGAGTTTTCTCAAGTGGTAGGCCCAAACAAATCGAATAATAATATCACACCTAAATAACACAACTATTATATCACACCAAATATATCACCTCAAATAACACAACAATTATATCAAACGTTATAAATATGGGACATAAGAACTACAAACAAGAAGACACCAATTTACAACTTAGAATATCAAACTCTAACACAAGACTTGAAGATAGAAACCTTACCTTACTTCATAATAATCACACTAAGGCTATTTATATTGCTCCATAGTTGGCTGCAGAAGTTTTTAGACTTCTGTGATATTTCTTAAACTAGACTATTTAGAACTTTCTAGAGAAGCCTACACAAAACTAGATAAATGAAGGATTGACGTTTCTAGAATCCTCTAGAAGTTATTGACTCTTAACACTTTTAAGGTAGCTCATAATTGATTTTGAGTCTTTAACATATATCTATTTGTGTAGCCTAAATTCGTTATTTCGGGCATGAGATTGTTGGTGGCTTTTCTTTTAGTCAAGTTTACCACCCTCATGATATCTCCACACATTGCTATTTCAAGAATATAAATTTATTACATTGCATTGCACGAGAGACATTGAAAAAGAAAAGAAAAGAAAATAGAAAACGACCAAAAACATCCTTTACATTTATAAAAAAATATTTTTTTTATCTCTCACATTTTAAATAATGTAAATTCGTCATTTATTTTTTTTAAAATGTACGAATTTCGTCCCTCACACTTAAAACATACAAATTCTCCATCCTTCACATTTTTAAATTGTACTGATTTCATCTATAATATTTTTAAAATATATCGATTTCGTCCCAATATGAAATTATATTTTGATCCCTTTTTTATGTGTTAAGTTATTATTACTAGAAAAAGTATCAAAAACATCTTGCATGTGTTAGAAAAATGAGACAGCACATTCATGTGCGTATTCTTATGAAAATTTGAATTATAAATCTATCTTAAACTATGTAGACGTTTAAAAAACCTAATTAAGTAATGAAATTATCAAAAACAAGGACGAATTCACTAACTCTAAAAATGAAAAATTTTATTATTGAAACTTCAAACAATTAATTATGCAATTGAATAACAAAGCATATTTTTTAGAGCGTGAACAAGTTATTTCGACCAATATTAGACAATAAATCAAAATTATTGTTAGCTATTTATTTGATTGAGATTTGGTGTGGACGAGATTGGTACACTTTGAAAATGTGACGTATGAATTTGCATCGTTTTAAATATGATGGACGAAAAAAATATATTTCATAAATGTGATGAACAAAATTAATACATTCTAAAAATGTGAGAGACGAATTTGTGTCATTTTAAATGTGAGGGATGAAAAAAAGATTTTTTTTTTTCAAATTTTATTTGGTCATTTTGCCAAAGGAAAATGTTCACTTTATTTTAGGCTTAAAAAGTTCCTATGTGGACCCCAAAAAAAACATTTTATATCTAAAAATTTCCTTTGCCGTGTTTTTTTTTTTTTTTTTGGTTAAAAAAATAAGCGTTAAAACAATTAAGGTATTTTTCAATCTCGAGTTTGAGTTTAACCGACAAAACATCGCATCAACAAAGTTTGTGGTCTTTTGAACCAATTTTTTGTTGATACTTATGCAGTATTTTTTTTAGGACTAATTTCATTCCCGCTGCATAATTTGTACCCAAATTTACTTTGCATCCACAATTTTAGTCTTGAACATTTTTTACCTCAAACTCTCAAATTAATCCCATTTCAACCTAATTGTACACACTGTTCAACCAAATTTAATGGATCTTTGCTCATTCCTGCAAAATTTTATGGCATCATTGTTCTACATTTCATTGAATCTGTTGTGTACACTAAATTTTTTTATTAATTTTAATAATATTGTTAAAAATTAGACTAAAGTGGAGATGCATTTGAGAATTGAGGTGTAAACGTTTAACATTAATTAATTAGGAATGCAAAATAAAAATAAAATATAAGTCGGGAGATGTAAAATAGAATTATTCCTATTTTTTAATACGTTACAATTGAAAAAGTGGAACTCCGAAGAGAACATATTTCGTCTCTGGAATTCTATATAGTGGAAATGTTTATTCACTTTGTCAAATGTTCTCTCCAAAATCTTTCTTTTTTCTTAACCTTTCTTTTTCTTCCACTACATTGCCTTCATGCTAAATGATATGCATGTGATTTGATGTTACGTTTTTCATTTGTATCGTGATTACTTATGTTTCAGTAAAAGCCTGATTAAGTGTTTGTTTGATAATTTTACTTAATATTAAAATTTAATTAATTAATAATTTTTTAAATTTAGTGTATTTAATAACATAATTTTTTTATCATTTAATACATTAAACACTATTTAATGTTCAAAATTTTAAGTAAAAGATTTTCACTTAATCTGTTGAATTTTAGAGAAATGTAGAAACACACAATCTTGTACACACTCTTACTGTCACACACACTTTGTCTCACTTGCCCACACACACACACAAATATACATTATCTTAAAATACATACACTCTCTCTCAGATATACACGTTGCCTCTCACACTCACATTCACACTCCACCTCTCACACACTTTTTCACACTCTTAGGCATACACATATTCACACAGTCTATATTATACACATTGTCTCACACTCTTTCACACACACTATTTCTCTTTCACATACTTTCACACACATACACACTCTTCCTGACAAGCAAACACACACTCTGTCATACACATGATAATTGTTTGTAATAAATTAATATATGTATGCAGTGAGATATTGAATTCAGATGTTAAATTCAATTAATTATCAAACATACATAACTTTATCGAATTCAGTAATTAATACTATCAGAACTTAAAATTCATATTTCAAAGTTTAGCATTATCAAATAGGCCCTAAATATAATTAATGACAAGTTTTACTTTGATTGATGACTAATTATTAGACATTTTAACAGTTGTTCAATAAAAAATTAACATTTCATGCATGTAGAATGGAAGACCGCTTATTTTGAAAAAAACGTCCCCCTATTTTGTATAATAGTGAGGTACCAATTCTAATTGGGTTTTGAAAATTGTTTCATCTATTAGGATAACTCATAAACTCTGATAAATATAGTATATTTTATGTATTGTTTACCTCCGTTTTAATGTAATTTGAGCAAGAATTGAGTAATTACGAACTAAAATAGTTTATTTGAGTTTTGTAGGATTTCAGTGAAGAATGAGTATAAAACAGATAACAATCATTAGAGGAAAACGTTTTGTGGAATTTTGCTACAAATCGGACATAGTGTGGCAGATCAAGCATAACTCTCTTGTTCAAACTCGATTGCTGCAATTATTGATGATTTGAAAAGTTAAGGAAGATTTCTACAACTTTCATGTTTTGAGTTTTCCAGGATTTTATAGGCATCTCATTCAAAATTGCAAAGTTGGAAAATATGTATCGGTGAGGAGTGATTTTGGCATAGTTTAGTAGATTGAGCATAACTTTCTTGTCCAAGGTTCAATTGAGGAGATTCAATATGTTTTGGAAATTCCAGACATAGAGCTACAACCTTTATGTTTTAAGTTTTGCCAAATTCTACATGAATCATGGACAAAATTGAAGATGCAAGTGAAAAAACTTACTGATCTAGCACCCAGGTACTGCAAAAGTGCAGCGCCCAGGTGCCAAGTCCATAAAGGGTACTTATGCTCACTCAAAACAGCGCCCAGGCACTACAAAAATGTAGCGCCCGGGCGCCGGTCGACAGACAGGTTGTGTAAGGTGACTTATTTTGCAAGAAAAGTCCTCCTGTGGGCCCAATTACATGGATAAGCATCTACTTATCATTTTGGAGCACCAAAATCCTAAAAATATATATCAATACTCCAAGAGAAGGGGACAAATTATTGATCATCACGAGCCGTCATTAGTTTTTAGGTTTTCAATAGTTAGGTCAATAATTTAGTCGTAGGGTAGAATTTTTCAATTGTTCACACAAGAATTTCATTCCCTTGTCAAGAATTCAAGATTTGACAATCATCAACATTGGTTCTTGCTTCAATTACTGAGTTTGATTTATTTTTATGCAATTTAATTTTTTTTTCTGTATTCTTATTCTTTAATTATCGTTCTTCTTTTATTGCTTCTTTAAATTCTTGTCTCTTATAGTTTAGTAGTTAGTGTTTTATTTCATCGTTTTTACTTGCTTTCATAGAGTTGATTAATTTATATTTTCATTTTAAATCAAATTCTCATAAGTAGGATAGATTGAATTAGGGATTTTAGTTAGTTTTTTTTAATTGATTTTCATAGTGTTAGAATTTTACATTCTTGTCTTTAGTTTAATCTCTAGCAATTAAATTTCATTTAAGTTTGGTCAAAAAAAAAAATCGCTAATTATTTCGTCTAACTAATAAATAGGCTTGTGAACCTAGTAATTGTTCCAATATTCCTCGTGGGGATGATCCTTACTCATCCAATAGACAAACTCACTTCGTATAATTGCGAGTGTGTGGGAGTTGATTAGGATAAATAAGGTTTTATTTTATTATTACTTGTTCATTGTCTTCAAAACCTAATCAATATTCTACCGAACAAGTTTTTGGCATCGTTGTCGGGGACTATTTTTTGTTGGTAACAATATTAGGTGTAGTGAGTCTTACTAGATTAGACTTTTTATTTCTTTTGTTATTTATTTACAATTATTTCTTGTTCTAAGTTTGTTTGGATTTTGTCTTCGATATTTGTTCTTTGGTCTTCTGTTTCTTGTAGTTTATGGTTGATACTCATTCATCCAATCAACCATTTCATCCTATTATTTGGAGATTGAACATACGATAAGTAGAAACCATAGATGACAAGACTGAAACCAAGGCGACCATTTAATGGAGAATCCTGCTGCGCTGTTAATGAACAAGAGGAGGTTACATGCAACACTGGCAACTTGGTTTGCCTAATACTAACCCCCGACATCTTAGAGATCATGCCATACCTAATTTCGATGGGGCAAGTTTTAGCAACAAGCGAATAACTTTGAAATCAAGAATGCGTTAATACAAATGCTCCAAACACATGCTATGTTTGGAGGAGGATCCAATAAAAATCCCTATAAACACTGAATCAGATTGAGGAGGTCATTGATACATTTACGGTACAATGGAGTCCATCCCGATTGATCTAGATGAAAAGATTCCCTTTTCCTTACGTGATAGAGCAAGGTTTTAGCTGCAATCATATCGACCAGGCACTTTCACAACATGGGACCAACTCGCTCAAGAATTCCTAGCCAATGTGTTCCACCGGCTAGGACCGCTAAGCTCTGAAACGAGATCACATTATTCAGGCAAATCACTGGAGAGATCTTAGGTGAAGCGTGGGACCATTTCAAGGAGTTGTTGAGGAAGTGTCCACACCATGCTATACCTCTATGGCTGCAAGTCCAAACCTTCCATAATGGACTATTTTCGAAGACGAGACTAATAGTTGATGCAAATGCTAGAGGTTCTTTCCTTATAAAACTTCGGAGGAAGCACAAGAATTGTTGGAAAGAATAGCATCCAGCCATTACTATCATGGAGCAATAACTCCTTCAGTTGGACAACAACCACAAGTGAATCAAGCTAATGTTCAACAAGAAAGTATGCTTAGCTGTATGATTCTTTTTTTTTTTTTATCTTAGTAAAACATGATGATGAGTACTATTAGGATCTTGACAAAAGTTGTTGAGAATATGGGAAGAAACTCAGTGAACTCCATAGGTTAGACAAACAAAGGGATTTTGAATTGTGATTTCTGCGGAGAAAATCACCAAAATGGCTTTTGTGATGCTTCTGTGATGCAAGATGAGCGAGCTCAATATGTTTCTAATCGAAATTCTAGCTCATATAATCAGCCCACATACTATGGCAATACATACAACCATTCTTGGCGGAGCCATCCCAACTTTTCTTGGACTAACCAAAATAATATCCAAAATCCTTCATTTCAGCCCAACTAGCCACAACAAAATTTTCCCAACCAAACCTCATTATCTAGACCATATCAACCACCATATCAAAAATATACACAAAACTTTCCACCTCAACAAAATAGCTCATATCATCCTCCACCAAAGAGACCACCATTTCAAAATCCAAATTATCCTGCACATGTGAATCATTGTATGTTGATTCATCCAACGATGATAATTTGAGAAGGGATTTTGAGAAGTAACAAAGGGAGTGTGAAAATTTATAGGTTACCACGAGAAATCTTGGGCTAAAATTGGGACAAGTAGCCCGACAAAATAATGAAAGACCTATGGGAACATTGCTAAGTGACACAATTCTAAATTCAAATGAGGAATGCAATGCTATTTCACTGATGAGGGAGAAGGAATTTGTTATACAAAATGACAAGACAAAGGTTGATACTGAAGCTGCCACGCCAAAATCCAAGACAATTGAAGAAAAACTTAAAATTGAAGATAACAAGTAGAAGATGACCAAGGAGAATGCAATGAAAGAGTCGAGAAAGAAGAAAGTGTATGGTTCTTTTAAATTGGATCTTACAATAAAAATGCCATTTTCTCAACGACTTATTAATCCAAAGAAGGAGGAAAAATAGAAACAATTCCACAAGTTTCTCGAGATGCTCAAAAAGATGAATGTAAACATCCCGTTAGTTGATCGTGTTCTCAATAAGATGCCCAATTATGCACGGTTCATGAAAGATCTATTGGTCAAGAAGCAGCGATGGAATGATGATGAGACAGTTTGTCTAAACTTCCAAGTGCAGTGCCATTGTTCAATGGAGGTTATCCCCCAAACTCAAGGATCCTAGTAGTTTCTCTATACCTACATCATTCCCTTTGTGATTTAGGGACTAGTATCAATATTATGCTGAAATCCATTTATGATAAATTAGGAATCACCAAAATCGACTAGCGTTACACTCTAATTTGCGGACTTGTCTGAAAGGAAACCTTATTGTTTGTTAGAGGATGTGCTTGTGCAAGTAGATAAATTGGTGTTCCCCGTTGATTTCTTGGTATTGGATGTTGGCAAGGACAATGAAATTTCGTTGATTCTAGGGAGGACATTTTATCAACCGCACAAGCTTTAATAAATGTTAATAAAGGGAAGTTGATTTTGTGAGTTGATAATGAATCTGTTGAAATTGATTTTTTTAATTATGATATGATAATGCTCCAATATTTGAGAAAAAATGTGCTCCCTTGGTTCATTCGTTGACAGGTTTGAAGATGAGATACCCAAGGTGGGTCAAGGTAATGCACTCAAAAAGGATGATGAAATAAATGAAGACTCCAAAATTGACTTGGAAAACAAACCATCGGATGATGAAAGTGAGAAGGGAAGGATTCATGGATTGGTTTCACAAGCGTGAAAAGGTGAGAGTTTGGGTAAAAGGACCATGAGAAAGAAGAAGAACAAGCAGTGCAAAGAGTGAATTGAGGCTATCAATTGTGCACTATCTCTGGTAAATACTTGGAAACGAGGGCAAGTTCAAGTTCATGTTGGAAATCAAGCATCAAGAGTAATGAAAAATGGTGTTAAACATTTTCGAAGAAATCGGAAAGAGAAAGATGGTCAACCATCTTTAAGTGCTTGAACTGATTTCAAGTGCCGAAGTCGAGCCTAAGACTATAAACAAGGGCGTTATATGGGAGGCAACCCATGTTGTTTTTCCTTAATTTTATTTCTTTTGTTTTAGTTTCTTGGTTTTATTATTTTTCTTGATTTCTTAAGGGTTTTTATACTTTGTTTTTGTTTTAGTGATTGATATTTTCCACCTCGACTCCGATGAATTTATTTCAAAATAAATGGCACCAAACATTCTTCATAACAGAGAAGCTTTCCTTTTACCCTTTTTACTCTTTATTTTTGCATTGGGGACAATGCTCTACTTTAAGTGTGGGGAGGGGAATTTTCTTACTTTCTATTTGTTTGGTGTTCATTTTGTTCAATTTTTGCTTTTATATTTGTAGATTAACTTTTGATTTGATAGCTTTTCAAATTTTTTGAAAATTTTATTCACAAATTACTTAGCATGTTTCTTTGATTTTCTACTTATAATTTTTGGGCTAAGTTGCCATGAGTAGCGTAGTCGATGTTAATATTTTCCTAACATGATTTCTATTTTTTGAGCACTAATAGCTCTACAATGTTATTGCTTTTTGGAACTAAGAGATAATTGTGTAGATTTACTTATATTGCACTCCAGACACTTTCTTTATTACATTTTCAAGGCAAAATTTTAGATAATTTGATTTGATTTAAAGATGAGGGTAGATGCATTTCTTTGGTCATTTGAGCCTTTTAAACCAACCATTATTGTAAAATTTATCCCTAGAACCCTATTTGAGCCTTAATTTGTTTTGAATGGCAGAAGTACCGTTCGTTTTTATCTAACTCATTTTTTTATCTATTTTTTTGATTTATCCTAAATGTCCCTTAAGATTTTTAATGTTGCATTAATTAAAAAATGGGATATAAGGATGGGAGGTAGTTATATGAGAGTGTTAAAATGAATGGTGTATAGTTTAAGGAGTAGGGGTGTTAAAAAAAAAATTTGTTGACCATAGCAGGTGGTGCCCATCACTGGGACTTGTGTTGGAATATTTTAGGTGGTGCCCATCACTGGCACCTGCATTGGAGTGTTAGTAGGTAGTGCCTATCATTGGTACCTGCGTAGATTTTTGCGATTTTTCTTGCGGGTAGTGCCTACCACTGGTATCTATTTTAGAAAAAGAAGAAAAAAGGGGTGATATTTTTACACGGTGTTGGTGAGTAAGGTTGAGATTGAAAAAGAATGATTTTATTCTACTTGTTTCATAAAATTTTTATGCGTGTTTAGAGAATTAAGTATAGGGTTACTCCTTTGAAGGATGAGTGCTTTAATATTCCAAAAGAAGTTTTATATTAATGTATAGTTAGCATTAATTTAATGCACTTTTTCTAATTTGTTCATCCTTTTTTCCTTTTCTGTTAGCCAATACCCTAACCTTACGTTACAAGTTAAAAGTCCAACCTAATTTAAGTCGAGTCGATTGTCTAGATTAGTAGAGAAATGTAAGAAGAGTAAGCTATAGAGTGTTTAGAAAAATTTAAAGGGTTTGCATGATTTGATCTTTGTCTTTTAAATTTTTATTTTTTTTGTATGATTATACACACACCTAACTGGAATTCATGTATAGGGGTTTATTATCTCTTTGACTATTTTCCTTACGATGGTTTTGTTCTTGGTTATTCATGTGGATGATTGATGAGATGTATTGAGTATATTTATGATTTATTTCTATGTTCTGCTCGAGGATGATAAAAAATTAAGTGTGGGGTATTTGATAAACTCATAAATATAGTATATTTTTTTGTGTCGTTTACCTCCGTTTTAATATAATTTGAGCGAGAATTGAGTAATTACCAGCTAAAATAATTTATTTTGAGTTTCGTAGGGCTTGAGTGAAGAATGAGTTGAAATGGATCACAATATTAGAGGAAAACGTTCACTGGCGTGGTACAAATAGGATATAGTTTGGTAGATCAAACATAACTTTCTTGTTCAAATTCCGATTGATGCAATTTTGGATGATTTGGAAATATAAGGAAGATTTCTACAACTTTCACGTTTTGAATTTTCCAGGATTCTATACGCATCTCATTCAAAATTGCAAAGTTGTAAAATATGCACAAGCAAGGAGCAATTTTAACATAGTCACAACCTGTCTTGGTAGATTGAGCAATACTTTCCTGTCCAAAATCCAATTGAGGTGATTCAAGATGTTTGGAAACTTTAAGACATAGAGCTACAACTTTTATGTTTTAAGTGTTACCAAATTATGTCTGAATCATGGAGAAAATTGAAGATGAAGTGAAGAAACTTACTAGACCCAACACCCAGGCACTGCAAAAGTGCAGCGCCCAGGTGTCGGTTGACGGACAGCTCGTGTAAGGCGATTTATTTTGCAAGAAAAGTCCTCCCGTGGGTTCAGTTTCATGGAAAAATGTGTATTTATTATCCTGGCACCCTAAAACCCTAAAAATATCTATACAATACATCAAGAGAAACATACTAAAGGAAATCATTGATCATCATTGATCATCATTAGTCATCATTAGTTTTTAGATTTTTAATAGTTAGGTCAGTAATTTACCTGTAGGGTTGAATTTTTCAATTGTTCGAGTAAGAATTTCATTCTCTTGTCAAGAATTCAGGATTTGACGATCATCAACATTAGTTCTTGCTTCAATTACTGAGTTTGATTTATTTTTATGCAATTTAATTTTGTTTTTATTGCATTCTTATTCTTTAATTATCATTGTTCTTTAAAACAAACTTAAATGACATAATTACTTCCACAAATTATAGATAGTGAAGCAATATTTCATTTGTTTTTGTTTCTTTCATAGAGTAGATTAATTTAAACTTTCATTTTGAATTAAAAATCTCGCAAGTGTGATAGATTGAATTAAGGATTTTAGTTAGTTATCTTTAATTGCTTTTCGTAGGGTTAGAATTTTACATTCTTGTCTTTAGTTTAATTTCTAGCAATTAAATTTCATTTAAGTTTAGTAAAAAAAAACCGATTATTTCTTCTGACTAATAAATAGGCTTGTGAACCTAGTATTTGTTCCAGTAATCCTCGTATGACCAATCCTTATTCATCCTATATACAAACTCACCTCGTATACTTGCGAGTGTGTGAGAGTTGATTAGAATAATTAAAATTTTATTTTATTTTACTTGTTCGCATTGTCTTCAAAATCTAATCAATATTCTTACGAACAATAACTAATATAGTAGTTGGTCATTGACTACCCTAAGTTTGCCTATAATTATTGGTTAAAGGCTTTTTCAAGGGGTACTGGATGAGCATGGGTGAGAAGGACCCAACCGTTAGTTTTTTACAACATTAATCCAAAGTTAAATTAGAATTAAAAGTGCATAAATGTAAAAATAAATAAATAAATAAACAGTCTGAAAGGTCATTCGACTATGTAAGAGTTGTTGATTTGGTGACTTAACTATCTTTGTGGCCTAAATAGTCATTCAACTTTCAAAAGTACATTTATAAGATTAATCCATCCATCCATCTTGTCCGTTAAATGCTCTATTTAGTAAACACATGACTTTTTAAAGGTGCTAAAAGAGTCTTAACAATAAAATCATGTGCAACATAAAAAATGTCAACAATGTCTGCCACCCTAACCATAAACCCTAAAAAAATGTCTGCAACCTCCACCCTAAATCCAACTTCTCACCTTGTCCCTAATCCCAAACCTCACTCTCATCAGTGGCCAGTAACAAATCTAAAGCAAATCGGAAATATGAAAATGTCATGTGCATAAGAGGTAGGTTAACAAAATCAATCGATTAACGCATAACAGCTACAAAATTTTTTTGGGTTACTTACAGAAAGAGAATTGTGTGTGTTAAGAGCAAAGATTAGATATTCTCCTGGGGTTAAGTGCCAATATCTCTTCTTCTTCTAGTATTTTACCCCAACATTTTTCGTTCGAGCTTCCTCTTGATCCATTATTCCTGCAGAAGTGGTCAATATAATAAAACCAAAATGTCGTGGAGGGAAGTAATCTTGCAATCCAAGGCTCAATTTCTTCGACACCATCAAAATGAGGGCCAACAACCCCACAGTTGTTGAGCCTTCCGTTCAATTCTACTTCAAATTTTCTGGATTTATAATCATCAACATAATCGAATTTCCCTATGTATGCTTTTTCTTATCTTTTCAACATTAAACATGCTTCCTTGAGAGCTCCATTCAACAGAGAAATTCTAACCATCTTGGAAAGTGCCAAGGCGCGACGACGTAAATTGAGGCTGACAAGAACCACAGATGGTGATCCTCCAATCTTATGGTGGTCGGTCATAACATCTGTATGAAAGTTAGCAATGTTTCCCCAATCCGACAAAAAAAATGTCAACCCCCAATTACATGGGGAAGTCCTGTATATCCAATTTGCTTCTCCATCCATCCATGGCTGTCTTATTGCAATTGTTTTTTTTTTTTGGCTAAACATTGCTGGATTCATACAAAATTATGTCATTTTGATTTACGTGAAGAAGGTAAAGCTAGTTTGACATTTTTACCCCTGAAAATGTCATATGAGAGTCAGATGAGCTTAAAGGAGCTTTTAACGAACAAAATAGATTGAGTGATCTTGCAGACGCAAATTTAGAAATTGAATATTTAGGACACGAAAATAATTGAATGACTACATTTACATCTTTTGTATAGTTGAGTGATATTTTTGCTAGAGATACGTTTGCCGTTAAAAAAAAGGGCAATATATTTTAGTATGTATATTTAGATGGCAAATTGTGTGACGAGCCTACTCATATTTGGCACTGCCTATCCCGACCTGCTTGGTACTTGCAGGCCCATTTGGGCCAGTGACCCGACTTGATTTCGATCCGCTTTTATGGTTGGATCGACCAGTCTAGCCCCAGTTCATTTTATTTGAAATTTAAATAATTATACATATATATCTTTCATAATAAGTTGGAGTAATATATTAGTAACTTCAAGTAATAATTAGTGAACAAATTAGTTGATGAGTGCAATATGAGTATCGGATATAAGTTTAGGGATGTAAAATGGAATTAGTCCTTTAAATAATTGAAGTAGGAAAGAAAAAAAAAACTAAGAAAAGCAATTTTTAATGTTTCAAGAGTTTACTTGGAATTTTTTTTTGAGCAATATATTAGGAATGTTTTCTTATTTTCTGTAGATGTTTAATTATTCCTTGAGCATTGAGTTTCATGTTTCGACTGGTCTTTATTTGTTTGCTACCCCTTATTTCTTCCCTTCCTCTTTCGGTTGTTCGTATTGCTTCCCTGTTTTTGCATCGTTAATTTCCTTATGTTAACAGGGAGAAAGTAAGCACGGGAGAAGACAAAAGGTTCTTCTCAATTTGAGTTCTATCATGGGGTTGCCAAAAAATATACTTGTAATTTTATTCTTCATTGTGGCTACTCATGGTAGTCTCATGGCTGAAAAATACGACGTTGAATGGAACACCAAGGTTAATGAGTGGTCTTCCAAGAACAAACCAAAATTTGGTGACACTATCGGTGAGTAACACGCTTTTTTATATTTATTTATTTATTTTTGAAAGAGGATCTAAAATTTCATTACCTAAGTTATTTATAGGAGAGACGTAATCTTATTATCCGAACTATATTTAGTTATCTAACACGTTCATACACTATCAAAAATTTGAAAACTTGCACTTTTTGAACTCTTTAAAGCATTGTCAAGATTCTGATTGCGTAACATAAGCAGTTTTCAATTACAATTCAAGTTCTGACAGTGTGTTGCAAGTGAATAAAGAAGACTACAAGTCTTGCGAAGTATCATCACCACTTGCCGTTTACAATAGCGGAAGGGATTCGATAGATTTGTTCGGTGATGGAGAATACTATTTCATCAGTGGTAATCATGCAAATTGTAAGGACAGAGAAAAACTTATAATCAAACTTAAATTTTCTAAAGATCAAGAAGGCCGACAAGATGGTGCTTCAACAAGTCTTACTTCGAATTGTTTGACAATTATTATGCTTGGCCTAGCACTTATATTTCTTTTGTAGGGTTCCTTTAATTTTGGAGGAAGTTTATAAAGAAATAGAATACACAATTAAAAAAGTTTGTGAGCTTGTTTTACTTGGTTGTTGTGAATTTTTGGAAGTTTATTTAACTTTCATTCTAATTCTATGGGATGTATCGAAATCGTTCTTGACGTTATTTGTAGGGATGAATTTTTCATACACACCTTTGAGTGTGGGATGAATGTCTGTATTGTTTAAATTTCAAATGTCATTTTTGTATATATGGTATGTTAGAAATTTTTTTACAGGTGTATGAAAGATTAACCTAATTGTAGTATTAGATTTTATTGAGACTATTCTGAATTTCTTATGGCGGGTTAGTTTATTAAATTTATATAGCTGCTTTAATTACGGTTTTTGGTCTTCGAATAACTAGATTAGCGTTTAGGTGCTTCGGGTCTTAAAAACTTGGAGAATAATTGAATAATTGATCAATTATGAGATGATTGACACAAACATGACATGAAAATAAGAGTTAGGATTGAGTATTAAAGTTTAGACATTTCAAACATGTTAAAAACTATTATACTTCAATTGAAGGAACAATTCTGTTAGTTTTAAAGATTTATAAAATACAAAATTTTAAAGAATATGGTGTTTTACATACAAGCCTTTTAAAATAAAATGGAATAGTTATAAAGGTATTGTCGAACAATAATGATTATTATGGTAAATTACCGTAAATTTTCATGTGGTATGACCTATGACTCATAACTCTATGAGTTTTGAAAATCTATCTGAAACTACTATGTATTATGGAAGAGCGCAATGGATGATAATTATCCAAACTAATATATTTTAATGAAATTACTTATTTATCCTTGACTATTATTAGATGGATTTTTTCATCCTTTATCCTTTACTCCACCACTACCACCACCACCATCATCACCTGCAGCCACCATGGCCCCATCCCAACCCTTCCTTTCCAGGAAAAAAAAAAAGAAGCCAAACTCACTAGATCTACCACCAAAAATCAACATTTATTTTATTAGCAAATTACAAAATAAATATTTGAAAAAAGAAGGCTATTTTTGGTCTTAAAAAACCCGACAGGAAACAAAGCCAAAAGCTAACAAAATATGTCAACCAAATAGGAATTATTGAGTAAAGATTGGGCATGCAAGCTAACACACTTTTGGCGTGAGGAAACTCAAGTACAGATATGCTGGCAAAAACTAGTTCTTCTGAATCTTCAAGTGGGTGTGACGTTTTTCACTAACCTTCCTGATATGGTCAAGTCTCTATTAGCATCTGATTTGATGGGGGACTTAAAATTGCCATGGTTGGTCTTCAAATTAAACCCAAAATAAAGCCAAAAACCACCACCTATAATCGAAAATCATTTTGGTTTAAACATTCATTGTTTGAAATCTTGATTTGGTGAAGAAGATGAAAGAGAAGTTTGCAGTTGTCCTAACCATCTTGGGCATTTTCGGACAAATCCAACGTTAGAATAATAATCTACGGAAAAAAATGAGTTCGACGTGCAATTTTTATGCTACTTTGAGGCCAGAATAATATTTTTGGTGACAGACTGAGCTAGTGCCGCCAATGACCATCTTATCCGATTTGCCATCATTGAAAGCTTCAAGTTTTTTTTCTTAAATAAATTAATTTTTTTTTATTGATAGATGACCTAAATGATTTGATATTGGAAAAGGGGTATTTTAGTCATTAAATGTTAGATATTTAGGGCAAAATTGACTTTTGTGTTCAATACTTGCAATTAGAGCACGTGTAGGCTAAACATTGTTAATTTGGATGAATTTTGTCTATTTTATCTTTTAGTACAAAAAGACATGGGGGTTTAGGTAGATTTCCAAAACACATAGGGGTTATGGGTCAGAACCATACTACATAGGGGTTTACGGTATTTTACCCAAATTATTATTATTTTAAACTCACCTCTTTCCTACCCACCTAGTGTAAGTTTTAGTGAAAGTATTTTACCATCTAAGCTCCACTTCGTTGTCAATTAAAGAATTATTCATTGGGTAAATTACTATAAACCTATATATGGTATAGCCTTTTAAGCCACAAAACCTAAATATTTTGGAAATATACCTTAAGGCCCATATATTTAAGACTGAAAGTTAGCACGGTTGAAAACCATCCAAACTAACTGAATTTGTTAAAATTACTTTTGTACCCTCTACATATTTTAGATGATAGACCCTTTCCATTCCATTGCCACCATTCTATCCCTGCTATCTCACTACCACTTCTAGCACCAAAAATCAACTAACACCAAAACAACAATAAAACACCAATTAAAACAATAATCAAAACAACCAAAGCAACATTCAAAATAATAATCATTACCAGATACCAAAACAACACCCATCAAACATCAAGACTAGAAAATTTCTTAAACAATATAGATGTGTATAAGAGACACTGCTAGAACATTGAACAATTTTATATTTATACATCTATGAACTTTCTAGTTCTATAAGTTCCTCAGGTGAAGAAGTATTGTGTTGAAGATGTTTTTCTTTTGCAAACTTCCACGACAGTGGTTCTTCTATATATCTTGCTTTTGTTTCCCCAAACTTACTTTTTAGTTCCATGTGAATGGTCCCACACTATCAAAGACTTGGATAAGAACTCTTCTCAAGAGGGTCTCTTCTTTTGTCTTGATTTCTTTTTCTTCATGCTTGCTCTCGATTGTCTTTTGAGTACAGCCAAAATCTCGATGCTCCTTTGTATGTGAAACAAAATCTAGAAAAATCAACATTATATAATCTTGCCCAAGTACCTCCGAAGTAGCCACCACCACTACCTCCTCCGCCATAACCTTCTTAGCCACTCGATTTCACTTCTTCAAACTCCATGAAAAACCCTAGCTCCTACTCCATCATTTAAAAAAATAATTATTTCAAATATATTTTATTTATTAATTTTTTCAAGGACAAAAAAGCTTCACTTATCAATAGCTATGTGTTCATAACATGTCAAAACTCCCAGTGAAAAAAAATTTCGCAACCATGCCTGCTTTGGTGATAAGGGTGAATGTAGGTTTTGGTAAGGATGGGTTTGGTTTTGGTGGTGGAGAAGGGGGCTAGGGAAAGAGGAGATCAGGGAGAAGGGAGAGGGGCATGGGGCAGCAGGAAAGAGAGAAAGGGAGGGATGGGTGACAAAGGGAAGAGGATGGGGCTGGGAGAGGAGGAGATCAAGAAAAAGGGAAAAGGAAGTAGGGCTAGAAGAGGAGGAAATTCTCTACATAGTCTCAAAACTTCATCTACACCCTTTAGGGGTGGGGTCTCTTATGGAGAATCTAGATGTTATATAAGAAACTGACATAAAGGAGGAGCTGGGAAAGACGAGACGAAAAGGAGGTTGGCTGGTGGCAAAAGTGGTGGAGGAAGAGGGTGGTGATTGGTAGAGGTTATATTGGTTATAAAAATGACTTTTTCATTAAAATTACCAGTTATAGTGCGTGCATCTCAAACACAGTTAATGTGGATAATTTAAATCCATTTTATTTTTTGATCTAAAGGATATGGGGTTTATAGTAATTTACCCTTAGTAATTGCTTTGAACATCAAATTATTATTGGGTAACATTAAACATATGATTACTATTGTGCAACATTAATCATATTACTATTGTTTGGTGTATGAAGTATTTGCATTGCCTAAATAAATAATTTGCAAATGAGTTATGTGAAAGGATTTGTATGAAACATACCAATATGTCATGCCAATAGATAGAAGAAATATAAGCGACATGATTGTCATAAATAAATCATTTATGACACCATTGTTAGTCAGATCATAACAAGGTTTAGGATTCATAATCTGACCACATTTATAGCATGTTATAATATGTCATTATTAGACACAACATGACACTATACCTCAACCTGTACTAATATTTTTTTTTTATTTGTACTAATAAAGGTAAATTTTATACTACTTAGAAAAAGGTTAACTTTTATAAACATTGAGTAGCCCTTCTATTATTGAATATATGACATATTTGTTCTCTTTTGGCCTGTCTTGATTCCTTCTTGTCTATTGTGTATTCTTTTATTTGCAAGCAAAGAAGCCTGCAGCGGAATGGAAATGTATATCATCCATTAAGAATAATAAGAAAAGCATTGATTTTGACACACCACAATTAGTTTTGAATACTCAACCTTCACTTATCATTAATAAAATGACCTAAGTAACAGTATTTAAATATAGCAAGGGGGTGCTTGGTTCGTGAGACGGAATTGAAATTGGAAATAGAATCATCTAGTTCTGTCTACAAACTAGAAATCAGTATGGGTATCAAGCATTGGTATCATCCCCAATCACTACTGCTTGGTAAATATATTTAGGAATGGGTTTTGAAAATAAATTTCTTTTTTTTTTTTGAATCTTTTTGTTTCTTTTTTCTTCTCCACCGTAGTAACCACCATGTCAAGAATTGATAAATCTCTCTCAAAACCCACAATCATCATACAAACATCACTAATCAATCTCTCCCACAATCCATTAACCACCATTGACCACAACTAATATGCAACAAAAGGCTGTATAATTAATGAATTTAGTAGCTTGACTATAATATATGCAAATGAAATGATTTGAGTACGAGTCATGACGAGGACAAGAGGGAAAAAGGGAGATCTATAGACCAAGCGTTTTATAGATCTATAAATCAAATATTTGAAACCCATTTATCACTTGAATAATATTTTATTTCTAAGCGTTAGAATTTGATGTGGTTGGATGAAAAGAAAGGTTGCTAAAAATGAAGGGAGGGGATCGAATAAGAATGCGAGAGGAAGGAGAGAGTTGTGGGAAGGGGATGAGGGTTGTGAGAAAGGGAAGAGAGAGGAGGAGGACTGTCGAGAAGGGAGGAGGAGAAAGAGGAAGAAATAGAAAATTATTTATTGATATTTTTGGGTCAAATTCTAGAATCAGATTTGGGATTCGCCAAGACCTTCCAATTTAGTTAGGTATTCAAAAGTGTCAATCTATTGGATTCATTCCAAAATTTTATAATCCATTCCTACTAACTAAGTAACTAGTAGAGGAATCAAACTGATTCTAATTCCCTTAAACCAAGCAACCCTTATATATTTTCTACACCAACAGTATAAACTCTCTTTACACCAACGTTCAGTATTTTGTACCACCTAATTAATGAACCTTAAACTTGTTATAACATTCATTCTTAAGAAAACAAAATAAACTTATAAATTAAATTAAATCTCTCATAGAATTCACATTATTGTGGGATATCATATGAGAGTGATTGGTTTCTCCTCTCAACATCTTGTTCTCTTTCCTTACTACTTGGGAGAAGATAAATTTATAATTTCGTATATTGATAGTAGTTGACTGGGAAGTGGAATGACAGATTAGGTATGTTGATGAGTTGATCCTTTTTCTAATGTATGATACTTATAGTAGGTGTCTGCATACTAATTATACTAGTTTAATAGTTCTCTTTAATCCAATAATGATAAATTTTGTAGTTTCAAATGACAAAAAAAATGCATATTAGCCTTGTTGACATATATGATTAGATTGATGTTCATAAGGCAAGGACACACGTGCCTTTACTGGGTTGTTTGCTTGTGTATTGCTATTTCATTCTTTCAAGATTTCAACTTGTAAAAGAACATGTGAATTATTAAGAGACATAATAGGATTGGGAAGATGAGGAGCAATAACAGAAGTGGAAGACGATGATGGAAGGGAAGAAAACTCATTGGTATTATGGCAACCCAGGTTTAGAGATAGCAATTGAGTTCTATCAAAAAAATAATTCACCAAAATTTGAAAGCTTCAAAAAATAGGATTCATTATTGAGATGGTACAAAATAGTAAACAAACAAACAAACAAACCAAGACTTAATCCCACTAAGTAAGGTCGGCTGCATGAATCCTACTACTCCATTGCACTCTGTCATGGATCATATCCTCCTCAATTCCTAGATAGGCTATATCTTTCCTATAAGTTAGCCACCAAGCCTTTTTTTGGTCTTCCTCTGCCCCTCTTATGTTGACTACTCTCTCTAAAATCTACTTGTCTGACAGGCGCTTCTACTGGTCGTCTTAACGCATGACCTAACCACCTTAAGCGTGTTTCTCTCATCTTCTCAACAATAGATGCTACTCCAATCTTCTCACGAATATCTATGTTAACATCCGCATTTATGCTACTCTTATCTTTTACTCATGTGTGTGATTCTGTCCAACACTCAGACGGCCTAATTGCCATTCTATAGAATTTACCTTTAAGTCGTAAAGGAATTTTGCGGTCAAATAATATTTCTGAACATGCCATTTTCTATTTAGTCCATCCCGCTTGAATCTGATGTGTAGTATCTCTTTCTATACCACCATTACTCTAAATAACTGATCCTAAATATTTAAAATTTTTACTTATGGGTATCTCTTGATCTCTGATACTAACCCCTATTCTATTCCTACATGCACCATTGCTAAATTTAAATTCCATATATTCTGTTTTTAATCTACTAATTCTAAATTCTTTTGCTTCAAGTGTCTCTCTTCCAATCTCGAGTTTAGCATTAACCAAATCTTTTATTTTGTCTATTAACACAATGTCATTTGCAAATAATGTATACTATGGTATTTCCTCCTGTATGTACCTTGTAAGTTTATCTATGACCAACGCCAATAGATAAGGATTTAGAGCCGAACATTGGTATAAACCTATATTTATAGGGAACTCTCATGTCAATCTTCTTGGTGTTCTTACACTTGTAATCACATACCTATACATCTCCTTTATTGATTCTATATATGTTATTCTAACTCATTTTTTTCATTCTAAAACTCTCCATATAACTTCTCTAGGGACTCTATCGTATGCCTTTACAAGATCAATAAAAATCATATTTAAATATTTTCTTTATTCCGGTATCTCTTGGTAAATCTTCATAAAAAATGGTACAAAATAGTATAAATATAAAATAAGTTTATACCGACGGTGCAAGAAAAATTTACTCAAAGTTTAAAGAATAGTGCATGAGGTTACATGAGACGGTTTTTGCATATGCGTACTTATTGTGCCAGTGTAATTCGTGGATTTTGACATTAGGCTTCAATTTCTGGTTACCACTTCTAGGGTACGCATTCACACCCCTGACTAAATATGCGAGGAAATAAAACTAATGCGAATTGCTAGTTTAGGACAAATATTATACAAGATAGTAATTGAGTCACATGCCAAGAATTGAGTTTTTAAACCAAAACCTCGTAAATATGTAACCATATTCTTGTGATAAACCTTGGTTGAAGTATTACTGGTGCTTTTTGAAACACAGGATTGATTATCCATTATTTTAAATAATATATTACACAGTATTATGAGTACTCTAGTATGAGGCAATTATAGTCTTTTGTACCTTTTATATATATATTACATATTGGTGTCACCCTAGGGTCGACACAATTCTGATCATTATCATGGTTTCAGTCGCCTTAACTTCACCCATGCCTTTTTCTTCCTCAAGCAAATTCGCTATGGCTGCTTCAACCTCCTCCCTATGAACCACTGCTGCATCCATTCCTACATCTGACTCTATTCTTCATCTTTTGTCTGCTATTTCCTCTTGTTTTCTAATTTTTCCACACCCTCTCTCCAGACTTCTTTACCCCAGATTTCCAATATTAATCCTTCTATTCCCTCGATGCCATTACTATCTACAGGTTTAGGATTTAGTCATGTCTTTGCGTCTCTTATGTCTTTGCCACAATTACATTCCACTTCTCCCGTGAGTTTATCTTCCTTCAGTTTATTACTGCCCTCTACTCATTTACCGTATAGCATCCATGCAACTGTCCCTTCCTTCACAAACTCCTACTCGTTAGTTGCTCCTAACATTACTCACTTGGTATCTACTAAATTGGATTCCACCAATTATCTATTATGGAAGTCTCAATTTACACATCTGTCTTGATAAGTCATGATATTTTGCCTTGTGTTGATGACACTCTGGTGTGTCCTCCGCAAACAATCGTTGATGTGGCTAGCAACTGGGTTATTAATCCAAGTTATTTGGCTCGGATTAAAATTGATCAAAGCCTTAAATCCTGTATCAATGCTACCTTAACTAAAGAAGATCTGCAAGATGTTCATAATCTTCCAACTTCTCGTGATGTTTGGTTGACATTGGAACAACGTTTTGTGGACCAAACTGTGGCTAAGGAGATGTTCTTGAAGCTACAACTCCAAACATTGAAGAAAGGAACTCAATCAGTCGATGTGTTTCTTCAGATCCCCTGAATCATATTGCCGATTCCCTTGCAGCCATAGGTTCACCTGTGGGGTAATAATGCAGTTCATCAAAAGATTTGATCATTTATGCCTTGTCTGGTTTGCCAGCCAAATTTGAATCCTTCGTTACAGTAGTTACCACCACCGACTCTATTCAAACTTTTGAAAATCTGCGTTCCAAGCATCTCCAACATGAACAACGTCTGCAGCAATTTCAGTCTTCTTCTGCTAATTCCTGCACTGTTTTTGTGGTGCTCTAAAATCAAACAAATGGGGCAGGGTGGTGGTTCCAATCCATGTGCCTTTGGTGATCGCAGTGGTCGTGGTGGCCATGCTCCTAAGTTCTCATCTTCTCATCGTTCTTCTTTCAACTTTGTGCAGCACACTCAACAATCATTTCCCCATCAACAGTGTCTCGGAACCTTTCTGAACTCACTGACCCCACCATATTACTCACACTTCAGCTCTTCTGGTTTGTCGGGTCAAGCTGCTCGTGCACTACCCCCTTGGCTTCATCTGCCCCTAGTCTTCTTCGAGCAGCCCCAATGGAAATTGCCTCCAGTAACTGAGTTTTCTATCATTCGTCGGCTCTGCAATAAAGCCGGTCATACAGCTCCAAATTGTTGAACTCCAGAGGAGACATTCAAGTGTCACGGGAGACTCTTTTTAATGCTCCCAACCCGTGCGGTACTTAGGTTTTCACCCTAAGTCAGCCTTTCTCACACTGTCACCCCCTCAATAGAAGAGAGAGAATTGAGAGAATGAAAACTCTGTATATTCAATTGCTCAACTTCTGAGGTGTGTTACAAATGAGGGGGTTGGCCCCTTTTTATACTTGTAAGAGAAAATTCTAGAACCCACCAAATTAAATACAAATCTACAAGATTCTAGAGAATTCTATACAAAGAATATTCCTTATAGAGAATATTCCAAATCTACATGATTCTAGAGAAGTCTAGAATGTTCCTTTATCTTCTGGGCCAATCATTTGGATTACTTTTATTTTGGGCCAAACCTCTTCGTCTAAATGGGCGGACCGTGTCATTCTCCCCCACCTATTCTGGCAACGTCCTCGTTGGATAGGTTTTGGCGGTATTGAATGCGTCAATCTGCTTCTTGAACTGCCAAAGGGCTTCGGCCGGCTCCCAACTATCCTTACTTATGGGCACACCTTTCCATTGTACCTTGTATTCGATCCTGGGCTTGCAATACCGTTACCTGTACTTCTCAATACCTTTAGTATGCAATCCACCTCATGATCATACGAGGTCTTTGCTCCCATAGGTGCCCGTTGTGACAGTCCGCGGTTGGGTTCTTCCTCGTTATACACATATGGCTTCAACAAGCTCACATGGAACACCGGATGAAGTTTTAGTTTCGAAGGGAGTTCCACCTTGTACGCCACCTTCCCTACTCGTCTTAGTACTTTGAACGGGCCTCGTACCTTGAAGTAGTCCCTTATGCACCTTTCGATATCTAAGTATGGAGTGCATCTTGACTAACACAAGGTCGCCTTCCTCAAACTCAAGGAATCGTCTCTTCTCATCAGCTCATTTTTTCATCTTCTTAGCAGCTTTTTGTAGGGATGCCCTAGCAAAATCTGCCTCCTCTTGCCATGTCTTGGCCAATTCATATGTGGCAGGGTTACCACCTTTTTGTCCCACCACGACGGTGCTAGGAGTGAGTGGTTGTTGTCCCATCACTATTTCAAAAGGACTTTTCCCTGTAGACTCGTTCACCTGCAAGTTAAACGAGAATTGGGCAACATCAAGCAGTTTTGCCCAATTTTGTTGGGTTGAACTCACATAATGCCTCAGGTATAGCTCCAATAGCGCATTCGCCCGTTACATGCCCATCCGTTTGAGGATGTGAGCTAGTTGACATGTTGAGCTCGAACCCGAGTTTCAACGGGCGAACTCTGTCCAGAACTTACCTGAGTGATTCGGGGAGTTCGATCGCTCACAATTGTTCGGGGCACTCCCCAATACTTTATGATATGCTTCATGAATAGTCGAGCTGCTTCCTCTGCTGGACAGTCCTTGGAAGCGGCTATAAAAGTTCCATACTTCGAGAACCTGTCAACTACCACCATGATGGTTTGGCATCCCTCAGTAATTTTGGGAGGCCAACTATAAAGTCCATTGAGACGCTTTCCCATGGTCTCTCTGGAATGGGCAATGGTTCCAGCAATCCTGCTGTTTGAGACTGTTCGATCTTGTCTTGTTGGCATACTAAGCAAGTTCGAACATAAGTCTCCACGTCGTCTCTCATTCGAGGCCAATAGTATCCGTGTGCATAAGCGACAAGGCGACGGTGCGTGCAAAACTTCGCTCGACTATGAGAAGGGAACTCGGGTTTTGGGTCAGGAGGAGTGCTCTACACGAAACGTAGGGCGTCGCCCTTTCGTGTAGAGCAACTCCTCCTCAACCCAAAACCTTCGAGTTTTCCCTTCCTTGGCATATTCGAGCAGGCTCCTAGCAGCTGCATCGTGTTTTAGTCCTTCTTAGATCCTGTCGGGCAATAGACTCTGCCAAGGCTAGTGGCCGCAAGCATCGTCTTTCGGCTCAAGGCGTGTGTATAAGAGTTGACCCTCCTAGCCTGGGACTCCAAGTACATCTAGATGTGTATAAGAACCAATACATAGCTTTGCATTCTCTCAAGTTCTACTCCTACTATTGTTCTTATACACATCTAGATGTGTATAAGAGACAGCGCGCCTTTGTATATCTCCTTTCTGCCTCGCTAAGCTTTCTTAACTCGTAGGCCACTGGATGTCCTTCTTGCATTAATACCCTGCCAATGGCAAAGTCCGATGTGTCTGTTTCCACCTCGAAGGCCTTTGAGAAGTCTGGCAAAGCAAGTACCGGTTCTTGGGGTATGGCTTCTTTTAGTTTTTCAAAAGCTCCTTGTAGCACTCCTCATACATTGTGAGTAGGTTCCAAGTTTTATCAGAGCGAGTATGAGTTTGAGGCACTCAAGGCAGAATTGATTGCCTTGAGAGGAGCGGTTGCCAAGGAATGATCGCAGTTCTGTCACCTTGGTAGGGGACGTTGGAGATATCACACACATGAAGACAAAGTCTGGGGCATTGGTCAAGCCGAAAGGCATGACGAGGAACTCATAGGCACCGTATCGCGTCACACATGCTGTTTTGTGTTCGTCGCCTTCTGCAATGCGTACCTGCCAGTACCCCGACCTTAGGTCCAACTTGGAAAACCATCGTGCGCCTCCAAGCTGGTCGAACAAGTCGGCAATCAATGGTATGGGGTATTTGTTCTTCACCGTCAGTTTGTTCAAGGCCCTGTAGTCTACGCACATCGGCGGCAGCTCTGCAGGCATCACACTCTTGAACTCCTCCAGTACTACCGCAACCACTTCAGGCACATCCCTTTGGTTATCTTCCTCATCTACCTTCAGGGTCGCGAGGAAGGTTGGCTCTCCTCGTATCAACCCGCTGCATATTTGGATGGCAGATAGGCATTCTGTGATTCTCAATACCAATGCGGACTCCTCTTTAGAGGTACCACGCATTGGTATTGAGAATCCGAATGCATATACAGTCGGCGAAGGGAAGTAGCATGGCACTAATACGATCAAGGAAGTCAAGTCCTATCACAACATCAGATCCAGAACCCCAGGCTACGAGCTGTCTCTTTACACATCTAGATGGGCAAGCGACCAACACCAAGTCAAACGGATCTTATAGACAGAACCATGAATGCGCTACCTGAAGGTTGAGTTACCTGGCGGCCTCGATCGCTTATGAAGACATCTACATTGCTCTAGTGTCCACTAGAGCGCTTGGAAATTGTGGCCCGCTATAAGCCACAACGGCGAACATCAAGCCCCTCTTTTTTTGCGACTTCAGACTTAGCACCGTCTTGCTTAGGATCCGCAACGAACCCAATTGCTTTTCCTCTGCTCTCTCTTCTTCCATGGCCATGGCTGCGAATTTTGCTTTTGCAGGACATTCTCGTGCCATGTGTGGACCGTCGCAGAAAAAGTACTTCAATGGTCGCTTGCCCTTGTCCTTTGTAATGAACGACTTTCCCTCGTTCTTGGAAGGGGACTTCTCCCTTGCTTCCCCACCAAATTCTTTGTACCTCTAAGATAATACCTTCGCAATCTCCTTACCCTTTGGTTTGGAGAAATTAGGCTTTTCCTTTGATGGGGTTGGCTTTTCCCGTGGCTTGAACTCCAAGAGAGACTCAGCCACCGACATTGCGTTGGATAGATTATCCACATTCCTTCTTTCCAGCTCCAACCGTGTCCACGGCTTAAGTCCATCCATAAACTGGAAAAGGGCATCCTCCTCGCTCATACTTTGATTTGCAGCATCAATTGGGAGAACTCTTTCACGTACTCCCTGACTTCACCCTTCATCTCTAGTCGGCGAAGTTTTGCACGAGCGTCCCTCTCTGCATATTGAGGATAGAAGTAGCTGCGAAACTCGTCCACAAATTGATCCCAAGTAGTAATGGCAGTGCCACTACGATTGTCACTCCTGCGCCCCCTACCGAGGAGACAGATACTCCGATCCAGATGTGGATAAGAAGATTTACCTTTTGCTCATCGATCCGAATTCCTGTATTTCGGAAATACTGCTCCATGGACCACAGGAAGTTGTCCACTACCTTGGCCTCCCTATGTGCATTGAACTCCTTGGGATTTGGAGCTTCTGATCGGGGTGTAGGCTGTAGCATCACCGTCCCGCCGGCAACGCCTCCTCTCAAGGCAATCAGTTCTGTCTTGAATGCCTCAAACTCCTCCCGCATAGTAGCAACTTGGTCTTGCTCCGTACGTATGGCCGCAATCTCGTCTTTGATGGACACCATTCTGCCTCCAGACTTTCGGACCTCTGGGCCAAACCATCTACCGCAGCATTCAAGGCACCTGCATTTCTCCCTAAGGTCTTCGTGCGAAGCTACTCCAACATCACGTTGCATCCTCAACTGCGTCGCGGGTTTTTGCCATGGCCAACTCGAGTTTTTTCACACGAGCAATGGCGGCTGTCAGCACATCTCTTGATGGTTCTCGCCCCTTCCTGTCCTTCTTTGTCTGAGGAATCTCCTCATGGGTCATGTCGGATGAAGTTCCAGCCATAGTGTCTTCTTGCCAAGTACTTGCTAGTACAAAACTCGCTCTGATACCACTTGTCACGAATTTCACTCTTTTTAGTGCTCCCAACCCGTGCGGCACTTAGGTTTTCACCCTATGTCAGCCTTTCTTACACTGTCAACAATAGAAGAGAGAGAATTGAGAGAATGAAAAGCTATGTATATTCTCCCCATACACATCTAGATGTGTATAAGAGGTTGGCCCCTTTTTATACTTGTAAGAGAAAATTCTAGAACCTACCAAATTAAATACAAATCTACAAGATTCTAGAGAATTCTATACAAAGAATATTCCTTATAGAGAATATTCCAAATCTACATGATTCTAGAGAAGTCTAGAATGTTCCTTTATCTTCTGGGCCAATCATTTGGACTTACTTTTATTTTGGGCCAAACCTCTTAGTCTAAATGGGCGGACCGTGTCACAAGTCCTTCAGTGCTATGATATTAACAGATCCTTCTGGGGCACATTGGTATCCTAACAGTGGTGCCACGGCCAATATAACTCCTCATAGGCTCTGGACAAAGTAGTTGTTGGAGATGGTTCTTGTTTACCTATTGCACATATTGTTCATCCACTCTAACCACCAACTCTAGACCTTACATCTTGCTAATGTCCTTTATACACCTAGATGGCTCACTCTTTTATCTTATCGTTGTTTGTGTAAAGATAACAATTGCTTTGTTCAATTTAATGACACTGATTTTCATGTGAAGACAATCTGATAGGGAAACCTCTACTCTCCTCTAAAATCACTGGGGGCCTTTATTCTATTCGCTCTTCATTCATTACAACTAAGTCCGTGGCTCTACTTGCTCGCGCTGCTCTTGCTGAAGTGTGGTACTCGCGCTTGGGTCATCCTAACATCAAGACTCTTATGCATCTTCACATCAGCGGGGCTAGACTTTCTAGAAAATCGTCTGGTTTATGTTCTAGTTTCCAATTGACAAAGTCTAAAAGTCTGTCTTTTTAAGATGTAATTCATTCTAGAACTATTCCCCTTTTCTTAAGACAATTCAGATGTTTGGTCTTCTTTGGTTGTTTCAAATTCTGGTTTTAAATATTATGTTTTGTTTGTGGATGATTTTACACGTTTCTCTTGGATTTATCCTATGTATCAAAAATCTGAAGTTTTAACTCACTTCTGCACTTTGAAGAATATTGTTGAGAATCTCTTCTCCACCAAGATCAAAATACTCCAAAGTGATGGTGGTCGTGAGTATAATAAAACTTATTTTAAATAATTTTTGAATTTTAATGGCATTAGTTTTAGGCTTCTTGCATCTACACACCACAACAAAATGGTGTTGCCAAGTGTAAACATTATCATCTAATTGAAACCACTAGGAAAATGCTCATTCAAGAACATCTTCCACCTATTTTTTGGGTTGAGGCGCTATTTCTTGCTGTCTTAGCTATCAATAGCCTTCCAGACCTGCCTTGTGTGGTAGCTCTCCTTTCCAATGCCTCTTACATAAACCCCCAGATTATACCATTCTTTGACCCTTTGGTTATGAATGTTATCCACATCTTAAACATAGATCTCTTTACTAACTGGATGCTCTTTCACAATCTTGTGTATTTCTTGGTTGTGCCCTTAACTATAAGGGCTACTTTTGTCATAATCCAATAACCAATGATGTGTACATTAGCAGAAATGTGGCGTTTCATGAGCAATCTTTTCCCTATCCTACACTCTCTATGCAACTCCTTATCTCATCTTCATCCTCCATAGACTCTCCTTCCTCTCCTCTAGTTTTGGTTTCTCCTCAGTCTATGCTTACTGAATCTTCCTTTTTCTTTAGTCGTCAAAATTGGTCTGTGATATCCCCAGTCCAGGTTTAGGATTCCTCTCTGTCCTTCTTATTAAAACCTTTATTACCATCTTTCCCCGACTCTTTTTCTTCTACTCCAGCTACCTCTGAATCCTCATCATCTCCTTTATTAGAGGTTCTCTCTTCTGACAGTCTATCGTCTACTCCTCTTAGAGAGACCATTCATCCCTTGTTACTCAATTACTGTTGGGCCAGGACAAGCCCAAAGTATTTCCCACTCTTCCTTCCTATTGAGCCCACGTGTTTCACTCAGGCTGTTAAGGATCCCAAGTAATTATTTCCTAACATATTTATTATCTACTTTCTTATCTCACACATATCACATCTCAAAAGGTTACTACAATATTTATTCAAAATAAATCTGGAATATATAATAAATGTTCAAATTAACTAAGCCAATATTATTCCACAATTTTATTATAATCACAACAATCTTAGGCGTGTAAACGAACTTTGCGAGCAGTTAGGTAAAAAACTTGACTTGAGTTCAATTTAATCAAGATCGAGTTGAGCTTGCTTGACTTCGAATCTCTTAATAAGTCAATCTTGAGCATATGCATATTTTTTTTGATTACTCGTTGAACTTTTCGAGTAGATATATAATTTTTAAATTTTTTTTTATTACACGTGAAATTATTAAAATGCCCATACTTTTTAGAAAATTACATGTTTTACCTACGAAAATAATCTAGGTATTCGAATTCAAACTCATTTGACTTATTTTCGAGCGAGTTCAAGCTCAAACTTGAGCTATATTTTTAAAGTTTGTTATAAGAAATTTCAAGTTCGAACATGAGTAGGACATTATTCATGCTCGATTCTGCTCGTTTACATTCCTAATCTGTCTCATTCTCTCACTCATCAATTAATCATCAACCTTCTAAAAAAGCTTGAGAACCATGTGTTTGTGCACTTATCGGCACACTAGGCCAATTAATCACCAAGTATGATGATGAGATGTCAGTGTGATGTTCATCCGCTTTATGAACTAAGGATTTAAAATTATTGCCTAAGTAGTTGAATTTGGAAAGAATGAAAAGGAAATTTAAAATTGATTTAGGAGTTAGAACCCATAATGGAAGAGTAATCTATAAAGGAAATATTTGAATTGGAAATTAACTTGAATTCAACTTGTTTGGAGGGAAATTTGGAACTAGAAAAGATAATGTTTGTTGAAATCTACTTAAAATGCTTAGTTGAAAGGTAATAAATTGCTTAAAACTAGAGTTTTGATCAAGAGACTCTTGAGAGAAATTTTGAGAGGTTAAACCTTTTGAACTGTCTAATTTATTGGAGTTTGATTATTGTGTGCTTGTTTCATGTTTCTTGGCTTTTAATAGGACTTCTCCACTTTTAACACTATAATCAGTACCTGTCTCTTTAAAATTTTAACTTTTCTCTCATTTTTTTATCCACTTAGTCATAACTACCTTTGTTGCTATTTTCAGGTTAATTTGTTTCCATGCAAAATTTGATTATACTAGATGTCATGGTAGTTTATTCTTGTTCTTTACCACTACTTCCGTGCTAATTCTAGATATACCATGTGTATACCGTGTGTTATGGGGTTGATCCATATTATTTGCCACTACTCCCAACATCTATTGGATCAACACTTCTACAAATTTGATAATGACACCTAATCAGTACTACTGATATTAACATGCTCTCACTGATTTGCTACCTTATCAATTTCACAAATGATGATATTGATATGGGCACAACTGATATCTACATGAATTCATCGATATTGGCAACGATTTATCACAATTCTTTGTCAGCACCCAAAAAAAAACTTGACTAATACCACCTAATTAGCATTCAAATCGGCATCAGTATCGCTGGTGAAGCTCTCTGTTAAGCCCGGGGTGGGCAATTGCCCCGTTAAATAAAAAAAATTCCATTTGATACTATAGATTATATTGGATGTCATTGATTCGCACCCCTAAAAAAATAGTAGGGGCCAACGAGGTAAGTTACAAAAGTTATAAACCACTTGCACGTGGAAATGGAGGAATTTGTTGGAAAGTTATATTGACATTTCTATCAAATGCTACGGAAAATGCTATTAGAAATTAGGATATAAATATTACCGAAGGAAATGTTAGAGAGGGAAGAATCACTTTTAACGAAACTTGAGCCTTCTACTGAAACTTGACTACTTGAGCTTTCTCTTCTCTTATTAGCAAATAGTGCAGTATCCTAGCCCTTATTCACTTTTTCACTTTTGAGACGGGAAAAAAAAAATGTCATTTTCGTTTAGATTTTTTCATATAATTTTCTGGTATTTGGTTATCAAAATAAAAATATTTTAAAATAAATTTTTTTTAACGGTTTCATCTTTAATTTTATGAATACAAATTAAAAAATCTTATAACAATGGTAATAAATACTTTACAAGTAATTGTGGTTAATAAAAGATTGATTTTATTCAATATTAAATAATAGTACTATGTAATAGTAAAATATATATAGTTATAGTTATATTAGTGTGGGAATTAAGAGAAAAACGAATGGAAAAGAATTGAAAACAAAATTAAGTTGAGCAAATGAAATTATAAAAGTAAGCATTTGAGTTTTAATGTCACTCTTGAATTATTTGGAAATAATTTACTCTCAAAAATTTCGTAAGTTATTTTCAGACAAAAGAAGGAACACCAGCAAATATTTCAAAATTATTTTCAGATAGAGGAAGAAAATTTGGACTGAAAATATTTTCCGCTGTTTGACACCAAAAAATTTTTTGGAAAATATTTTCAACCTAAACAAACACACCCAACTAAAAAGTAAACAAATTTCTCCTTTGTCCCATCTGTAATAATCTTTCTTCGTGTGGTTTCCAAGGCTCTAAATAAATTCTTGAAGTACAATTTTTTCACTCCACAACGAATAACAGCACGCAAAAGGTCAGACATTAAAAATTATTCTTTTAATCTTTTTACTTTTTTAGTTTATTCATTTAATTTATTGTCCAATATTATTTATGATATTTTATCCTTCTATTGTCACATAAACTTTTGAAAAGTTTCACTTGATTATAATTTATGGAAAAAAAAGTAATTTTAGCCCTCAAAGTTTGGTCATGGTCCATCTTTTACCCTGAAATTTCAAACAATTATATATTTAGATGTTATAAACTTTCTAATTTCTACCAATTGAAGACAATTTGAGTATTCCGTCAATTATAAGCAGAAAAGGTCACATGTAATGTAGTAATTGTTAAATCGTCAAGTTCTAAACATGAAAAAAATGCAAGTTTAGCTCTCAAAATTTGGATCATGGTCTATTTTGATCCTTAAAATTCCAAACAAAACACTTTTAATGTTCAAACTTTCTAAATTCTACCAATTTAGAATAAATTTAAAAATTCTATCAATTATAGACGAAAAAAAGTCACATGTATTGCACGTGATTGTGACTATTAAATCTATCCGGGGTTAAAACATTTCCCAACCGATTTTAACCCATTTAACCATATTTTCATTTTTCCTTCTGACTATCAATGCTTAACCATTTAGGATTCTAGTCTATATTATTAAGAAATACTTTATTATCCTCATCATCACTCATATCATAATCACGTTAGTTAGGGAAGACCATTCTACAAAACTATTAGATTCAATGTTACAATTATTATTTGTGGCATCATCATCCCACTACTGTCCATTATCAGACCTACAATTCTTATATTCAGAACCAGTACTCCTATTTTAAACACCATCACTACCATCTCTTCACAACCAACACTCCCATCTTCAAAACCACCACTTCTATTATTTGGATTTTCTAAGATATTTTAATCTAACTTATAACCCTAATTTCATGAAATGACTCCTCCCTGGCATTAATTGTAATTCAAAATTTATTTGTGAATGAGACTCTTGTAGAACCCACCCACTTTCATTAGTTGGAAGAAGTTTTCCAACTAATTGCTTAAGAAGTGCTTCTGAATATAACAACCTCACAAAACTAGAAGATAATAACTACATATGCATGCTAACATACAATAAAATATCAAGGACTGTAATGAGGAAAAAGTAACGTTAAAATTTCTCACTTTCAACATTTATTCTCTATTTTCTAAAAACTACTATAAATAGAAGTCTTCTCCACCATAAATAAATACATATGATACAATATGTGCTATGTTATTTCTCTACCTAATTAAAGTCCATATTATCACAAGCACTACTAAACTACTCTCTATTAAACTATATATCCAAATAATTGAGTTTAAGGGAAATATCGGTTCGTAGTTAGTGTTTTGCTATATCAAATTTTTTTTGGCTACTATATCAAACTTGTGAATCATGGTTTCGTAGGAAAAGATTGCTACATCAACCCAATGCAGTAGAGGATGTATCACCTAAGGAGAGCACTAATTAATGTGCCTCGACTATAAAATACTTTTCTAATCCTTGATTCAGTTATTGTTTTAATTTATTAGTGAATTATAAGTGTGTTATTATTTTCCTTTCTTTAGATATAATTTTTTCAGCACTAGATTAACTGGGTTGAAATCACCATATGTTATTACCTAAGTTAGATTTAACATTAATGTGCATTGTACATGACTTTTTCCGTTTGTATTTTTCAGAATTTTTAAATTTGTCCTAAATTGGTAGAAATTGGAGAGCTTGAAGATTAAATGTATTTTGTTTTGAATTTTGGGGACCAAGATGGACCACGACCCAAACTTTGGGGGATAAATTGTATTTTTCCCATGTTTATATCTTAATTTGAGATTTAATAGTCACATACATTGCATGTGAGTTTTATTTGTTTATAATTGATGGAATTTTCATATTTGTCCGCAATTAGTAAAAATTAAAAAGTTTGAAGATTAAATATATTTTTCCTGGAACTTTGGGATTAGGATAGACCACAATCCAAACTTTGAGGACTAAAATTATATTTGTCCCTTATTATTTTTCCTATACTTTTAATTCAATTTGCTATAAATATTATATTAATTATAAATGAATTTATTTGTTCAAATTGGAATGGATAAATTTGTTACAAGAAAATCAATTGTGCATGAAGAAAGATCCCAAAGAGAAACAAAACTTCACAACATACCTCAAAAAAGTCTCATGTAGAGATTTATTTTGGACTATGATCCTAATGATAGAGACAAAACAAGAAGGGTGTACCTGCAAAGAGGGCTTTGTCAACCCACATAGTAATTACGATTTTCCAAAAACAAAAATTGGAAAAAATTCACAAAAAGTTGTTTATTATTTATGTTAAAGAATATGATTGGTTCTAACCAGCAAAAGCAAAGATACTATACACATCTGATGTGTTGCTACTTATTTTGAGCTCATTTTGAAACAAGGAGGTGGAGATTCCTTTACTACTACTGGTTTTAGTAATTGAAATAAAAAAGAAAGATTTACAAAATGTAAATCTGTGATGAAAAAGGTTTGGGAAAAGAGTTATAATTTGATGAAACAAAATTCATACATTGAAGTTGCTCTCTCTTTGCAATCAATCCAAACCCGAAGCATAAATAGGATCAGATTTGAACCAATTCCAAAGCATTTGTAGGATTAGATTAATTGCCTCAATTGATTATATTCAATTTTTTCTTACACTAGGGCTTAACTTTTTGAGGGCACATTGAATCTGAAAATTATGTTAATCAAGGTAATTTCATTAGACCTTTAAAGTATCCTTGAATTTTAATGATGAAACAAATAGTATATTTTTACAAAATGCTCTGAAGAATAATCAATTAACTTCCACATATTTCAAAAAGATACTGTGAATATTGCCACTCTTGAGACAACTAGTGAAATTATCAATGAACTTGGACATGAATTTTTTGTCATTATGATTCTTTGAGTCACGTGACATTTCAGATAAAGAACATGTGGTTGTTGCTTTACATTATGTAAACAATAGGGGCATAATTGTTGAATGCTTTCTTTGGATTATTCATATTAATGACACTTGTACTTTGATCACTCAACGTAGTACAGTGGAATCATTACTTTTAAATTTTAGGTTAAGTATGCCTAGGATAAGAGGACAGGGCTATGATGGAGCAAATAATATGTGAGGGGAGTTTAATGAACTTAAAAGTTTGATTTTGAAAGATAATCTTCTTACATTTGCATGCATTTATTTGCTAATCAACTCCAACTTAGCATTGTTGATGATGCAAAAATCACATTCAAGTTGTATAATCACTTTTTAACCTGATTGCTATTCTATTAAGTCGTTGGAGGTTCATGTAAAAGGCATCATATAGCTTCAAAAGAAACAGATGGCTAAAATTAGAGAATCACTTGGAAATGGAGAATTTTTTGGTGGTCGTGGATTGAACCAAGAAATTATATTGAAAAGATAGGTGATACTTGTTGGTTTTCACTTTACGGTACACTAATAAGTATGATTGTGAATTTTTATGTAGTTCTTAATGTTTTAGACCACATAATAGAAGTTGGTTCTTCTATGGAGCAAAAAGCTAAAGCGGATTTTTGGATTTTGTGGAAATATTTAATTGTGATTTTGTGTGGCATCTAATAAAAATATTTAAGGTATAACGAATGAACTCTCACAAGTTTTGCATAGAAAAGATCAAGATATTATTAATGCTTAAAGTTAGAATTTCCAAAATAATTCATTTATTTCATCAATTATTTTTTTTTTTTATATTTATAAGTAGTTTATTAATGTTGACTATGTTATTGTCTTTAATGTCACGATTCAGGTCAAAATCTCTAGGAAACGATTACGGCTGATGAGAGATGATGTGAGAGTAGGAAGCTTTATTGGATGATACAACATTTTGCAATCGAAATGATATTGAAATTCCAAACGTAAATGAAATTCGTGTTCTCGAGGGTAGATCAGAACGTATAGCTCCAGTTGTTACTAATTTGCATCACACAGAGTAGATAGATTTTATGATGTAATAGACATGCAACTTTAAGATTTTAATGACCATTAAAGTAATTCTTTCTATGGGGTGTCTTAATCCAAATAACCTTTTATCTACTTTCAACAAACATAAGTTGCTTCATTTTTCTCCACTCTATCAATCTAATTTTTCTTCACTTCGAATGATAGCACTAGAAATCAGCTTGATAATTACATCACTGATATGTGGTCCAGTCAAGTCATTGCAAATTTGAAATGGTTTGGAAGCCTTGCAAGAGAACTAGTTAAGATAAAAGAGATTTTGTGTACGCACTGGTGTATTTACTTGTAAAACTTGCTCTACAATAATTGTGGAAAGAGCATTTTCTACTGTGAATGTGATTGTGAAAGCTGACTGAAAAATAGAATGGAAGATAATTAGATGAATAATTACTTGGTTTCTTAAATTGAAAATGATACTTGTGATACCATAAATAATGAGCTAATTTTGTGATGCTTTCAGAAACCTGTCATAGAGTTCTACAAATTTTGTATAATACTATGTATGTTTTTGTTCAAAAAAAGTATTGTTTGTTATTTTATTTGGAGAATATTTTTTCACACACACACGTGTATCATAACAAGGTTGAATAGCATTTAGACTCTATTAAGTCAAGTTTTTTGTCATGCATTTTCTTTTCTTTTCTTTTCTTTTTTTTTTACTTTTTTGTTTTTGACTTGGTGGGAGTGAGAAATTAAGAAGTGGCTCAAGAAATTCGAAGCTATAACAATTTTCTTTGATGGGTAGACTGCAGATATAGAGTGAGATAGCAAATAGAAGGTGGGCCTATATATTAGAGCAAGTTGTGTGATTAAGGTGATAGAACCTTTTCCCTTGCACTGTATCTATTTCACTACGAGCTATGACAGATGGGAAACCATATTCTACCAAAATGTACTTATCATCCAGTAATTGACTAGAAGAAAATAAAAATTGAAAACAAATTATGCAGAATTTAATAAAAAAATACTAGAATCTCCATGGCCACGTTCATCTCAATCATTCACTTCCAATGGCTTTAGATACAAGGAACCAATTTTAGGTTTTAATCATTTTCTTGGAAAACTTATTGGATCCCCAACTTGTGTAGGGATGGAAATGAGTCGGGCCAGAATGGAGCTGTTCGGGTAAATAATTGATTAGATCTTTTGGTTCACAAATAAGTAATAAATAAAGCCTTAATAATCCTAGTCAACACTTATACGCTCGCAAAGATACAAGATAAGTTTGTAGATTCAATGAGTAAGGATCGTTCCCATAAGGATTACAAAGCAATTACTAGGGTTTACAAACTTATTTACTAGTAAGACAAATTAATTGAAAGATTTTGTTTTCTATCTATCTAAATTACCATATTCTAGCCACTAAAAAATTAAAAATAAGAACAACTATGGAAACTAATTAAATTAAGAAAGCAATTAACTATAACGAAATCGAACCTCAATTAATAAACTAGAAGAGTAAAAGCAATAAGATTAAATTTATACTACGAGATTGCAATAAAGAACTGGAATTTAATTGAATATAATTAAAGAAAACTCAATAATTGTATATAGGAACAAAGGTTAATGAAGCTTGAAATCTTGAGAAGAAATAAAAACCCTAATTTAATGATCTATCTACTCTAATGATCTAATGCCTAACTCTAACTAATGAATAATTTTTTTTTTCAACTTCTCTCTACAATGGGGTATTCATAAGGGATATTAGGGTTAAATCCGCTCTCTAATGATGGAAATATGAAAGCCCATGAAAAGGAGTCCAATCGGATGAAAACAGCGGCCTCTTCCACTGTACTATTTACATTGAAACTCACTGCAACGCGTACACATGCGCAGAAATGCTAGTGCATGTGAGCTTGAAACTAGCACTATACTCCGGGAATTGTCCTAACATTGGAATTTGTGCAATTTAAGTAGGTTTTGTGCTCTTCCAGAACACATGCTTCAAATTCTACCTCAATTTTGATCTTGATCTTTACATTGGAATTTGTATTTAACCCAAAATATAACTGCCATAACTCTCTCTTTTAGCTTTCCAACATCTTGAATAAATGTGATTGAGCTCAAAAAAGAAAGATATACAGAAAATGCCAAACAATGTCAAAATTCGCTCCTCGTTGGTATACGTTTTCCATGATTTGTCTCCAACCTTTTGATCCTTTTTTACTCATTTTTCATCCCAAACCTATACAAACTAAAAATAGCACAATTAAGCTCATAATTAACTCAATTATTGCTTGTATCACATGAAAATACGGTAAATGATACATAAAATATAAGACATTTATGAACTTATCAATTACACCATACGTAGCTTTTGATTGTCATCGAGCAAAAATAAAATTAAAACAGATAAATCATAAAAAATGAACCCAACTCATCTCTTAATTCAACAATTGTCCACATAAATAATCTCTTACCAATCACCAGTAGGAGTAATCTAAGAACTCAAGAGATCAAATGCTAATAAACCCTAGACATGAAATCCGGTGTGTGCATGATTATATCCATTCAATAAAAACTCAATTTACAAGACGTTCGGATCAAATCATGCAAAATCTTAGAATTTTTTTGAACAGTCCATAGCTCACTTTTCTTACACCTTTCCATTAATGTAGACAACTGATCGACTAAATTTAAATTAGGTAAGACTTTTTAGCTTGTAACGTGTATTATCAATAGTTTTTCAAGAAGAGGAAGGAACATTTAGTTACCTTTCAAATTGGATCAACAAAATCACAGATTGACTCTCTCCTCAGAAGAAAGAGAGATAGAAGGGTTTGTAGAGATTGTAAAATTATACTTAGAAAAAGTTTAACCTCACAAGATAGGCTTTTAGTGGTGGACTTGAGGTTTAAACATCACATTAGGCGAAGAAACCTACTTAGATCACCTAGAATTAAGTGGAGGAATTTAAAGAAGGAAAAAGAAGAAATTTTTACGGAAGATTTGTTAGGGCAAAGTATTTGGGACTTATAAGGAAAATCTGACACTTTATAGAATGACATGGCAACTAAAGTAAGAACAGTGGCTAAGAAGATACTTGGAGAGTCAAGAGGTCATGTCCTCATGAACAAGAAATCTTGGTGGAAGGATAAAGGTGTAAAAGATTAAATAAAAGTTAAGAGGGCTAACTATAAGGCTTTATATAGTTGTAGAAGTGATGAAAATATTGAGAAATATAAGCTTGCTAAAAAGGGGGCAAAAAAGGCTGTAAGTGAAGTGAGGGCTAGGGATTTTGAAAATTTTTACCAAAAATTAGAATCTAAAGAGGGGGAGCGAGATATTTATAAAATTGCTAAAGCAAGAGCCCATAGGACGAAGGATTTACCCCAAGTCAATTGTATCAAGATGGAAATAATAAGATCCTAGTAACAGATGAGAAAATTAAGGAAAGATCCTTGGGAAAGATACTTTCATCAACTATTCAACGAAGATTCTGGAGACGATATCATTCTAGGAATATTAGCTGCATCTTTCTAATAGAAACCTAATGTATTATCGAAGGATTTAGGAATAAGAGGTGGAGGAGGCTTTGAAGAAGATGAAGAAAGGAAAAGCAGTTGGCCGAGGTATGGAAATGCTTAGGAAAGAAGGGCATAAGTTGGCTTACCAATCTTTCAATAAAATTGCTAAGAGTAGAAAGATGCCTGACCAGTGGAAGAAGAGTACTCTCATACCCATATTCAAAAATAAAGAGGATATACAAAATTGTACGAATTATAGAGATATTAAGTTAATGAGCCATATGATGAAACTTAGGGAGAGGGTGATAAAAAAAAAAGGTTAAGAAATGAGACTAAGGTGTCAAATAATAAATTTTGTTTTATGCTAGGGGAGATCGACTACTGAACCCTTACATCTCTTAAGGAAACTTATCGAGAGATACCGGGATAAAGAAAATGTGGATTTATATATAATTTTTATTGATCTTGAAAAGGTATACGATAAAGTCCCTAGAGAAATTATGTGGAGAATTTTAGAAAAAAGAGGAGTTAGAGTAGCATATATAGAATCAATAAAGGAGATGTATAGGGATGTGGTTACAAGTGTGAGAATACCAAGAGGGTTGACACGAGGGTTTCCTATAAATATAGGTTTACACCAAGGTTCAATTCTAAGCCCTTGTCTGTTTGCATTGGTCATAGATGAACTTACAAGGCACATACAGGAGGAAATACCATGGTATATGTTATTTCCATATAACATTGTATTAGTAGATGAAACAAAAGATTAGGTTAATGCTAAACTCGAGATTTGGAGAGAGACACTTGAGGCAAAAGGGTTTAGAATTACTAGATCAAAAACAGAATATATGGAATTTGAGTTTAGCAAGGGTGCACATAGGAATAGAATAGGGGTTAGTATTGGAGATCAAGAGATACCCATAAGTAAAATTTTAAATATGTATGGATCAGTTATTCAGAGTAATGGCAGTATAGATCGAGATGTTACACATCGGATACAAGCGGGGTGGACTAAATGGAGAATGGCATCGGAAATATTATGTGACCGCAAAATTCCTTTACGACATAAGGGTAAATTCTATAGAACGGCAATTTGGCCGATGATGCTTTATGGGTTTGAGTGTTGGGCAATGAATCACACACATAAGTAAAAGATGATGTAGCAGAAATGCGAATGTTAAGATGGATGTGTGGGTACACTAGAATAGACAAGATACGGAATGAGCATATTCATGAGAAGATTGAAATAGCATCTATTGATGAGAAGATGAGAGAAACACGCTTAAAGTGGTTAGGTCACATGTTAAGACGACAGTAGAAGCGCCTTTCAGGCGAGTAGATTTTAGAGAGAGAAGTCAACATAAGAGGGGTAGAGGAAGACCGTAAAAATTTGGTGGCCAACTTGTAAGAAAGATATAACCCAACTTGAAATTGAGGAGGATATAATGGGTCATCTATGACAGAGCAATTGTGTAGCAAGATTCATGCAGTCGACCCTACTTACGATTTAAGTCTTGGTTTGTTTATTTGTTTGTTTTTAGTTTGTAACGTTAAGTTAGGGTATTACCTAATCAAAGAAAGGATAAAGATATCACAATACAAAAGAAAAAGCTCTAAATTAATACTGGCTACATATCAAAATAAAATTGCTTCTCTAAAACATTAGATACCAATCAATCAATAAAAAACCATAAAAATTTCATACAATAAACTAAAAGTCAAAATCAACCTAACACTCAAACATTTTTCTAGACATTTCTTTTATATTTATTTTCAACAATTTTCATATCTGTTCCAAACACGGGTACTAGTAATAGGCAGTATCTGCAAACACTCCACTGCAGATACTAGTGATAGGCACTACCAGCAATCACATCAGTGTTGGTACCAGTGATAAGCACTACCATCAATCACAACGATGCTGGTATTAATGATAGGCACTACCTGCAGTTTTCGAATGAAGAAATTTTTTCCAATTTTCTTCATTCCCTTTTCTTATCTCATAAATGTACACCACTCGCTCATACAATTTACCACCCTAATTTAACTATCTTACAACCTTTTATTCCCTTAATAAATAATTGCTTGTAATAAACCTTTTAAGGGACATTTTGGGATGAAAAAAATAAAAGAATTTATTAAGCTCATAAAGGTAGGTAAAATTAGTTTTAATGAAAGAAAGCGAATATGTTTTTCTCTATTATTTAAAACTTAAGGCTTAAATAGGGTACTAGGGATAAATAAAATTTCATTAAGGGATGGTTTGAAAGACTCAAATGACCAAAGAATGTTCTATCCTCATCTTTAAACCAAATTAAGCTGTCTGTAAATTTCGTTTTGAAAATGTAAGAAAGAAAATTTGTAGGATGCAATATAAATGAGTCTATATAATAATCTCTAAGTGTCTAGAATAAAATGTTTTATGGATATTAGTGATTAGGAATTCTTAGAAATCATGCAAGCGGAAAATATTAACATCAACTAACCACTAATTATGGTTCAGTTAAAAATTTATCAAGTAAAAATCAAAGAGAAATGCTAAGCATTGAAAAATTCCCAAGACTTTTAAAAAAAAATTAGCTAATTTGAACAAAATTTTCAAAAATCTTGAAAAAGCTCTCAAATCAAAAGAAAAGCTAAGATACTGCATTAAAAATGAGCAAAGTACAGCAAACATTCTTAAATCCAAACAACTCTCCACCCTACAGTTAAAAATAAACATTGTCCCCAATGTTAAAGAAAATAAAAGCATAAAGAGGGAAAGGGAAAGCTTCTCTAGCAATGAAGAACGCTTGATGCAGTGTGTCCCGAACACATCTCCATGAGATGAGGAGACACTGCATCATTAATAGTAGAAGAAAAATAAAACATTAAACCCTAAGAGAAATTAAGCTTCTCTTATAATCAAGGAATGAGATTACATGATCTTATTTGGGGGAAAAAAAACTAATGACATCATCTTAAAAGGTGCTTCAACTCTTGCGAAAATGGAGGAAAAGGTGGAAATATGGATAAGTCCTCCCCACGCTCGTGTGCCAGCTAGCAAGCCTCTATATTCTGTTGCCAGGCATGCTAATATTGGATATATGTGTCAAAATGGTGTCGATGCACTACTGTTCTACTAAAATCTGCTCCAAAATCTCCTCCTGACTATGCCTCAGCTCGGGCTCATTATAAGATAGTTGTGAAGTAGAAGCATGAGAATGAGTTCGCCTAACAAGAACCCTCACTCCATACATTGCAATCAGTTTTCTTGGCTTCAATTCCTTCTCAGCTAGATCAATTGCTATTCTTTTATCCACACATAAGGCTGTGATCAAGTGGGAAAGCCAAAGGCCAGATTGCTTGTTATTTGCCGAATAACAAATGTCATGGCGGATTAGATGGCCTACATCTATTGCTCTGCCAGAAGCAATGCAGTATAAGAACTTAGCCCTCTCCAGTGTAACATGTGTGAGATGGCTAACTAGAAGGAGTGTCTACGAGCACATAAGAACTTGAACCAAACTTGCCAAACCGGTTTAAGTATATTGGCATTAAAATGCAGCGCAACACCCCCAGCATTAAATGTCCATACAACTTCACTAGTACAAAGAATGCTCATAATTGCATTGACTTCCATATTGGCGTCGCGAATGGTTGGCCATTACCTTCCCTCGGAGCATAAAATTTGCGCACTACTGAAAGTATCGCGTCCTTAGGGGTAAATGTGAAGCGATTCTAACCACGTGTTCATATAGTAGTTCAGATCTCCGAAACCCAGCAAAGCTATTTGAATACCCTTCTCTTTAATTGCAGCTTTCGTTGATATATCCTTCTCATATTTTGTTTGAGCTAGAGAGTTGACGAATTGCGCTAACACATTCTCCCCGATCTTGCTCTCGCGGTTTTGTTGAGGTCTGGAGGATGAAGAAGCACCGGTGGTTTTGCCCATAGCCAGTTTCTTTCTCATTTATGCCATTCCTACAAAAATTATACATGAAAACCGACAGGAAGGAAAACCAATTAATGGTTCTACTACCCCAAACTTATGCAAATTCACTACCCCAACCAACAAATAACCTTAGCTTGAACAAGATGAATTCCAATAGGCTAGTGCCAAAACTATGGTATGTGCATAAATTAATGACATTCCTATAGCATTATCAGCGAGAAAAATTGAATAAGGGAGAATCATATAAAATAATTGAAGTTCTAGGAACTGAATTCTTGCACTAATGCCTAGTGTTTTAAGATTTTTATTCATTGAGGTAATTTATCGTAACATGGCATACATTAACAACGAATGAATTTTTGTCTATGTACTTAATACACAATTATTTCCCAAACAACAATTCATTCAAAAATTACTCAAATCACATATTTAACATCCAATCCATGACAAATTAGCACAATTAAATCATCAAGAAACAAAAAATTTTTACAATCCAATTATAAACCCAAAAAGGAAAAAATATAAGAGAATGCAATGAAATTCATACCTTGATGGAGTTTATGTCTCTAAAAAGAAGAATGAATTGATAATGGAATGAATTAAGAAGTGATATTAGGGTAGAAAACTATTGGGGGTTAAAGGGTTAGAAAAGAGAAAGTTGGATGAAATAAGGGAGAAGCCGTTTGAATGGTAGGGCAAAAAGGGTTTTGGCCCTTTTAAACAGTGTGCGCACATGCGACACCTACTAGGCGTGCATGTGCATGAAAGGCAGTGAGTCTGTTATGGTTTCTTTTCTCGAGCACATGCACGAGGCTTCTAGCATGCATGTGCGCAAGATGCAAAGTTGAAATTCAGCCACTGGACGCTAGTGCACGCAAATTTCAGTTTTGCAATTTTCCTCCAATTTTGTTATCAGTTTCAACCCTTTCTTCATTAAAACCCTACAAAACTCAAAATATACTATTTTAGCTCATAATTACTCAATTCTTGCTTATACATCACTAAAAATGAGGTAAACAATACATAAAATATATGCTATTTACGAGCTTATCAACTACGCCACACTTGAATTTGTGATCGTCCTCGATTTGTACATAGAAATAAATCACATGAGTGCTCAACACATCTCATAATCTGTCCATATAAATAACAAAGATGTGTACCATCATAAGGAAAATAGTCAAATGATATAAGCCCCTTTACATGAATTCCAGTGTAGGTATGTGCGTAGCCATACAACAATAACTTTTAAGATATTTAGATCAAATCATGCAAACCTTTCGAATTTTTCTGAACACTCATAGCTTACTCTTCTTAAATTTCTGCACTAATTTAGACAACTGACTCGACTTAAATTAGGTAGGACTTTTAGCTTGTAACGTAAGACTTTGGTCTTGGCTAAGCTTCACTATTTTTATATTATGGTTTTTGAAAGTCATTTTATTTCTATTAAACCAAATACTAAAATATTGTGTATATTTAACTCTTGGGATTCAACCAATAATGCTATCCTTGTGGAATAGCTTTATTGAAAATAAAGGTCACGTAATCTGTTGAAGATTAAAAGTTGTGAACTTACAATGATATATTTACACTGATGTTAATATTATTAGTAACCTAAAGACTATAATCTTTCACACATCTTTAAATATCTCTTCTCATTCTATCCATAAATTTCACAGGAATAGCTCTTTCAATAAGAATTGACTCAGTCATACTGATTGATCTACCAAAAAAGGAAGCAAGGCAGCTAAAGAATTCGTTATATGCATAAACAGTTTATTTGGATTCCATTTATACTTATAGAAAAACTAAAATACAAAGATATTAACATTATTTTAACTATATTTTGATTGACAAGGAAATTAGAAATAAGAAATGCTTTGCAGATCTCGTAAAGAAAAAGGAATATAACAAGAAAAGTCCACAAATGTTTTATCAAAAAGGTCAGAAAATTACTTCTATGACAGATATTACAACATCACATAAGGTAAAAATATTATTATATATTTCTTAATGTTTTAATAAAAATTATAAGATTATTTTATGAAACATTATTTATACTCTTTAGAGTTGAAATTAACAACATCTAACTACTGGACAGTGTATAGTTTGCTTGGGTGAAGGTGCATTCTCCTTTCAGCATATATTTTAGAAGTATTGGTACATGGCATGCAAAAATGTTTTTGTAGCACTGCAAAAAATTATAAGTTTGTGTACACATGCAACCATTGCAATGAGAAGCAAAAAGTTGAACCAAGGTATGCTTCTTACTTTGCTATCCTTATTAATACATTTACATCTACAGTGACTAAACTTGCAAATTTGAATCTGTCCTGGTACAAGTTTGATGTTGATTTAGAAGATGTTGATGACACAATAACTGCATCAATTTTTTCTAAATTGGAAGAAAAATTACTTGGTTATAATGCTGTCCAGGCTATGGAATACTTCAAGAAGGTATATTACTTAAGTTCCTAGTATATACTTTATAAAGAGAAATAAGTCAGTGCTACTACATCTATAGACACTAATTTAACTCTTTATAGCATAAATAACTACCACTAGAACAATTACATGAGATGCTATAGAACTAAAGACTAAAACTTTCATAGCTTAAGTGAGGCCAACAAAGCGAAGGGACACAGATACTTATCACCGTTATACGCTTGATTATTACTTTGAAGAGCCTGAGGAAGAAAGTACAGTGGAAAAAATGACCATTAGATGTTCTCAACAACAAAAATAGATGCAACAGAAAATTTGAGCATGACAAGTCAAGCACCAGGTATATAGAAACAACTTTTATAACACTTCATATTAATGTAAAGCATATATCTTCACCTAAATTAACTGACTTAAGAACCATATTTTAATGTAATCCATAGAACAAGAAGTCTCTTCTTCAAGAGTTAGAGTTTGCCTTGAAAACAAGTTCAGTGTTACTGAAAATGCACATGAGGATACTGAAGAAAATGAATCAAATGTTGATGATTCAAAAATGACCAAGAGAGCAAAGCTTATTTGATGCTAAAGTGTAATAACTATGCAGTGTATATGAAACTGCAATTTATTAATCTCTTTTGTCTAGCGCCTGAAATTAGTGCAATATAATCATCATTGACACTACAAAGAACCTAATATATCTAGATGGTGCCTTTCGTCTATCATAAGAATGCTCAAGGAAAAATATATATCTTCCTGCTATATTTGTTGAGCATTCTTGTGTTTAGTATTTAGTAGTACGTCTGTTAGCCAATAGTTATGATGCTTTTATGAGAATGCTCACAAAAAACAACTATACTTTTGCTTTAACTAACCATTCTCATAGTTTAATATATGAATTTGTTTTGGATATTGTTGGCCGAAGAGCAACCTAAGAGAGGGGTGAATTAGGTTGTTTCAAAAAACAAACCTTTTAAAGTGCTTAATGAAAATGTAAACTTTAAGCAACAAATAAACACTTAAGCACAAATGATCAAAGATAAATATTTAACAATTAAAGCATAAAGAAAAATGTAAAGATTGAGATAGAGATTATCAAACCAAACTCCCAAACTTCTCAAGTTTGGAGTATACCCATTAGTAGTGCCTCTTCAAATTTGGTGAGGCAATAACCTTCTTGTACACAAAGTAGGCTCACCCTTTCACCAACTAAGTTCCTCTAGTTGAGTCAAAGGGTTTTACACTACAACCTCACTTTTGTACACTTGTTATTCCTCCACTCTTACACTTGAAGATCACTCATTAGTCTACTCTTGCTCACACTAATTCCCTCTAGTTGAGCCAAGAGAACTACACTACCCAAACCAATACAACGCACAATATTTTAGCCTAATTCTGCCCAAATAGCTCTTACAAGTGTTTGTATTGAATGCAGAAGTTCTACTCTCCATATCTTACATTTACAGACTTGGGGGTATTTATAGTGCCCAAAAACTACCTCTAACAATTCTCTAACGGCTACTTTCTATTTACTGAAAAACTAGCCGTTAGATCTTTCGAACGGCAGATGCAATAAGTGTGCGTTAGAGAATTGAAAGATTTAGGAGAGGCGACCAACATTTTCTTGAACAGATCGGCCAAGTTCGAATTGAGTGTAACATGAAACCTATTAATCCGAAAGCGCCATGGAGTTAGGGTTGCGGAAAATGAAGAAATTTGGGAACCGTCGGTTACCTTTTTAATCAAAGTAGCGACAAGCCAAGTATTACGACTACAGGAGGAGAACCACCAATCCACATGTGATGTGTGAATAATGACAGTTGTGTACCATAGTCAGTAGATCTAAAAGGTCGCTTAGTCTTACTCAATCAATGTACATAGACAATATACTAAAGAGATTTAGCATGGATCAATCAAAGAAAGGTTACTTACCAATGTCTCATGGTATATACCTTTCTAAAGACTTGTGTCCTAAGACAAATGTTGAAAGAGATAGATTGAAAAAGATCCCATATGCTTCAACTATAGGTTCTGTAATGTATGTTATGTTATGTACTAGACTCGATGTCTCTTATACTCTAATCTGTAATGTATGTTATGTTATGTACTAGACTCGATATCTCTTATACTCTAAATGATATGAGCAAGTTTAATCTAACAGATAACCCAAAGAGTGACCATTGGATAGTAATTAAGAATATTCTCAAGTACTTAAGAAGCATTAAAGATTTATTCTTGATTTATAGTAGGCAAGAGTTGATAGTTCACGGATACACAGATGCTAGTTTTCAATATGATAAAGATGATAGAAAATCACAATCTGAATATGTATTTACTCTTAATAGTGGTACAGTCTATTGGAAGAGTTTTAAACAAGATACTACAATTGATTCTACAATAGAAGCCAACTACATTCAACTTCAGAATATATAAAATAAGCAATTTGGATCAAGAAGTTTGTATTGAATTTGGAATGGTTCTCTACACATCTATTCCAATAAGATATTTTCTATATATCAAGTGATAACAATGGAGCTATTGCACAAGCAAAGGAATCCAAGTCTTATTAGTGATCCAAACATGTGTTACGACGCTATCATTTTATTAGAAAAATCGTTGATTGAAATGAAATAAAGATAGAGAAAATCCTCATAGATGTTAACATTGCTTATTCGGTTTATAAGTCCACTAAAGCCTTGTCTCAGTAGAAACATGAGATTCATAGTAACTGATTCAATTTTAAGCATATGAATGATTGGTTTTAGTGAAAGTGAGAGTTCGTTAGTGTATACCCTAAAACCAATATGTTTTAGTGATAAATTACACTTTTATATTTATGTAAATTTTGTAGTATGGCATTGTTTATCTATTTGATAGATAAAGTCTTTTGACTATGTATATATATATATATATATTATAACACATCTAGATGTGTATAAGTTGATGTATTTCTCATCTAAATATTTATATTTTATTCATAAATATCCCTTATCGTAGCAGCAGATAGATTAGCGCAAAGTTATATGTAGATGAGACTAATCTATGAGTGCATCGGATTGACTTGCTAAGAGTATTCAAAACTGATTAATATCGAATGCCAGTGGATTAAACTCTTTGTGATAGTAATGGAATGGTCCACGAACTTGAGGTCATGAGATTATCTTTATTGTATATTACTATATTTTAGCGCTTTTATTAGTTATTACTCTTAAGGAATTGCACATACTGTAGAGTTCAAGTATAGTTTGAATCATGAAAAGATAAAATATGACTAATATAGGATTCACCACTCCTTAAAATGAGAGGGTATATCCCAGTATGGCTACATCTTGAAATGCGACTTAGAAATCTTTGTGCAAAGTGAAAAATAGAATTAAGAGTATCTTAAGTTCTATTTCAAGTGAGTTGTATGAAAGAAGTAAATTGATTATTACAATAAGAGTTGACATTATATCTGTATTCTTGAACTAATTGGGATATACTGTGGTAAAAGGATAATAATTACACAGTAACTAAATCACAGATATGTGAAATCGAACTACTCGACATATCTCAACACTTGGGTGGTTATGATACTTTTCTAGAAGCCACTCTTGATCTATAAGTGTAAATTAATTAATTAGTGGATTAATAATAAATTAAAGTTGATTAATTTATCTAATTTAAATTATTTAAGAATTATAATTTGTCTCTAATCCTAATTAATTTAGTTACCATGTATAACCCTAAGAACTTATACGATATTACATACTAGCCCCCAAGATTATGATTTATTATAATTAAGTCCAAAAAATTAATTTATCACATAAATTAACCCATAAGTATCTCATACTTCTCAAATAATCAATTTAATTCTGAATTAATCATCTTAAAGTGTGCGACCCTTTAGATTCCCAATCACGTTGGTAATAAGTATAAATTATAATTTTAAATTAATTAATTATATATATATATATATATAAGAGATAGCACTCAGTTTCTTGAGTGAATCAATCCGGTGAAAATCTTGAATTAATTATCTGTATAGATACCATTCGAGATTCGATATTTGTGCGACTTGTGGATTGATATCCCTGTCAGATTAGAGATTTTATTACGGTTTTGAAGTACAAATTCTATACTTCTCTTTTGTTACCCATAAATTAATCAAGATGATCCGTCATAGGATGTAAAAATTTAAATTTCGCTACCTGTTGCATGATTTATTTTCTTACAAGGATCTTCTTCTTGTCAGTCAAACTTGTTCAGGCATCATTAGCTGGGATTTTTTTTTTCGATCTCTTTCTGGTTACCTCAAGATATTCTTCAACTTATCGTAGCGGTGCCTAGATAGGTCTGTACTGACAAACCTGACTCCTTTTGATGGGGTCCTTCCCCTCTATGGTGATTTTGACTCTTAGGAAGCCTATTCGTTTGCTCTCCATTCTGGTTTTGAGCTTGAAGTAAACAAGATCAACTCTAACTGGGAAGGTGAGGCTACTTTTAATGTGAATCATTTTCTGTGGTTATGCTTTCACAACAAATTTCAAACTATGAGCCTCCTTTTTAAGAGAAACATTACCGTTATTCAGAATGTTTTCAAAATTACAATCACGATTCTTCAAAATTCTGAACCCTTATGACGCTTTATGTCTCTGGCTTTATTTTTTTCAAAAAAAAAAAATAATTCTCTCCAAAGCTACAGTAGTCACTAGCTCCTTCCACGCTATAGTATCTAGTAAAGACAATGAAGATAGGCAGACCCGTCTTCATGGAATTCCGAGACTACTTTGATATACGTAGGTAGTCGAAAAGTTAACAAACCTTCTAATTTTAGAAGAATTTCTTCTTTAGGTATAGAGCATTGGAGATAAGTTAGGAAGATAATTTTATTTTGTACCCAAAAAGAAGGAGAGCGTGTATTGTTGTAAGGGTTAAATGCAAAAGCCCCCTTGAACTTACACCTCACTTGCACTCTATCCCCCCTCAACTTATTTAACAAGCACTTTACCCCATATCCTTTACTTCTTTATGTTTTGAGACAAAATTACCCTTACTATTTTAATATTTTTTTACTTGTTTTCTCTTCTTACTAATTTATTCATTTTCTCTCTCATATTTTTCCTTTTACCTTTTTACCCATTCTTTCTTGCTACTGTTAAATTATTATACTAAAAGGAATTAGTTAGTTAAAAGTTCTTTTTTTTTTACATATTTAAAAATAATTTATAGATTAAATAAGTTTTTTTAATAACAAGCAACATTTATTAAATAGTATAATACAGATTTTATGAGTTTTGAAAATGCTATAATTAACAAATAAACAAACTATAAAAAGATAAAATAATTTTTCAAAAAAAATTAAAATATATATTCTAAGTATGCAAACAAAAATTTTTTTTGGTGCCATATCATTCACGGGTCATATTTTGGTTGAATTTACCATAACTCCAAAATCCCTTATATTAGATAACTATAATATTTTTTTACTATATTTTTTCGACATTACACCGTAAATAAAATGTTGTACATATTTTTTCATTCTATAATTTTATTTGTATACTATAAATTTTTAATTTCCTCTAGATCAAAAATTTTATTTTTTATTTATTAATCTTACTATTAATAGTTAATCACAAACTTTATATTACAACAAGGTATATTTATTGTATTATGTTTATTGCATTAAAGGATAATTAATCTATAAATTAAATTACATACGCACATGTGAAAATTTAGAACTTTAATTAATTATTAAAAGTAAAGTAATTATTTAGTAGTAGCAAGAGAGAATAATGAAAAGAAAAAAAGAAAAACAAGATAGAGAAAATAAATAAAAGGAAAAAAGAAGAAAAAATTAAAAACAATAATAATTAAAATAATAGGGATAATTTTGTCTCAAAACATAAAAGAGGGTGTAAAGAATTTATTAAATAAGTTGAGAGAGATAAAATACAATTGGAGTGTAAGTTTATTAGAGTTTTTTGCTTTTAACCCTTGTTGTAAATATAGGAGTCCCCTGTTTGAGATCTTCCCAAAATGCTATATCCATATAAGAGAGGGAGTGAGGACTTATATAGGGGGAGGGGTACTTTAATATTGTTATGCCCCTTCCCTCTCACATGTCAGTTGTCGTTTAGAGAAGAGAGCTACTGTGTTCTACGTGGCATCTTGTGATTGATTGAAAGATGTGAAATTACTATTTTGGAGTCTGTAGTGCATATTGTAGCAAGCGGGAGTTTAATTGTATGTTTTGGGGGGAATTATGCACAACGTACTTCGCTAATTGAAAGCTAGGTCCTTTATCTTCTAGCTTCTTAGATGGGAAGTTGTGACAGACCTCTGTCTCCAATAAAGAACTCTTTGCACCCACATCAAATGCAGCAGCCATAATCTCCCTTAGCATGTCAGAAGGTCGATAAACTCCAAGATCAATAATCACGGTTATAGGAAACTTCAAACTCCCGATCATTTTTGCAGTATTCTTGCCAAAATCTAAGATGAGTTTATATAGTCCCAATAAAATATTATTTGTGTTTTCCTTGATGACAAAGCTAGAATTAGATTCTAGGAGGAGAGAGAATGTGGAAGAACTGAGTATCAAGAGTATGTTTGATTGTCTGAATTTCAATTCCCTTTTAGTAGTACCCAAACTCTTTATTTATAGATGTACATAAGAACGCATGAGGCGATCACTATGCTAGCTCAACTGAGGCTAAATTACATAATTGCCCTTAATGAGGCTGCCACGTAGACACTTCTAGAATAATCTAGGAGGGAAGATGCTATGTGTCACTAATCAACATCATCAATAGTCCCCTTGGCTTGGTGCCGAGCCTCACGGCAGAGGTCTAGCCAAAACGACTGTTCACAGTCCCCAGACGATGACAACTAAACCTTTTATACCGAGTGGATGTGTAGAAGAGAGGCATTCTCGTATCTGCCCCTTGCCGATCCGAGGCCATAACAACCCTTGGGATCCTTGACAAGGCGTAACTGCAACATTAACTGGTGGGTTACATTTCGCTGAGTCCCCATGCATTGAATTTTCATTTATTACACTACATTATTCGCTCCGATTTTGCTACAAAATGCCTCACTTTTCACGCAACAACGCCTTGATTTTTGCACCATAACGCCTCACTTTTCCAGCCTAAACACCTTTTTTCCATTTCAAAACCGTCAGTTTTTCCCCCCAAATCCATTGAATATTCTGGAAGGTTGCTCTCCTATTTATACCCCCATTCTCTCCCAAATCTTTTTTCTTTCTCTTACTCATTTTACTTCCTCATTCCTCCAACTTACTACTACTTCCTTCCTTCAACTCCTCATTCACTCCACACTATCTTTCGCTCTTTTAGTTCCTAAATTCTCACATGCTCTCCCTCCTTCACTATCATCCTCCTGCTCCCCTTTCCTCTAGCTTCAACTGTTGCTGACCTCCGACCGCTGCTCAACGCCACCACCGGACACCACTAGAAGTCTCCCAAAAATTCCACATGCCTTCCAAATAGAAGACCACGGCCGGTACATTCACTCCCACCTCTCTCATTAGCACGTCGGTTCCCCTTTCCCCCATAGATGCCATTGACAGAGTGTTAAATCCTTTCAACGAAGCTCTTCTGGCAGCAGTGCCATTAAATTTTTCCCCCGATCCTCTCTTTGCCGAACCTCCTCAGAACGACCACCCTAATCTCCAAACTCAAAATGTATCAAACTCTCTCGACCCCGAGGATATCAAAATTCTTAGGGATAGATGCCATTTTTCTAAGAACATGCATATCAAATTCCCTGCCCCCGAGGACCGAGGCCACCTGCCTCTTCCTAGTTACTTAACAGTTTTCCAGGAGCAGCTCAAGGCTAGCCTGAGGCTCCTAATAGCACCGCTCCTCGTCCACCTATCCAATCACTGGGATATTAGCATATCCCAGCTGACCCAAACGCACTTCGGGTCATTGCCGGCTTCACCTTTCTATGTAGATTACACAACATCCCCCTTTTTTTAAACACTTTTGGGATGATGCTAAAATTATCCCCTACAAAGGGATTCTTTTACATTTCTCCCTGAACCGCAGGCAAACAGCTCACTTCGGGTAACCTTGACCCATTCATGACTGGAAAAAGTCGTTCTTCTTTATATGATACCTCGACCCTCCAATGCCTCGGGGCCCATGGAATCTTATCAAAGAAAACCTTAAAACCAAAAACGATCTCTCCCGGACTCCAATCACGCACGAAGGCTAGAGGTAGAATCGAACCTCAAGATAAACTTCAACAACCAACCTGCCATCCTATCCAATAACATTCTTGCCTGGGCGACTTTGGACTGTTCCCTACCCATGACATCTCCCGAGCTGCGAACCTCAACAAGGTCACCATTTTTTTTTATTGACCTTTTGTCTTTTGCAAACCTCGGAGCATTCCTCAGGGGGCTAGTATCTACCACACCTGCCACTGGTGCAGGCACTTCCAACCAGCCCTCTTCATCAACAAGCGGATCCTCATCCACCACCATCAACATGGCCTCGGGGAGTGCTGAGGCTACACCCTCAACTTCTGTACCCCTGAATCAAACCGAGGCCAGTAGCTCCCTGGAGAGACCAGCCGGGGAGGTAACTCTGGCCCTTCAGCCCACTGAACCCGAGCCGACTCGGGTTACAAGGAAAATGACAAGAGAGGCTGCTGGCCTTAGAGAGTTCCTTTTCAACAATAATGTCTCTTCTGCGTCATCACCCCCGAGGCCCTCCGTTCCAGTGGCGAGGGTAAGGACCCCAGGGACAGCTTCTGGAACTGTCCCTTTATCAAAATAACTTATCACCTCTTATGGTAAGGACTGTCGAGCATGCAGTCACTCCCACTCCTTATTCTTTCTTCCCAGTCGAGAGCTGACACTTTACTTTTTTCAGGTGATAGAAAATACATTCTCGAGGAGGAGAGAAAATTAACAAGGTCACAGGATGTGCCCTAGGGTCGACTGTCCATCGACCCTCTTCCAGTTCCTCTCACCTCAGGGAGCACTGATCTCCGATTCACCCCACCGATCGATATAAACGATTGGGCTCAGTTCCCTAGGATGGCTCATGAGCAGGCGAATATGGTGTCCTTGCCTCTAGATGAGATGTATCCTACGTTAAGAGGCTTTCCCCTCAACAAAGCCTGGAAGAGCTTCACGTCAGCCTGATGAACGTAAGTCTGACTAATCCTTTTGAAATTTCAATTTTTTGCACCTCATACTTTTGCTCTTTTGCAGGCTATAACAATCTTCCCGGCCATCGCCGATCGGGAGTCTTCCTTCAACTCTGCCGTTAACTCCATGAAGCAGGAGTTGGCTCCCGCCAAGTTCGGCGTGGATCAGGCAGTGAAGTGACTATTCGAGGCTATTAAGGCCAATGAGATGAAATACAATATCAAGGCGGGCAAGAAATACAATGAGTGGAAGGCCGAGCTGATCGAGGTGAGGGACCAGCTTTGACAAGCCGAGCTAGAAAAGAAGACCCTCGAAGTGGATGTCGACGATCGTGACAAGAAGATCACAGATCTAGAGCAAAGGGTTCTTCAAATTCAAGAAGAAGCTCAACTAGCCAAAGCAAAGTTCGCTTCTCGAGAGTTGGAGATGCGGGTCGAAGGGAGAAACCAATTTGTGGCCTTGATCAAGGCAGATGAGATGCTGAAGGAGTTTACAAAGAAGGTCTTCTCTATGGGGTTCACGTTGGCTTGTGACCACTTGGTAAAGAATCCTCATTTGTACGAGGGGCTGCCATATGACGCTTCTGTTATCGAGGAGGTCATCAATGGCCTAGAGGCTCAATTTAAAGCCACCGTTCTGATTCCCGAAACATTTGAAGCAATTCTGCTGATCCAGGGTGTGAACCACGAAGCAGAGAGGTCTAAGCCTATAAATCTAGCTTCCACTTTCTCTGTCGAGCCTTCCACTTCCGCTGCACAGGCTGATGTAATTTTGTTGTAATAGTTAGGAACTTTTTATGTAATAGTTAGAATTTCTCAATGAAAATCTCAAGTTTTGATTAATTTGCCTTCTCGACAAGAGTCTCGACTTTTCTTTACTTCTAGTCTTTAACTGCTTTTCAATTTCTTTATCTTCTGCATTCAAAGCAAAAGTTTTATGATAAAAATAGATAATAAGCTTATAATACTTATATTCCTAATATTAGCATAGAATATTGTCTAAATTTCCTTTTCACTTTGAGCTTAGGCCTTGTTTATACCCCTCCGAGTTGAGGCAAAAGAATTAAGCCAAGCACCTTATGTTTGTCTTAGCCATTTAATTTGCATTAGACCCTCAAAGGTCCAAGGAACAATGTTGTGCTTGAGTAGGGCTATCAAGCCTCTTTGAGGATCGGATCCTCTCAAATTCATTTTGATTGAAGGGGGCCGCCGATGTCCCTGCCCTTGAGGGGGGACTACTAAGCCTCGGCTCACAATATTTGCACTTCTGTTGAACTGGATCCAAACCTCTGAGGGTTGGAGCAGCTTCAAATTGTTTTCTGTGCTTGAATCGAACATCTAAGGATTGGTGCACTTCGATTTTGCTTGGGGAGGCTACTAAGCCTCTTCCCTTGAAGGGGACTTCTAAGCCTCAGCTCTCAATCACTTACTTTTGTGTTGGGCTTGATCCGAACCTCTGAGGGTTGGAGCAGCTCAAATTTATTTTGTGTTTTGACCAAACCTCTGAGGGTTGGCGCAGCTTGATTTTGCTTTGGGGGGCTACTAAACCTCTGCCCTTGAAGGAGGGACTGCTAAGCCTTAGCCCTCAATCATTTGCTTTTGTCTTGAATTGGATCCGAACCTCTGAGGATTGGAGCAGCTCGAAGACAAAAGCCTTGACCGAACCTGTGAGGATTGGCATAGCTTGATTTTGCTTGAGGGGGCTCCTAAGCCTCTGCCTTTGAGGGGGGACTTCTAAACCTCAGCCCTCAATCATTTTCTTTTGTGTTGAACTAGATTTGGACGTCTGAGGGTTGGAGTAGCTCGAATTTGTTTTATGCCTTGACCGAACCTCTGAGGGTTGGCGCAGATTGATTTTACTTGGGGGGGCTACTAAACCTCTACCCTTGAGGAGGGATTGCTAAGCCTCAACCCTCAATCATTTGCTTTTGTGTTGAACAGGATCCGAACCTCTGAGGGTTGGAATAGCTCGAATTTGTTTTGTGCCTTGACTGAACCTCTTAGGGTTGGCGCAGCTTGATTTGCTTGGGGAGGCTACTAAGCCTCAGCCCTCAATCATTTGTTTTTTTGTTGAATTGGATCCGAACCTCTGAGCCTTGGAGCAGCTCGAACATCTGTCTTTTGAGAAGGGACTTTCATTACGTTTCTTGATAATATTTCTTTAAATTTATAATATTCCACATTCTGGGAATAGGATCTCCTTTCATATGACCAACTTGTAATAGCCCGAGGTGGTGAGCTTCTATTACACGATAGGGTCCCTCCCAGTTTGGATCTAACTTTTTAGTCCCTTCTACATGACTTGCTGCATTCTTCCAAAGTACCAAGTCTCCGGGCCGCAGATACTGATGCTTGACCCTGACATTGTAGTATTTAGCCATGACCTTCTTATACTTGACTTCCCGGATGGATGCATCCAACCTCTTTTCCTCGAGTAAATCCAGGTTAGCTTGTAGGGCCTCATCGTTGAATTCCAAGGAGGACACTCGAGGCGAAGGTAGCCCAATCTCCGCAAGGATAACAGCCCCAGACCCGTAAGTCAAGCTCAACGGAGTGTTTCCGTTAGCCGTTCGAGGTGTGGTCCTTTATGCCCATAAGACACTAGGTAGTTCCTCAATCCAAACGCCATTGGCTCGTTCAAGCCAAGTCTTGAGCCCCGTCAATAGGGTTCGATTACATACTTCAGTCTATCCGTTTGCTTGTGGATGGGCGACCGAGGTGAAGTGTTGTTTGATGCCGAGCGTTAGCGCAGAAGCTCTTGAAAGGCTCCCCTTCAAATTGCTTCCCATTATCAGAAATAAGCACAGTAGGGATACCGAACCGGTAGACAATGCTTCTAGAAGAATTTTCTATTGCTTTTTCCGAGATTGTAGCCAGGGGCTCGCCCTTGATCCACTTGGTGAAATAGTCAACCGCCACTACTAAGAACTCAAGCTTGCCTATCCCTCTGGGAAATGGGTCCAAAATGTCAATCCCCCACTAAGCAAATGGCCATGGGCTCTGAATAGGAACCATGTCTGAGCTGGGTCTTCAGGGTATTGGCGCATGTATTTGACATTGATGACACGCCCGTACCAAGGTGTTTGCATCAGAGTGTAAGGTCGGCCAGTAGTACCAGACAACAAGACTTTACGAGCTAAGCTCCAAGAACCGACGTAACTTTCGCATATACTCTCGTGCACTTCTCCTAAAATATAGTTAGCTTCGGATGGCATGAGGCACCTCAACAGGGGGCACAAGTATGCTTTTTAATACAAGATTTCGTCCATAAGCGTATACTTGGCGGCTCTGTACTTGATCTTTCTAGCTTCGGCCGGATCCGGGAAGAGCTTCTCATTATTCAAATAATTTATTATGGGTTGCATCCAACCGAGGTCTAGTTGGACACAAGAGATTCTTTCAGAGAAGTCAACAGACCTACGCTCTCGCAGTTCTACCAAAATCTCTTTCGTTAAATGCGAGTATATTGCCGAGGCTAGTTTTGACAGAGCATCAGCATGTGTGTTTCTTGTTCGAGCAATCTTAATGATGTCCACTTTTTAAAATTTTTCAATCCAGCTTTTGACCTCGGTTAGGTACCTTTTCAAAATCATGCCTCGAGCCTCGTAATTTCCCAAGCTTTGATTTACAACCAGCTGAGAATCTGAATGTATCTTTAAGGTTCGGGCTCCCATCTGGTGGGTCATTTCCATTCCACAGATGAGGGTCTCGTACTCAGCTTTCGTTGTTTATTGCTGGGATTCCAAACCTTAGGGCATGAAGTGAGATAATCCCCTTCGGGGGACCGGATTATTATTCCTACCCCGGCTCCGAATTCACAAGAAACTCCGTCAACATGAAGCTCCCATGTGAGATCCTCTCTCATTTTTTATTCTTTTGCTAGATCAATCACCATGATTAGGTCATCCTTCTCGATGTCACACTTTCTGCAATGAAATTTGCGAAAACCTATGCTTTGATTGCTGTTCGTGGCCTGAATTCTATGTCAAACTTGAACAGCTCTACAGACCACTTTAGCATTCTACCCGAAGCCTCTGGCTTGCTTAAGATATTCTTCAAAGGAAGGTTGGTCAAAATAATTATCTTGTGGCCATAAAAATAAGGTCTTAGCTTCCGAGCCGACACCACCAATGAGAAAGCTGCCTTTTCGATAGGGGTGTAATTTCTTTCTGGGCCTTGAAGCACTTTGCTTACAAAATAGACAGGACATTGGTTGCCGAGTTCATCTTGCCTCAATAGAACCGAGCTGACCTCCAATTCAGTGATTGAGATGTACAGGTATAGCGATTCTCCTTTTTGTGGATATGGGAGTTTTGGCAAGTTGTCCAAATATTCTTTAAACTCTTCAAACGCTATACGAGCTTCTTCAGTCCATTAAAAATCCTCAGTCATCTTTATAAGTCAGAAGAATGGCAAGTCTCTTTCTGCTGATTTGGACAGGAATCAATTCAGGGCTGCCATTCTACCGGTAACTCTCTGAACCTTCTTTACCGAGGTTCATATTAATTATGGCTTGCACTTTTTTCGGGTTCGCCTCAATTCCCCGGTGAAAGACAATGAATCCCAAGAATTTTTCCGAGGGGACCCCCAATGTACATTTTTTGGGATTCAACCTCATTTGGATGGATGTTAATGTCTCAAATGTTTCCCTAAGATCTTCCAAGGTTTCCTCATAGGTTCAGCTCTTGACCACCATGTCATCAATGTATACCTCAATGTTTCGTCCTATTTGGGACTTGAAGGTTTTATTAACGAGGTGTTGATATGTGGCTCTGGCATTGTTTTAGTCCAAAGGGCATCGTAGTGTAGCAATTCGTGCCTCGGTCAGTGATGAAACAGATTCTAGATTCATCTTCTCTGGCCATGTATATTTGATGGTAGCCCTTGAATGCATCTAAAAAGTGCAAGATGTAAAATCCAACAAATGAATCTGCTACCGTATCGATCTAGGGGTACGGGTAACTATCCTTTGGACAGGCTTTATTAAGTTCAGTAAAATCTTAACACATTCGCCAAGAAGAATCTTGCTTAGTTACAAGGACTGGATTACAAAGCCAGGTGGGATATAATACTTCTCTAATCAATCTTGCCACTAAGAGTTTATCCACCTCGGTTTCGATTATTAAACTGCGCTCTGGACCGAAGAGGTGATTCTTCTACTTTACTGGTTTGTATGTTGGGTCCACTCCGAATTTGTGCTCGATTATTTCCCGAATGACGCATGGCATGTCTTCGATGGTCCAGACGAACACGTCCTTGTACTTAGCTAAAAGCCTGAAAAGAAGGGCGGAGAGCTGATTTAAACTCTACGAAGAGGGTAGCACAGATTTTAATTTTCCAATCGGGGAGGCTTGGATCTAGTGGAACCTCTTCAATGGGGACCTCGTCTTGGGGCTCAATCTTTGCTTTGCCCTTCCCCTTGTGTTTAGGAGGCTCAGGGATCTAGCATCTCCGAGGCTCCATATTTTCTTTCTCATCTCTTTGGCTTGTCAAAGGCTCTTCGAGGCCATAGGAGGTGGATGAGACATCAAAAGTTTACAAGTAAGCCTTGTCAACAATGGACATCGTTTGCGACTGGGACCGCAAGGACATCATATAGCAAGCTCAGGCCTCCTGCTAGCTCCCAATGACTGTCCCCTCAGATCCATTCCTCAACATGAATTTTATCCCAATATGGAACACGGAGGAAAGGATTCTGAGGTATATTGTGTGAGTCGGGCAAGAATCATATTGTAGGAACTGTCCCTTCTGACGTTGACGAAATTGGTCATCTCAATTTTGTGCTTCGGGAGAGTTCCAAGGCATAAGGGGAGCCTCATTATCTGTCCTTCAGGCACGACTGAGTCTCCAGTGAAGCCAACCAAAGGGGTTTTTAAAGGCTTTATCAAAGAAGAATCCACGTGCATTTTGACCCAGGCGTTCCAAAAAATTATGTCCGCCGAGCTTCCGGTGTCGACAAACACGCAGTACATTTCATATCCAACCACATTTACGTGAATTAACACAGGGTCATTGTGTGGCATTCGGCTAGGAATGGGGTCCTCGGAAGTGTATCCGAACCTCATGAATGACTTCAGTCTCTTCTCCCGATCCTCACATGAGGGAATATTCCGGGCGTATTTTTTCCTGGCATTGTTAGAGTCCCCAGTCCCTGGTCCTCTGGCTATTGTGTTTATCACCCGCCTACACAGATCTGTTCGTCTTGGTTTGCCGAGGAATTGTTCCTGTTTTGGCCGCCTCGATTCTGTTGATAAGGCAGCGGCGAGTTTGCGCCGAATTTTCTCGATTGGCAGCGTTTCTTTGGAACTCTGCTGATGAACTGCTGTAGGTGTCCTATCATGAATGGCCCTCTCGATTTCAACCTTCAGATGTCGATATCATGGCCGTGTTACCATAAAAAGCGCAGTATTTTGCCCTGTCTCTTTTATCCGAGGCTGACACCATTCAAGAGGGTGGCTCTAAGAGGCCCAGATATTGTACTTGGTACAAAATTTCCCTCCTTGATGTATTGATAGGTGTAAAGTCAGTATCTGGATGGCTCCTTGTTCGCGGGGATCGGTTCCTGATATTGTTACCTAGTAGATCACCCGGTTCGCCAACGGTGTGGCTTTGGAATAGCTGTCCTATCAGTGACCCTCAGCTTTTTAGAAGATGAGGGATTCGGAGTCTTCAAGACCTTTTCTCTTTATGTATCGTAAAGTTCTCTTTTTGTCCTATTTGACTCTTCGCCCCGTATGAATTTCGATACTCTTTCGAGGAGTTCAGAATAGGAGCTCGGCATCCTTTTGACCAGCTCGGTGTTGAAGGTGCCTAGTCGGATGCCGCTACAGAAATCAGCCACCAGCAATTCTTTCATCAACATTTTTTATTTGGACCACCTCATCATTGAAGCGATCCACAAATTTATTAAGCGACATCGGACCTCTGTCGAATGTTCATGAGGTGCGACGTGTCCTTTTGTAATATTCATTTTCTCCTGAAGTGGCCAAGGAAGGAATTCGCCAAGTCATTAAAAGTGGCGATTGAGTTCATCGTCACTCCTGGAACCACTCTGTGCCGGACCTCGAAGAGTGGTGGAAAACAATTTGGCGAAGTCGCGTCACTTTAGCCATCTAAAAGCAGGAGCGATCTCTTATACACGTCTAGATGTGTATAAGATTGAGGCGATCCCTTGTAGCGGTCTAGGTCCAGTAGCTTGAATTGCATTGGAAGAGATTCAATCTTGATAGAGATTGTGAATGGATCACTATCAATCTCTGCCGTAGCAGGAGTATTCAGAAGTAAATTGCTTTTCTTCAAAATCTCTTGAATCTTATTTTCGAGGCTCTGCTCGTCGAGCTGTTTTAAAACAGTCGAGGAGGGTCCTAGCTTGAATCAGATTATTTCGAGAAATGTGCACCGAGTCTCTCGCGCATTAGTAATATTTTTGATCCGCTCGTCGATGAGTGTGATTCATCAGATTGTTCGTCCGAGCACGACTTTGTCAATTTTTCACATAGGTCGGTTGGGCTCATGGCATCAACCGGCTCTTTCCCAGGCCGTCAGCTCGGCGCGAGGAGCCATTGTTCGACTTGTGGAATGGCTCCTCAATTCGAGCGCTCGAACGGAGTTTGGCCCTCGCACTGCTCCACGGACGCTCGAAAAGACTCAAAATTGTCAACAATGTATTTCAGGACATCATTCTGCTTTTGTTGAGCCTCGGCTGGTGTACCGACGTTTTCTGGCCGGTCGGTATGCACCACGAGGTGTTGATTGCTCGTCTCCGCTTCCTTGCTAGCAGTTCGGCTTGTTCCACGGTTCTTCATTCTCCTAGAAGCAAAAACAAACAACTCAGATGACTGAGAATTGATTGAAAGAGAAGAAAATCTATCGATTCTCACAGAAGGCATAGCCAAATGACAAAGGTAGAATTAGATTCTAGTAGGAGAGAGAAAGTGAAAAAACTGAGTATCAAGAGTATGTTTGATTATCTGAGTTTCGATCTCCTTTTAGTAGTACCCAAACTCCTTATTTATAGATATACATAAGGAGGCATGGGACTATCACTATGCTAGCTCAACTGAGGCTAAATTACATAATTGCCCTTAATGAGGCTGCCACGTAGGCACTTCTAGAACAATTTAGGGAAGATGTTATGTGTCACTAATCAACATTATCATTTGTCAAGAAAACTAAATAATCCAACAATTGGATCAAGCTAATTTAGCAATCTTGAAAATGATCTACAATTTAACCTGATCCTTCTTGTCCTTTTTGTGGAAACCCTTCTGAAGATGTTGATAGTGTCACTATGCATTGCCCCTCGACCATTCTTACCTGTCAATGCCTCTTACTTTCCCATACTAAGAACTAACCTGCAAGACCTTAACCTAATTGACTGGCTAAGATTTGGTTGCATCATCCTAATTCACTTAGAAAGCCTACTCTGAACTTCTTTAGAGCTAGATCTGTAAGCAAGTTGAGTTCAAGTCGGAATTAGTAAATTCATATTCGAATCCAACTAGTATATTTGGATTTGAATTCAAATATTTATTGGATCTACAAAAATAAATCCATACTCAGATCCATTGAATCTTGTCAGATTTGGATTTGGGTCATATAATATTTTTTTTAATTTTTAAATTTTTAAGCAAAAATTTTATAGTTTATAGAAATATTATTTTTTTGTAATTATAAAAACTACTTATGTCAAAATTTTATATTTATGCATGAGTTTTACAATAGAATATAATTTACATTGACAATTTACAAAATTTAAATGTATATGTACATATAAAACAACACTAACTGTGAATAATTATATATATATATATATATTAAATATTTTAATCAAATCTGGATCGTAATTAGGTTAGAACAATAAGATTTATATCCGGTCCGTTTATCATAATAATTAAATGGGTTCAAATCGAGGATCCGAATAATCGAAATTTCTCATTAATCAAGAGTCGAATAAACGGATCTAAATGGAGTCGAGTCCGGATCTATACCCGACCCATTGACAGGCATACTTGCAGCACCTTGTTCCCTTGTGTTTGCTGAGGGCTTTGGTATCAAAGGTACAAAAGGATGTTTGAACCACGGAGATTACTCCAATCGACAAAGGAGCTTTGCCTCGGTAACATTACAAGCAGAAACACTTCCAAGAAATCAACCATTCATTGGGAACCTCCTGACCACCCTTTTATCAAACTGAATAGTGAAATCTGGTAGATCCCCCTTGGGAAACCCTGGTAATGCTAGTGCTGGAGGTGTGATCAAAAACAACAATGGACAATGGATTCTTGGCTTTAGTAAACGTATTAGCCTAGCTGCAAATAACCAAGCTGAGGCCTGGACTCTCAGGGATGAACTCAGACTAGTAATTCAACAGAATTGTAAACTTCTCATTATTGAATCTGATTCTAATCTCAATCCAATTTATCTGTTGAAGAATTCCTCAGCAAATCACTTGCTCTCACCTATACTTTCTGATGACAGAGCCTATATCAAGCAGCGGGAGGAAGTGAACATTCGGCATAGCCGTAGAGAATCAAATGGATTGGCAGATGCCTTGGCCAAAGATGGAGCCATGCAGCTGAATTTTAATCCTGTTATTTCACGACATTCATGATTTTGTCAAGAGTCAAGACTACTATTCAGGCTTTTGTTTGCCTCGTCATGTTACTGGCACTGCAACTTAATTTTGGCAGATTTCTTTTCCCAAAAAAAAAAAAAAACACAATAACGTAACATAAAAGGAAATTTCATTTATTCTCTTTATTAAAAATTAAGAAAAAAAAAAACCAACAACAACAACAACCACCACCACTCCATGAGAATTTCCTTTTTTTTTTTTTATTTGTCGGATGAAATGCATACAAGTGTATTAGTGCGATTGACGGATGCAAACTCTGAGGTATTTTGGAATTTTATCCACAATGACAAAATTGATACATTAAGCACAAGAACTTTATTTTTCATCTTTTCCACGTTTACGGCTTAATTTGAAGATAGCCTAAGAAATTGCCAACATATTGCTCGTCATAGCCTAAGAAATTGCCAACATATTGCTCGTCTAGCCTAATCACAGAATGATCCCTTCATTTCATTAATTGGGTCATCTATCTCAATCATCACCAACCTCAGTTTGTATATAGCCACTGCATCCCTTGTAAACAACTTCCCAAGTCATCTCTTGGGATGGGATAGACCATTTTCTACTCCGACAAACCCTGGCATTTAATCTTTGGTAAGCAAAAAATGTCAGCAAATAAGAGTGCTTTCGAATTGTATTGCCTCCACAACTCCAAACTGAGAGAGTCAAAAGCCTACCTACTGAATCATTGCTTCGGGTTGTAACTTGCAACTGAGATGCCCATTTGGTACATATCACACCACAATCATTGGTGCCCTCTTCAGATCCTTCAAGTAGCTCATTGTTTTGTTCTGTATCTTCATCACCACGTATAGCCTGAAAAACCCAAAAAAGAAATGGTAATCCAGCAGCTCCAAAACCAGTGCAATCTCAGTGCAGTCTACATTGTGGTCCAATAGATAAACCAATACAACATAAATAAAACTCTTGTTCACTGTGAAGAAAGAACTTTTTTTCAATTAACTTTGAATGTGTGGATATCAAAATTTTGATGCATCTATTGAAAGACTTTGAAAAGAAATTAAAAGAATATCACTCTACATTCGCTTGATTTTGGACACATTAAAAACAGTAAAAAAAAAAAAAATTCATATTGTCAGTGTATCAAAAGAATCTGTCAAACAATGGAAATTCATAAAGTCCCTTGGATCTTGTCATTGAACTATCCAATTAAGTCTCTCTAGCATGCATATTTTGACATTTCAATGCTATTCTCATATCCATGCCCAACCTTCTCAAGTTATACAACCTAAGATTTACAATCAATAGATTCTATCAATCCAGAGGACTTAGTTTGTCACCCTTTAGATGATGCAGAACTCCGAAAACGCAAAAGGTAAGAAACTTTTTCTATCGTACCTTCTTTCATGTATTACGCTCAATATAATATCTTAAGAGTTAAGGCAGGTAGCTCAGATTAAAGGCTTTCTCAGTCCTGTCTGCTGGTTAAATACTATGACAAAGTTTCAAAGCAGACATAAAAATTAACGACATAAAAGTAAAAGAGGAATTATTAACTAGGAATAATGCAAAAATGCAAGCTTTGTAAATATTCTATATTCTGCATCACTAAATTTCCATGCAAAGGTTTCTTATAGATCAAAAGAACGCTTCATAGATTGATAGTATTATGCAGACAAAAGTCTAAATAATGTAATTACTTCCTCACAACACCGACCTTGTTCGATAGCAATAAGGTGACACACAGGAGGAACTGAAGTCGAGCAAAAAAGAAAGAGAAATCTATTGTCCAGGTTAGTATTCTAGAGGCAAACAGACTTTGTAATGCAATGTCCACTGAATACACATCTGAATCGATCACTACGTTCTCATGAAGGAATAGAACAAAATTTGAACATTGAAACTTTTGGAGGTTTTTTTCAGTCTAAGAAGTTTACCAAGTTAAAATAGGAAAGCAAAGAAATATACATCTCCATCAGCCTATATTGTAAACTGACGGCAGGAAGATGTGTATCCTGCAGATATGGAAGTATGCGTTCGACAACTATTTGCCAAAATAAATCTCTAAATCAGATGCTTCTTTCACTCTGACCTCACTTTTTAACTTTTCATAAACCAAGGGACCTCCGGTTCAAATTTAGGAGAACAGCATGCATCATACAAAGCTTCCATTCCTGCTGGTTACAAAAATTATGTGTGATAGCTAAGAATCCACATAAGGAGTTAAATGCCATGTTGTAAAAAAATTTTCATTTTCTCATTCTCAAATTTCCTTTGGTAGGATCAATTCCTCTGCTATTTCAGAGTCATTTATTAGGATAGAGCATGATTATTAATTAACCCACCATAACAGTACATCTCCTAGTATGGTCATTTGAATGAATGATAGCAGTTGCCTCAATATTTTACCCACATTTAAGTTTATATGTACTGAGTATTTAAGTAAATTTTGTAACTGTGATGCAGTCTAAACATTGCAATATATAAACAGATGAAAACTAGCAACTATAAGTGTCTTCTATTACATACCATAAACAATTATTCTTTTAATTTGGAGATAATAGAGAAAAGATGAAGTTGAATGTAAAACTTCGTTCAGAGTTGATTCCCTTGGAAAAACAATTAGAGGAATTTCAGTATCTTGCCGGAAAATACATTTTATTGCAACCCAGTTCTCATTTTCATGAAGCCGCATTAAGAATGTATACAGTATACCCTAGTTAGTCACCTAAAAAAGGTTCGTGAACACTCACAAGACTGAACATCAATAGTGTCAAAAAAGACTATAGAAATATCAAAGACCACTTGACATTGGTTGTTGCTATATACATAATTGACAAATAATTATGCATACATTATAATGATGGTAAGCTATGCATGCATTAAGGAAATAACAAACGAGGTCAGTTCTAGATGCCTTTCATATTGTAGACAGAGTACCAAAAAAATACTTGCATAGATAGCAAGATCTAGATTGTACCTTATAAAGTTCGCATCGAGTTGATTGTCAAAAGCAGGTCTTTGGATTTCTGAAGCAAAATAAACTTTTGAATCCATGTTGACCTTTTACATATCATTAGGGACAAGAGGAGGCATCCCTTCGGAGGTTACCATTTTGCACTGTAAAGATAAAAACCAACAGTCAGAAGAGAGAGATAAAACCAGGAAGATAACATAAAATAGTTCCCTGAAGACCCATATCTTTTAAGCTTCTGGCCAAGGCTTCTTTAAAGCCTTGGTCAATTTACTTATCTGCTTATTGCTTTAGTCGTACCCTTTTTCAGGACCTTGATGTGTATCCAGAATCTCAAAAATAAACTTTTTAGGCTCCTAGAATGATTTGACATCTGCCAGTCTGATACTAAGAGAGATGTTAAGCACATAATACCGTAATACTGAATGAATCACAGAGTGAAGCCTATCCCATGAATGGAAATGATGGTACTATAATATTCTCAGATTTTTTTTTTTTTGGGGGGGGAGGTGGTGGTGGGTTGGGGTTAGGGGCAAGTGGCCAAGGTAATATAGTAATATTAAATGATTATCCAATTAAGTAGCTCTAATACAAGACCAATAAGTACAGAGGAATAGAAAGACAGCTGAACAACAATTTTTCTTGTAAAATTATACATGAGATTACTTGCCTTTTTGAAAGAATTTGATTATCCCATTGTATCACCAGACTGCTCCAGTGAACTTTGACGAGGCAAGATCAGAAATCTCAGTCAATCAAGGATTAGCTTAAGAAGTGCATTTCTAAGGATCTTCCTTCACATGCAGAATCCTAGCCTCATCTGACACAGGTAAGATGTACAAGGTGTTACTCTCACCAATATAGTTGAAGAATCCGTCTAAAAGGTACAGAATTGATCAGGTCATGTGCCCTCTGTTCTCTTAAAAAGCCCCTCTATCAACATTGAATGTGTTTGGGGATTTAACTGGCAATTATTTCTCTTCATAATGTCTACCAGTTCAGAGCAATTATCAACAAGCTCTCTCCTAAGTAAGCCATCAATTAAAAGTTTCCAGGCTACTTCGTCGTGATTGTATCCGCACTCAAGCAGCCTACAGAATACTGCTTTACCTGTGTCGTTATTCCCTTGATCATACAACCCACAAACAAGCACTTTGTAGGACTCCAAGTGCGGTAGAAGACCATGCTTGACCATGTTATCAAGTAACTGTAGGGCTTCCTCGTGCATTTTCAACTTGCAGCAGCAATTTATCAATGAATTATACATTTCTTCGCTGGGAGACATGCCATAACTTTTCATATGATCAACCAATCTCCAAGCTTCTTGAATTCTTCCTTCTCTGCAAAGTCCTGTAGTAAGTGCATTGTAGGTGTTCAGATTAGGTGCATGACCATGTATAATCTCAGTCATTTTCTCAAACAGCTTCAGAGCAGTATCATATGCCATTACTTTCCATACATCTGCAATATTAATTGAGGGAATCTCACTTTTCAGATCAAGTCCTAATGCATTTACGTTTTCTTTAATATGCTTTTTGTGTAAAAGATGTTTAACTAATACAGAATAGGTATAGTGAGAAGGTTCGCATCCAGCATCAACCATACATTTAAGGGTATCAAATGCACGGTCTATCAATCCTAAACGTCCATAGCCATCAATCAATGCAGTGTAGGTCATAAAATCTGGCCTAATACCTTCTTTATTCATTTTAGCCATCAAATCCTCTGCTTCTTTCAACTGCCCTTGGTTGCAATATGCAAGAAGAAAAGAAGTGTAAGTGCAGATATCAGGTTTATAACCTAGAGCAATCATTTTATCAAGCATTGCATAGGCATGATCAAAGGCATAATCTTTTAGCAAATGCTCAATGAGAATAGAACAAGTAACAACATCGGGTTTCACTTAACCTCTCTCCAACATCCTTTCCAACAATTCAGATGCTTCATGCATTTTACCCTCTTTACACAACCCACCAATCAGTACATTGTATGTGCAAGAGCTAGGAAAGCAGTCTTCTCTAAGCATCCTTTCAAACAAATTAAAAGCAATATCAACCTTCACTTCTCTGCAATATCCATCAATCAAAGCAGTATAAATCACTTCATTTGCCTTTAAGCCTTTGTCTTTTAGAGAATCAAGTAAGGCATGAGCTTCTTCAACCCTGCCTTTTACGCACAATGCATCAACCAGAGGGCCATAAGTCCACTCATCAGGTGCTACATTACTCTCTTCCATCAACCTAAGCAGCCTAAATGCACTATCAACATGACCCTCTTTGCATTGTCCATGAACTAACAAGTTATAAGTCACAACGGTCGGAGACAGATTTCGTTCAAGAATGTTATTAAGTAATGCCATTGCCTTGTGCACCTTTTTCGCCTTACAAAATCCAGAAATCAATTCATTGTATGTACGAGCATTAGGACTGCAATTATTAGATTGCATCACTTCCAATATCTCAAAGGCTGCCTCCACCATTTCTTTCTTACAGTAACCATCAATTAGAGCATTATACGTAACTACGTTAGGAACCAACCGCTTTTGTGACATCAAATCCATCAACCTCCTAGCTTCATCCAGTTTACTGTCTTTACACATGCCATCAATAAGAACAGTATAAGTATGAACATTCGGGTCACAACCTGTCTCCTTCATTTCATCAAATAACTTCAGGGCTTCTATTATCCTATCTGAACCACACAATGCATCAATAAGAACCGTATAGGTCCTAACATTCGGAAAACAATAATCCTCCCCCATTTTCTTAAACAACTCCATTGCCTTGTCTAACTTCCCCACCTCACACAACCCATGAATCAAATTATTATCTCTTACCTCACATCTAGATGTGTATAAGAGACATCCCCTTAAACACCCTAATTGCGCTATCTATATCCTTTTTCCTACTCAATGCCCTAAAATAAATGACGTATACGTGTGAGTATCAGGATCCAACCCAGCCTGCAAAATCTTACTCAAATACAACTTTGCCTCGCCCACATTCCCCAATTTACAATACGCATTAATCATGGTATTAAAAGTAAAAATATTGGGTGAAATCTTGTCGTCCAACATGTCAAAATAAACGCATTTCATATCATCAATCATAAGAAACCGCGCCAACATCATCAATAAAGTATTATAACACCTAACACTAAGCTTAAACTTAAAAAACAACCCATTATCACAATCATTGTCGTCATTATTCATATCCCTCAACACACCCAAGACAAACCGTGCATCCTCGGGGGATTCGCAGGCCTTCATCATTAAAATGCGGGTTTTTTCTGCAATCCCAAAAAACTTATTGGGGATCAGAATACGCAGCAACGAAGAATATGACTCCGCAGATGGTTTAAAAGACGGGTAGCGGGAGAGATAGTTGAAGAAGTTGAGAGCTGTTTGGGGATTGACTATGATTGCCTCGTCAATTATACCCATCTGTTAGGTTCGTCTCCCCATGGGGCCCGGTGGAAAATGGGTGCTTGGAAATGAGGAAAAAAACCCCCAAACGGACCTGATTTGTATAACTGTGATGATGGTGGCGGTGGATCTTATCATCGTGGTACGAAGGATCGGACAGCGGCGGAGGTGAGATGTTTTGAGTTCGAGATTTTAGGAAAGGGAGGAAAAAAAAAAAGTTTTTAATGAGGAGAGATGAGAGAAGAAGGAAAGGGAAAAAAATTTCTTTTGAATTGTTTGAGTTTTGAAGAAAATTTTTATTAATATTAGTATTTTAATTAAATGCTGTTCTTTTAATATTTTAGTATTATGTTTGAAAAACAAATATGACATTTTATAATTAATTATACAATAATTAAACTTTTTTGTCCATTTCCTTCCGGTCACCTGAGAAAAGTTTTTTTTTTTAATTTTATCCTTCCATTTTCCTCCATTTTTTTTCTTTTCCCTCCAAATAAAACTCTTTTGTGTTGTATCTAGTTATTAGGTTGCTTAAGAGTTTTAATCACGAGGGAAAAGCCTGGAAAGGAAGGAAAATGAAGGGATAAACTTAAAAAAAAGCTTCCTTGATGAGTGCTCTGAACCTGTCTCTTATACAAGTCTAGATGTGTATATAATTAATTATAAAATGTCATATTTGTCCTTTAAATATAATACTAAAATATTAAAAGGAGGGACATTTTAGTAAAATACTAACATCAATGAAATTTTCTTTCCAAAACTCTCAAATAATTCGAAAGAAATTTTTCTTCCCTTTCCTTCCTTTCTCATCCCTCCTCATTAAGAACTTTTCTTTTTTCTTTTTTTTCTCTTCCTTCCTAAAGTCTCGAACTCAACCTTAGATTACCAATTTGGTTGTACAAAATTAATCCACACCTTTTTTTTTTATTTTTATACTAGTAGAAAAGGTACATCGCTATAGGTGTGAAATTTATAAAATTTTATAAAAAAAAAAAAGAAAAAGAAAATATAGGTAGTGAAAACAATAGAGGATAATAGTTTCTAAGGGAGATAACGGATAATTAATAGGTAGTTAATGTTTACATATAAAGGTATGAATTAGAAATAATTATGAATATAAGGATAAATTAGGCAAATAAATAATGACATTATATTAATTCCTTTCTCCTACTTTTATATATAATATAGATTATATAATAACTAGCAGAGATAACTGCTTCAATATTCATCAAACTCTCCATTTGTCACAAATGAAAGTGCCAAACTGTTTTGTCTCAAAAATATCAGTGAATTATTTAAAAGTGTGGATTTAAGTTCATTTTGTCTGTTAGTTTGAGCAGTTAGTGCTTAATGAATTTAATTTTTTACAATCAAATTTGTCTCTTAGTAACTAATATAGATGTAAAAATAAGATGTTAGGACTTCGAAGAATAAAAACCCAATTGAACTATAGTACAAGAAAAATTCATTATCAAAATTGTGAATTTAAATTCATTCTGTCTATTTGATCAATTAGAGCTAATAAAACTTATTTTTTATGGTTAAATTATTCAACCATAGTGAACTAACATTTCTTAAAAATATTCGAATCAAGCTTAGAAGAGAAAAAAAAAACCAGTTAAACTTTAGTAGAGAAAAACATATTTCCATAACAGAAATCATAAGGTCATGTTACAAGATAAGAGAAAAATTTCTGAGTCAAAATTAAATTATCTAATTTGCCAAATTTCCAATTAAAGTCCTTAACTGCCCCAGCCCACATACCACTGCCTCCACTACTAGAAAAATGTCCATTAGTAACGAAAATTAGCAATACAAAAAATCTATTGCAATTTGCAATGGAAATAGCAACGGATTTTATAATATATACATATATATCTATATATATATATTCAAAACAATTGCAACGGAATTTCTGTTGCAACTTTTTTTAAAAAGGAAAATTTAAAACATGTTTCTAATAGATATTCGACCTGTGAAAAAATTATTACCTTGATTTTGTTCACGAATTAATAGCAATCGAAAAATTCATCTAGTGTTTTTTTTTTTAAAAAAAAAGTTTGACATATGAGCATTGAATATTTACGCATTTAATTTTTTTGTTTTTAAAGAATTCAATAATTGTAAAGATAAACACAGACAACCTATCTTGTCTAAGCAGATTTCTCCCACCCACAACTTCGCGCCTATCTGATTTCCTTTGCGCCTTGATCAGTCTCTCCTCAAGAGGCCCTTATCCCCACCATTTGCTACCCCATTTCCCTTCCCCTTTCTCCCTTCTTTACTTTTCTCTTCTTCACTTTTTCTTTATGGAGGAGCCTAGCGGATCCCCCTTCTTGTTCGCGCCTTCAACTTTCCCTCCCCTTTCCTCACTTTTTGCTACTTCCCTTTCCCCCTCTCCCTTCTATCGCATTTCCTTCAATTTTGCAATAGTGGAGCCTCCATCAGCACATCAATCCATCACAACTTCATAAATCCACAAACTTTAAGGTAGTTTTTATTGATCTTGTCTTTAATTTGAATTTGGTTTGTTTCCAACTTAACCTAGATGAGAATTTTGGGTTATTTGTTTATTTATTTCTAAAGTGGGTCAATTTTTTGTATGTGTACATTATGAGGGGAAAAGAAAAAAAAATTGATTCTTTTAATGTATGGAAACGAAAATGTTTGATATGTTGTTGTTGTTGTTGGTTTTTTTTTTTTTTGGGTGAAACTGCTATATTGGGGTTTAGGTTTGTAAATCAAGTTTGGTACTAGGTTTCTGTTCATTGATTGTTAATGGTCACATTGTAGTTGGTTTATCGCTGGAGTTTATGGGTTCAATATGTGATAAATATTTTAACTTTATGTAGCAATTTTCATGAAAATGGAGCACATGGTCTTAGCAGGAACAATTCTTATGTTGGAACATATATATAAAAAAAAAAAAAAGGCAAAAGCTTTACTTGTATGGCCAATTAATGCTGAATTATTTGAGTGGCTTTTCTTTTTTGTTTGGCGTGCTCTCAATAGCTTGACTATCGATGAACGATTAGTTTTATTTATATAGAATTGATGCCTTCCACAGTTAAATTTAGGAAAAGAATAATTTGCTATAAATTCATTCATGTTCCAAAAAAGTAGTCCAACTTTATTTATTATATTATTATTTTTGTGCTCAATCTTGTAAAATTCATTATTTGTTGCAAGAATTACAAAACATTAACTATAGAAGCATTAGCCAACACAAGCAGAAGTTTTATATCTAATCCTCATAAGCAAAAGTTGAACGTTTGATTCAATATAAATAGATAGAAAACATATTAGATAATACTAAAGAATATAATGTAATATTTTTAAAAATAATTTCTTCCTCATCCATTTTTTTTTTCTTCATGTCTAAAATATGCACAAAAATTAACATTAGCTGTTGAGTTTGTTGATTTTAAGTTCTGATCTATTAGATTATTGGTTTGTATTTGTTTTCATGAAAATATTTGGATAAAAAAAATTAGATGAACTAATCAAAAGACTTTGTAGAGATGATGCATGTCATTTTGCCCAGATTTTTAGTTTGGTCTCAAATTTTTCTAGACTTTATAGGTTACAAATATTCGATTTTTTTCATGGTTTTTTAGGTTTTTTTTTTTTTAACGGACAAATATGGGACACTTCATCCATCAAAAGAACACCTGGAACAATCTCTGCCTTCCCTTCCTTCCTCCACTCTGCAACCATTTTATCAATTTGTTGCCTAACTTTAGCACAAATTTCACCAGTATCCTAGTAAAGAGAGCTAAAATCCCTGTGTTTTAAAAAATAGAGAAAATTTCATTACAAAAGAATAAAATTCAGTGGTGAGGAGTTAAAGATAAAACATTCATCAAAGTTAGCACAGAAACTTTCAACAGCAAGACCAAGATCCATAATAGAAACTCAATAAATGATCGTATATTGATATAGTTGTTGTTGGTCCCAAAGTAACCTAAGAGGGAGTGAATTAGGTTTCTAAAAATACTTTTAGAAAGATTAAACTTATTGAGATTTTTCAACTAACATTTAATATAATGAAGATAGAATCAATGAAACTGTGAAGAAAGAAAGAGAGGAAATTAAACAACCAATACTCCCAAACTAACAAGTCTGAAATATTAATCCACTAGAATGCAACTACGTTGCCGGTGTTGTGATTTCTTATTCTTTGATTCGCCGATCGACCTCATAAAAACACAAGTACTTCCTTTTTCTCATTTTTTTTTTAGTTCACTACCATTGAGGCGCGCCTGTCAGGAAGGAGTTGGAGACCATTTATTCAGTAATCAAGACATTATCATCAATGAGACGAACACGGATAGAGAATTGCATGAGAATGTTACTCTTATCCAAATATGCGTGGATCAATAATTGACAAGCCGGTAGAGGATTATGCTCCATCAGATGTGTACCATTGAATCACCATGTAAGTCTCCACAAGCAAGTTAGAACACCAATTTCTGAATTTCATGACCGCAAGGTGATAAAATCATGCCAACGAAAATATATACAAAGCCTGTGGGAAGAACTTTGCAATGATATCACAAACACTTCCGTAGACCAAATCTCTTCTTTGGAGGAATGTATCAATGAGGTAGTTGAAGAAATAACAAGGATAGATTCTTATACAATTGTGTCTAAGAGACTCTTTAGAAGGCTTGCTCACGAAGGCCAAGAAGTATGATTCTTCAAGAGCTTTAGCATCGGAGAAGATTTCAAGAGAAGCATATGCATAAATTCTCTCCAAGGCAAATGCTCTAACACCTTTCAGAAGTCAAAGCAATGGAGGAAAAGGTAACCAACTATCTACAAAGTCTTCAAGGAAAACGGGAATCTATTGAGGATAGAAAGATCACTCTTCAGAAAGATCTTGATGATTTGGAAAGCAAAACATAGAAGTTAGCTCGACCATTGACTAAGAATATGAAAATCTCAAGCAAATGCAAGTTGAAGTATTAAGAGCACAAGATCAAATCTCTTTCATCAAAAGCACTACCTTCCTGACAAATGAGGACGCTAGGGTGCTTGAGGAGATGAAAAATATCCTTGAAGCAAGCAAGATAGCCATAGTGGACCTCAAGTTTGACACTTGAATATATCAAATCCTTTTTCTTTTCTTTTTTTCCTTTTTTTTTTTTCTTTTCCTTAAATTTCATTTGTTTGGAAACTTTTCTTTCAATAATAAAGACATTAATTACTTTTCCTTACCTTGGGATTTTTTTTTTCTCAAAACAAGTAAAGTAACTAACATCTATTAATTTAATTTGAAATGTATTGTTTCCATCACATTTTTCTTTAAGGAAAATGAGTTGGTTTTAAGGGGGTGTAACTGAACTTAGAAGTTGTCCTCTAAGTTTCCTACGTATCCCAAAAGGGAATCAAGTCACACGTAGTTCCCTTTTTTTGGAAAAATATGGGAGGTTTGCCGTTCACAGTTTAACCTCTTGCGGGTCAGGAGTATCCGTTTGTTTACCACCTTAGACTTGGTGGAATGTTTCAGCAGTTTAACCACATACTACACTATTGGTGGATGCCGTCCACAGTTTTGGCTCATGCGGACCAGGAGCAACATGCAGTTTATGCTCGTGCGTCAAGGAGCATCTAAATCATGAGTAATATCGCTTCAAATATTTGCCATTGATGGGGCCAACCCTTAATCCATCTTCAGCGATCAACTTGTACGAGCCATTTGTATAGATTTCTTGGACAATATAAGGGCCACCCCATTTTGAGACAAACTTCCTTTGACCTCCATGTGCAAGGATGATTGGTCTTCGAACAGCAAGGACGATATCACCAATTTGGAAAGAGCGTGGCTAAACTCGCTTATTGAATGCTTTAGAAAGGCGAGCTTGGTAACACTCAAGTCGTTGCTGAGCTTCCAACCTTTTCTCATCAAATGCTTCCAACTCTTCAAGACGAAGGCGGGCATTGTCTTCTTCATTAAGTCCTTCTTGCACAGCAATCCTTAAAGAAGGTATTTGACATTCGAGTGGAAGAACTGTTTCGACACCGTAGACAAGAGCATATGGAGTCGCTTGAGTAGGAGTTCGAAAAGTTGTCCTATATGCCCAAAGAGCTTCACCAATTCTTTGATGCCAATCTCTTTTTGACTTGTCAATAACTTTCTTTAGCAAATTGCATAGAGTTTTGTTAAAAGTTTCAGCAAGTCCATTCACAGCAGCATAGTACATAGAAGAATTATGTTGCTTAAAGCCGAATTTCTCACAAAGCTTGTTCATTGCAGCATTGTAGAAAGGTTTTCCATTATCAGTGATGATATATATCATGGAACCCTGTATCGATAGATAATGTTCACACGAATAAAATCGACTACTCTTTCTTTACCTCTCTTAGTGCAATTACTTCAGCCCACTTCGAAAAATAATCAGTTGCAGCCAAGATAAAGATATGTCCACCAGAAGACCTTGGCAGTGGTCCTACTATGTCTAATCCCCAAGCATCAAATGGCCAAGAAGAAACAGTAGGATGTAACGGTTCTAGTGGTTGATGAATGAAATTGGCATGAAACTGACAAGCTTGACATCTTCTTACATAGTCTATGCAATCCTTCATTATGGTCGGCTAATAGTACCCCATCCTTTTAATGCGGAAGTGCAGCTTAGGGCTGGATTGATGAGCGCCACATATTCCTGAGTGAGTTTCTTTCATTGCTTGCATAGCTTCATCCTCACCGAGACATCGCAGGAAAACTCCATCAAACGATCGCCGATAAAGAGTCTCTTTATAGTAGATGAAGCGAGGTGCACGACAACGAATTTCTGTTCTACAACACATCTTTTTGCGTCATCAGGTAACTTTCATAACTGAGATAATCAATTATTGGTTGTCACCAATCAATAAATGACTGTCAGTATAGAAACCAGATGAGTATTTTCCTCTTTCACATCATCTCCTTCTTCAAAATGAGGAGGCACAACCCAACTTTGACATATGGAGACTTGAACTTGTTGATTAGGCAAGATGAGCATCGAAGCTAATTTTGCTAAGGAGTCAGCTTGTCGATTGTCCTTCCTTGGAACATGCTCTATAGTCACATCACCTAGCCACCCCATTAGTTGCCTAGCATAATTATAATATGGCCACAACTCGGGTTTCTTGACTTCATATTTGCCAAGGAGCTGATTGACTACTAACTTGGAATCTCCAAAAACTCTAAGTTGTAGTTGCTTCAAATCAACCATCATTTCGAGACCAAGGATAAGTGCTTGATACTCAGCGATATTATTTGAACATTGATGTGTTAAAGTGAATGAATATGGCAACATATCTCCTTAACGGAAGTGATGAATATTACTCCAGCTCCAGCGCCCCCTTGATGTGCGGCACCATCAAAGTATATTGTCCAAGGCGGAAGAACTTCGACCACCAAAACATCTTCATCTGGAAGTTTATCAATCAATTCCCACTCAGCAGGTATGGATGATCGGCCAAGAAGTCAGCCAACACTTGCCCTTTGACAGCCTTCGCAGGAAGGTAAACAATTTCAAATTGTTGAATTTGAAGGTACCACCTTGTGAGACGATCTGACAGCATAGGCTTAGTCATAACATACTTGATCGGATTTGTCTTGGATATCAAATGGATAGTATGAGCTTGAAAGTAGTGCTTTAACTTTTGAATGGCAAATATGAGAGCCAACCACAACTTCTCAATCGGTGTATAATTTAACTCATTTGGTGTCATCATCCGGCTTAAATAATATAGTGCATTTTCTTTACCCTCACAATTTTCTTGGGCAAGTAATGCTCTTACAGACCGTTCCTGTGCAGCAACATAAAGAATTATGTTCGCCAAATTAGAGATAAATCTTCGAAGATAAGCCAATCTAGCTTGCAAACTTTTCAACTCATGAATGTTGCGTGGTTCAGGCATCCTCAAGATAGCATCGATTTTGGATTGATCAATTTCAATTCCTCAGCTATGTACAATAAACCCAAGAAACTTTCTAGAGGTAACTCCAAAAGCGCACTTCAAAGGATTCATCTTTAGTTGGTATCTTCGCAGTCTTTTGAACACCATTCTAAGATCTTGGACATGGTCAATTTGTTTCTTCGATTTGACAACAAGATCGTCAACATAGCACTCTACATTCTTGTCAAGCATGTCATCGAAGATCTTTTGCATGGCCCTTTGATATGTGGCTCCCGCATTACTTTAAGCCAAAAGGCATGACTTTGTAGCAATAAATGCCTTTGGGAGTTCGAAAAGCAGTAAGTTCTTCATCCCTCGGTGCCATTCGGATCTGGTTATATCTTGAGGACCCATCCATAAAGGATAAGGTTTCATAACCAGTTGTGGCATCGACCATCAATTCAGTAATAGGGAGAGGAAAGTCATCTTTCGGACAAACTTCATTGAGATCTCAAAAATCAACGCAAACACGAATCTGTCCATTCTTTTTCCTCACGCGGACTATACTTGAAATCCATGTTGGGTATTTTACTTCTCGGATGAAACCAGCTTCTATGAGCTTGTTCACCTCCATCTCAATTAATGGGATCAAATCAGGCCGAAAACGTCTTTGGGCTTGTTTAACGGGTCTTGCACCTCGCTTAACGGCCAAGTGATGAAAACAATTTTCGAATCTAAGCCAGGCAACTCTTTGTAATTCCAATCAAAACATCCTTAATTTTTCTTGTTCAACATATTCTTGAGTTCCTCTTCAGGAGTCAGCCAAGTACCTATGTAGATTGGGCGAGGATCATCATTTGTGCCAAGGTTGATTTTCTTCAACTCATCAACGGTTGCCTTCATGCCTTCTTCCAATTCAGGAAGAGCATCTCCGGCATCTTTTTCTTCCAAAGGCTCTTCGTTTCGAACAGTGATATGGTTGCAGGAGGCAATGCTTTCCTTGCCTTCCTCCTTGATGCTTATATCAATTATGGTTTCCTTTCTCACATTTAACAAATCGCCGTAATGTATAAAAAGGTTAGTAACTTGTCTTCTTAAACTTCCATCATTGCAAGAAGTATTGTTTCCTTTCGTATTAAAAATATACTCTTGTGCCTTTGGAAAACTCAACCTTTCATGAATAGGTTGCTTCATCAAAACTCTTCCTCGTGGGCCAAACCTATCAAACACCAAACACGGTGTAACTTTTCTCAATCTATCAAAGACTGATCGCCTTGAACCTTTCAACCCAGTTTCTTCTTTGATAAGGTAATATGATGCGTATTAGCCCTTTTAATTGCTATACGCACAGGAGAAGGTGGTCTATACCCAAGTCTCTTATTGATAGGTTGTTGACAACATATCCTTTGTCTTTCAACATCTTTTGGGTAGAAGTCATGCCATGTATCTCTTCTCCATTTATCTCTGCAAGAAGTTTGCCCAAAGTTCCTTCTTTCGTAGGATCGTAGCCAGCTTTTACGAGCAACTTGTATGCATTTGGACCAAATCCTTCATCGGTTCGTGTTTTAGGTAATGAATTGTACTCTATTTCGGACTCTACCTTTGGCCGACCAAAGCCTTCAAGAAGAGTTTCGCTATGCTTGACCACCTCAATTTTGGTGAGTGGTATAGTAAACTCCTTGACTTTGGAATATAGCGTAAGACATGCGTCTTAGATTTTCAACCATCTTCCTTTGTAAACTCTTTCTTTGTGTTACCCTGCAGGTAGAATTTAGCATCAGCAAAGTAACTCTCGGCTTCAGTAAATGGCTTTTGTTCATCAGCAACTACTTTCTTTATGACTCCGTTATGGCAATACTCGAAACATTGATGAAGAGTTGACGGTATAACATCATTCTCATGAATCCATGGTCTCCCAAGTATGCATATTACAAGAAGTTTTTGCATCGATAACATGAAATAGTGCACTTGAGGATAAATCGCCAATTAATAATCAAGTGTTATAAGACCAATGGCTCTTTGCCTCCCTTGATTGAATCCTTGGATCATGAGACGACTTTGTGAGAGTTCATCACTTGTGATTCCAAACTCATTCATTGCACGTAAAGGCCTATATTCATAGTAGATCCTCCATCGAGAAGTATCCGATTCACTCTTTGCTCACGTGCATAGCCATTTACAAACAAGGGTTGATTGTGAGCTTTCGTCGCGAGCAAATCTTCATCATCAAAAACAATCGTTGTTGCACATTCCTCAAGGACTTTATCAGCAACAGTGAGTTTCTTCTCAAATTCTTCATCAACTTTATTGATGTTCACAAACATGGCAAGATGCAAGGAAGTCGTCATCTTTCAAGTATCCTCTTGGCATGAATTCTATCAAAGTAATAGGTCGATGGATATTTTGAAACCTGTCTCCACTCGGAGGGATTGATGACGAAATTGTTATTCTTCTGGACTTTCTTTTTGCAACCTACATTTTTACCATCCGAAATTTTGGCAGCAGATCAGTCTTTTACGCTTTAATTTTTCAGCTTCTTTTGCGAGTGACGAGTGTCCATCCTCGTCTGACTGATCATTTGTGGCATCATCATTCTTCAACAATTTTTCAGTTTGCCTTTCAAAAAGTACTTCATCTTGTGGAAAGAGGTTGTCATATAATGGAACGGGATTGAAATCTCCAAATTTTATCGTGGGTTGTATTGTTCTTATCTTCAATAGAAGATGAGATACTTTACAATTCTTCAACAAATTGTGGGAGTCGGGAATTATAGTGGTCTGATTTGCACTTGCTTTATCTTCCTCAACCAAAATCTTTTGGTGGGTCTAACTTTATCACTTTATCTTTAAAAACAAAACACATTGTGAGGGGATGACCAACCAAGCGATGGTAGCAACAATAGTTTGGATCATTAACTTGCCTAGCTTCCTCCGACCGTTTCATCTAGAGGTGTTCAATGAGTTTGGCTTGGAGTAGATCATCGAACATGCCTTGAAGATCAGAGTCGAGGAAAGGATATTCTTTCTCTTGCATTTCCCTGAGTGTCGGTTTTCTTTGTGGCCTACCTTGCACAGGCTCTACCTTCTCGGACACCTTTTGACTGACTTTTGTCGCGATCTTAACAGGTGCAGTATTTGTTGTCATAGTTTCTTTGTTTCCAAACTTGGGAGAAGGCTTGACCCTTTCTTAAAGTCCTATTTTTCTTTATTATTGCGAGGATCAAGAACAGGCGATTCTTGATTTCCAAGGCCAATTTCAAGACTATGAGCTTTTGTTGCCAATTTCTCAAATGTCGGAAGTTTGATGCCTTGTAGGATATAACGAAGTCCCCACTTCATGCCTTGAATGCACATTTCAATAGCGGACGTCTCGGAGAGTCTCTACAATTAAGGCTTAAAGTCCTCCATCGATCAATATAATCAATAATTGGTTCGTCTTTTCACTGATGGGCGTTGGAAAGTTCAGTCATAGAAATAGTCCTCTTAGTGCTGTAGAACAGGTTGAGAAATTTTCGTTCCAATTGCTCCCAACTATCGATCGAACCGGCATCAAGATCAGTGTACCAGTCGAATGTGTTAGCTTTTAGTGAGCGGAGAAATTGCTTGACCAACAAATCACCATAAGTTTCGGCATTATTACATGTCTCGACAAAGTGTGCCACATGCTGTTTCGGATTTCCTTTGCCGTCAAATTGCTGAAACTTTGGTGGTTGATATCCACAAGGCATCATCAAGCTGTCGATTCTTGCTGAATAAGGCTTAGCGTATATAGGGTTCGATTTCAAACCATCTTCATATTTCACCTTGATCATGCATTCAACGAACTCTTCAATGATTGATAGGCATGAATCATTCCATCAGAAGTCACGTGCACTTCTTTCGCCTTTCCTTGTTGTGAAGTTTCAGCTTCTTGATGTCCGCCAGGTGCCTTTGAATCAATTTGACTTCCTTCCGCGACATTGTCTTTCTTGTTGACGAGTTGAGTGATAACGGCATCTTGATCTTGTATGCGCTTCATCATTGTTTCCATCATTTTAGTTCTTCTTGCCATTTGATCCTCCAGAGTTGATGTTTGCGTTACCATAGCAGGCATAACAGAAAATCTGAAGAAGTTGCGGAATCTTCTCGAACAGGAGATCTCGTATGCGGAGTCCCTTTTGAAGATGTAGAATCATTACTTGATTTTTCATCATCATGTTTCGAAGTTCTGGAATTAGAACTTGCTTCGAGCATCGTAAGGGTTTTCTCGATTGAAGCTCCAACATCTTTGAACCCCAACACAGGAGAAGTGATTTTGGGTAGTGTCGAGCCAAATACAGGAGCTGATGCAGATTGTACCTCTGGATATATCACTTTGAGAAAGGGCTCTCGTCATGCTTCTTGTGGTTGGACCAACAATTCGTGGATTCGCAGAATCATTTACAGATCCCATAGTAGTTTTTGAGTCAGCAGCATTAGAACTAGCAGGCATGGATTTGTCGTTCTTTGTAGCCATTGATGTAGATTTGCAGTTGAATATATATGAAGCAAATAGATGGAAGATAGAGATCATCCCACTGGGCGTGCCAAAATTGTGTGCAAAAAAATACTTCGAGTTTGTAAAAATTGAACAAACAAGAAATATAGCGATAAAAATATGAATATATGAAATAAAAGGTTACAATGTCTAGGATATTCTCAATATATGGAGAAAATTCCTTCGATTCTTTACTTCAGACACGATCCGAGGGCTTCACAGCTTATTCCCCAACCAAATATTGAATTCTTCAAATCTTGATATGGAAGATTTGAAGAACACTTGATGAAGATTTTCAAATCTTGATATATGGAAGACCTGAAGAGAAAATTTGAAGACTTTAGAGCTTCCATAGCTTTCAGACTTCAGAAATATGTGTGTATGTGTATATGTGTGTCTTGAACCTCTGAATGATGACCCCTATTTATACATGTATGGGTTGGGAGCAAGTTAGAAGACTTGTAGTACATGTATAACTTCTTACTTGCATACCAAGAAACAAATTCTTATTTCTTTACACATAAGAGATATAATACATAGGGATTGTACTACTGTGATATTATCTCCTTATTTTAATTTATTAATAAAGAGATAAATACTAGAGTACATATATTCTTATTAGCCAAGTCTTGCAGACATGTGACATGGCATAATTTAATTGGAAGAGCGATACAAATAAATTTAATTGGTCGAACTACCTCATTTTGATATGTGGAGCAATATAATTGGTTTTAAATTAACCAATGTTCCAAAATATATATGACATATGACATCATTTAATTGGGCCATAAATATGCCAATTAAATTTATTTATAGACAAATCATAATTTTAATTAAAATAAAATTTCATTGTCTACATATATATATATATATATATATATATATATATATATATATAAACCGTCAGTCAAACGGTGCTGACTAAATTGATATAACAAAACCAATACAATAGTTTTCTCGAGTAGATAAAGTGAATCAAAAGCGACTATTATTGATTTAGTTTTGATTTGCAACATAAACATCAAAATAAACCAAATTATATATATATATATAAACCGTAAACCGTACGAGCTGACTAAATTGATATAACAAAACCAATACAATAGTTTTCTCGAGTAGATAAAGTGAATCAAAAGCGACTATTATTGATTTAGTTTTGATTTGCAACATAAACATCAAAATAAACCAAATTGAACCAAATATGACCTTTTCAAATATTTTTTGATTGTTCAAACAATATGTTATGTATATATTTATAAGCCCTCTAAGAGTTTAATACTTCTAATTTATTATAACTAAAGTAATCTTTGACTCAAAAAAGTGAACATGAAAGTGAACATGTTTTGTTCAATTATTTTGAACTTCAAAGAACAAATTGTTTAACATCTTCTGTAAATGATAATAAATAAGTCCTAGTTAGAGAAGAATAGCTAACAAACTTTAAAGTTAATGAAAAAGTTGTCATAGTTAAAAGAATATATTTCTCTATACGTACTTTGTATTTGTGAGGGAGAATGTAGAAGATATTACATTTCCTTTATAAGTAATGAAATATCAAAATAAATACTCATAGTGGTGTAGTATTGATATTTGTTCTTTTTTCTGGTGTAGAAATACCCGTAGAATAAACTTTTTCCTTTCAGCTGAAGTATTTTTTATTCATAAAATTTCAGGTTAAATTGGACCTTCAAACAAGGTGATGGACATTTTCTTTAAGCAAATAAAAGTTGTCCTTTTTATATTTGTATCAATCCCCAAAAGCCACCACTACGCCACTGAGTGATTGTCCAGAATTTGTCTTTTATGATTGGAAGGGTATAATGCCTCTCCCACCCAAAATAGAGGGTAAGAAAAATATGCATCTATATATATTGTGCTACAAATTTTAGTATTTGCAAACTATATTGCTTCATTTGAGTTGAAATGCCTCTTTAGGCCTTCCTAGTAGTGATAAAACTGTGCCACAAATATGCCTTGATGAAAGACCAACTTCTTCCAGTTGATCAGCAAGCGATCCATGGTCAATGTATCTATCAGGAAGCACCATTGATCTCAACTGCATTTATCAAATCCCAAAGTAATCAGAATCCGTTAAAACTTGCACATAAAAAAAAAAAAAGAAAAATCATATTGTAAGCGATAAATCAAGACGAGTTTTCAGTTTCACCCAATTATTAGTTATTCAACCCCCTGTATAAATGTGCTTAAAAAAGATGTAGAACAGTGCAAAAACCACATCTCAAAATGATGTATACTATGTTGTGATGAATAAAGATACTAAATACCTTAAGGGATCCATCCAAAATTCCACTTAGGCTTAGGAAGTGAGATACATGGGATGCAAAACCTCCAATTGAACCTTCCTCTACAGTGATCAAGATTCATGCTCATTTGCCAAAATTTTAATTAGATCAACATCCAGTGGTTTACAGAATCTAGCATCAGCCACTGTTGGTGAGATGTCATGGGATTTCAGCATTTCTGCAGCTCCCAAACATTGTTGGACTATTGAACCATATCCTAAAATTGCAACTCTGTTGCCTCCTTTTAGAATTCTGCCTTTTCCTATCTGAACATGGTAAGAAAAGAAAACAACGAATTCCTTTTTCTTCATCATTTCTTGGGGAATTTTCCAATGTACAATAAAGTAATACTCCTACTACAGTTTCAACGCTAATTACCTCAATGGGAGTTCCTTTGTTGTTAGGAGGAAGAAATGCACCAATTCCATTACCCCTAGGAAATCTGAAGCAGGATGGTCTATCGTCTATTGTTGCTGCTGTTGCAACCATATGCATTAGCTCTGCTTCATCAGATGGAGCCATGACTACCATGTTAGGCAAACAACCCATGTCTAGGCAACATCAAATGCACCGCAATGTGTAGGTCCATCAGCTCCTACAAGGCCTGCTCTATCCATTGCAAATCTCACCGGCAATTTCTGAAGATCTACATCATGCACCACCTATATACAACCATTGCAAATTTACTAAAATCAGAATTCAAGATCATGAATTTTAATTTTTTAACTAAGTTAGTATTTGATCTAATTTAATATAGCTAACCTGGTCGTATCCTCTTTGGAGGAATGATGAATAAATTGCGCAGAATGGCTTTAGGCCTTCAGTTGCTAAACCAGCAGCAAATGTAACAGCATGCTGCTCAGCAATGCCAACATCAAAACAGCGATCTGGAAATCTCTTCTGGAAATAATTGAGACCAGTTCCACCACCCATTGCAGCATGGATAGCTACAATCTTATTATCTATTTCAGCTTCTTTGATCAAGGCTTCAGCAAAATACTGAGTATACGAAAGCATAGGGGATTTTGACTTATACTGCTTTCCTGCTTTTGGATCAAACTTGACAACCCCTGAATGAAATGGCATCATAAATATGAATGTAACAATTAGCAGATGATTTTATGAACAAATTTTCTTGCCACATTGTAAGTTTCTGTCTCACCATGCATTTTATCGGCTGCTGCCTCAGCCGGGGGATAGCCTTTTCCTTTTTCGGTTACAAGATGGATTAAAACTGGCCCTGGTGCTGGCATAGTTTTTACTTTTTGGAAAATGTTAACCAAATCTTCAATATTATGCCCGTCCACCGGTCCAATGTAGTACAATCCGAGCTCCTCGAAGAGGGTTGATCCAGCAGCACTTATCATACCTCTAGCATATTCATCCATTTTAGCTGCAACTTCGTGTGCTTGTGGTCCAATTTGCTTTGTTATACTCTAGTTAACATAAACAAGTATTTCTAAGTGCTCTCCTGAATTATATAAAACCAGAACCAAAAATCAAGAAAATCAAGAACTAATTATGTACTTTTGCAGCTTCGCGAAGTTGTCTAAGCGAAGCTCTTTGGGGCTAGCTTGGAGCCTGCTTAAAGCACTGCTAAGTGCTCCAACAGGTGTTGCAGGACCATCAAGTGTAGCAGTGGGTAAAGACACTTGCTTGTTATCATTCAATATGACAATCAGGTTAGAATCGAGAAATCCTGCATTGTTCATGGCCTCGTATGCTTGTCCTGCTGTCATAGCACCATCTCCAATAACAGATATGACATTGTTGTTCTTTCCTAAAAGATCTCTTCCAACCGCCATACCTGTCAAATTTTTTGCAGTCCAACATATTTGTCTGCTTCAATAATATACCATTTTCTCTTTGAATATGACATTGACATCCAAACAAGGTAATTAAAATGTAATTATCGCATAACTTTGAACACACCTAGACCAGCAGAAATGCTCGTGGAACTATACAAAATGCTCCAAAAGCATCATAGATGCTCTCATCTCTCTTTGGAAAGCCTGCAAGTCCAGAAGTTTGCCTAATAGTATGCATTTTAGACCTTCTTCCTGTCGTAGAATCTTATGCGGGTACGCCTGAAATGTTTGTTGCCCTAATCAGAACCATTTAATTTCTAAGTCCAGAAAAAACGATTCTAAATGGATTCCAGCAATTAATGATAAGTTATTGTTGTCCTTTATGCTAATTGATAGTACGTCCGACTTGAGATTCATCACCTGATGGCCTACATCCCATATAATTCTGTCTTCCGGAGTATTGAAAACATGATGGAGGGCCACAGTTAACTCCACAACTCCTAAGCTTGCACTTAGATGTCCTCCTGTCTTGGCTACGCTATACACAATCTCTGCTCTAAGTTCTGCAGCTAATTGTTCAAGATCCTGAAAATAAAAAAATAAAAAATGCCAACTCCAGTAGTTATCTTGAATGAAAGAAAATATGTCAAAAGAAATACAAATTGCATGTATCAAAATAATGTCGTACATCTGTTGAGAGGTTTTTCATATGGACTGGATAGTTGATTGTATCAAGTAATGGAGTAGGCGGCTTTTCTCCTGAGAAATCAATCTTCCAACCATCTTTTCCCTTGTTTATAATCATCTTATTCCCTTCCTCCTACCATCTGATGTGCTATTACTAGCAGTAGATAGCTTTCACCAAGAACTGTAAAATTAATATATACCATCAGAAAAAAGGGAATAATTAATGTTGTTTTTTACAGTAACATATTTAATAGGGAAATGAAGTTTGGCATACAATTACCTGTTTTCTTCCACTGATGAGAGGCCTTGGACCTGTGAAATATGGTGATATAGGCTGGTTTAAACCAATGACAGCCCCTGAAACAGCCATGTCTGATTTTCAAAATAGTATAGTGGGATAGAGGAGGTTGATAATAGGAGGTGGTAGAAATTGATAACACAAACAAAATTTATACTGAGCATGGTTGAGCTTCTTGCCTCAATAGACTATTGTATAAACAATTGCCAATATGGGATGACCTGTATGTACCCCATAGAACAAAAATTCATTGCCATTTCATTTTCCAAAAACTATTAATATCCCATGTATCTCACTTAAATAGCATGTGCATAATATTGGATGGATCCCTTACTAATGAGTATTTATACTTTAAATTGAGTCAATCAAGTATAATTTTGGGTCTTATACAACAACCCCTTTGTATATAAGCTACATGTTTATGTTAACCCTATGATTTTTAAACCTACAATCTGCCTCCTTGTGGTGTGGATTTTTTTGTAAAACGGATGGAGAGTTAAAAACTTAATGGATTTGTGCAAAAAGTTCAAAATAACTCCGAAGACCTCTTAATCGGAAGGAACGAGTTGTGTTTTATATTAAAATACATAACTAGCCTTTATTAGAGATTTAAATGATTAAAAAAACTTTTTAGCCTCGTAACAGTCAGTTAACGAAATATTTAAATAGTTTCAGTTTAGCCCAAATCACAAGGAGAAAATTGTAGCTTTTAAAATCATAAGGGGATAACGTAAACATTAACCAATATTATAAGGGAGTTCTTATAATTTACCTGTTAATTTTTAATTTTCTTTTTGTTTTTACGGGAATGTGCCATCCAGTAATTAAATCATGCTTTGACTTCGAGTTGGACTGTATAGTGCCAAGGCTTATATATTTTGGTTAGTAGCGGAGCTAGAAAATTAAGTAGGGGCAATAATATACGTTTAGAAAAATTATAATAAAGAAAAATAAATAATATTAAATTCGTAAATTTTCAAAACTGTGAAGGGCGGAGAGAGGGAGCGAGACAGCTATCCTGTTCTCTCCGTCAATAATTTTGGTATCATAGACTACAAGACACAAATTAGTAGACATCAGACGGAGGAAAATTTCATTATTATAAAGGATCATAAATGATTATTAAGTCACTATTGCTGGATTGCTTAAACCTTTTACTATAAGATCATTAGTCAATTAATCATTTAAATTTTGTTAATCCTGCACTTTTTTGTCAGTATAGTGCAGGGATCAACCAATAATTACATTTCGCAAGATGTTGTAGCTTCTTGATCATGTATGTATCCAACCAGATCATATCATTTCTAAAACCGTTAGAGAAAACATAACAAGAAAAGACCTTTTGTATGGTTCATCATCCCCATTCTGGTTATTTTATCTTCAGAATCTAAAAGAGAAAATGCCAAACATTTTTAGGCTTCAAACATAAAAGAGTAAAAGAGACACCTTACTATATTGTAGTTTTGTATGTAAGAAAATAATTATACTGCTACATGTTAAATTGAAAGTTGGCCAAAGTGATCAAGTTGTCCTTCCCAACATGGGACATTTAACGTGAACTAGCAAAAAAAAAAAAAATTAATGTCCATTCTCTTCTTAATCTCTTTATTGCTAGGCTATTCAATACAGAAATATCCGTAAGGAGAATTGGAAGAAATTTCCAATTAAGTCCAATTTGAATATGTAGTCTACTTAGTATATTGGCAGCAGCAGAAATTTTGACTAATTAATATTTAGGAAAATTCTACCGTTGGGGAAATTATTTTGTTTTATTTTAAAAACTTATACACTATAATATTATATATTTTAAAAATTTATACTATATAATTATTAAAAATTAACTGAATGATTCATTTTATAGAACTGTAGAATTTTCGTATGATTTAACGACATGGAATTTTAAGTGCTGGGAAAGATTCTTCACATGTGATAAAACCACCAGGAAAGGAATCATGTTGTCTGGCAGAAGAAGTTGGAGAATTTTGATACTTTCATGTTCAAATTAATTTCATAGGTCCCCATCATGCATAATTGGTTCTTAATAAAATAATATGCATAATATTTTTACGATAAAGGCAAGAACAAATTCTTTGAAGTTATTGATTCGACAGCACACGGATTACATTATTACTTATATCTGAAATTAAAATTTTGCTATATCTGAAATCAATTCTTTTTTTTTTTTTGAAGAAGAAAGAAAAATGAATTCATACTAAAAATGAGAAAGATTACACCAAAAATCAAATTCCAGCGTGCACAAAAAACTTGTGCTTTATATATTCATAGAGGAAAAACCAAAGATGGAGAAGAAGATACAATGAGATCAATTATAAGTATAAGATAACTGAAATCCTAATTAATTACAGAACTACCATGTATTTTCTAAATAGATGAGTCTTAAACTACATCAACTCGCATGGGAAAGAAAGGTCCTTGTTGTGTAAGTTGATGTTGTGCAGTAAACAGAAACGTAAATACTAATATCCAACTACTTTTAACTTTTTCTTTTGGAATAATTACCAAGTTGGTATCTTAACTTGGATCCCGTGGCCAATATGATCCCGTAACTTACAAGGTTAAACAATCTAATTTCTTAACTTCCAAATTTTTTGGCCAATGTAGGACCCCTAATGGAAATTTACTAAATCCTAACAGTTGACTTAACGGTTGGCTAATTTGGTCCCTTAAATTTTTGGATATAAATTATTTTAATTTTTTTTCTTGAAAATATATTTTATTTAATTATTTCAAATATATATATATATATATATATATATATATTTGTAGAAATGTCAAAAAGAATTGGGATAAATTCTAGCTTGATACCGGTGCGACTTTGGGTGAATAAAAAAATAAAAAGTACCTTTTTTACATAAAATACTCCAAAATACTTAAAATTATATGTGTATAATATTTATTCTATTTGAAGTTAAAATAAAACCAGAAGGTTGCCCGAATTTTCGTGCCATCAGTCCGAATAAAAAATATTCAAATGTAGGAAAACTGTAAATAATTTATAAAATTCTTAAAACTCACCTAAAATACATCACAATGAAGAACCCCGAAAGGACCTTGTAATTGCCTAAATCAACATTTTAAATGTAAAAGTAAAACATTATACTTTTAATACTTAAATATCATGAAAAATACCAATTAGCTCAAAATTTCTAAATTTTTGCAATAATATTTTGAAATTTATAAAACACATAAATTCCATAAATTAAATATTACTAGTATGTTTTCATGATATTTTAACTGGTAAAGGGCCATGATAACTTGTACAATTTGGGTGAATTTTATGAGTCACTCAAGTTACAAAAAATAATTTTCTTAAACCAAAAGTTTTTTCATGATTTTTGTAAATTACTTGAGAGTTTGTTAAATTATTTTTAATTTTCTCGGTTTTCATATCAATGTATATTGGTTTTCATGTTCTAGGAAATAAATTACGAATTTTAAGAATTTTATACAATATAGGAATGACATGAAAACTGAGCAAAAAAATATTTTTCAATATCAATCCTAAAATCTATGCTAAAAATATCAATTTAGTTTGAGGTTGTTCTAAGGTGCACAAATTATTTTCTTTAATATATAACATTTTAGGTGAGTTTTAACACTTTTATAAATAATTTTAGTTTTATAACATTTCGGTCTAGATCACTACCACAAAAACCAAGCCAATCTTTTTGTTTCATTTTACTTTCAAATTGTTTGAAAAGTATTCGTTAGCATTTTATGTTTGTGTGCATTTAATTATAAGTACATTGGAGCCTGAAATTTCAAGTAAAAAACGTTAATTTTTTACTTTTTAATATAGAATTCACACCAGTTCATGTTTTTAGGGATAATTTCATATATCTTCCTTGAGGTTTATCATAATTGCAGGCCTTTCCAATCAAATTTTAAAAATGTCACCTATATCAAAATTTTAACTTTTTAATTAACAAAGTACACCCAAAATGTTGATATAAGCAAAATCTCTCTACGAATAAACAAAACACCCTCCATTAATTAAGAATGATAAAAGTTACTTCTCATAATCATCCTCACACTTCTAATCTAACAACTCCCGACCACTGCTTGACAACTGCCACCAACCGCCTATCTTTGCCTTCTCCTCGCCATATCCAACATCCCTAAACACCCATCTTTCCTTTACATTTGTTTGGATAGATGGATTTGGGGAATTATTTGAAATTCATTCATTTATTGTAGGACTTGTATAGTTAAAATAGATGAATTTTATATCCGGCTAAATTAGAAAATTATTTAAAATATTTCATTTCACACTTTTCAATTTGGATAGATTTGAAATTTATTCATTTTAATTTTACAAATTTCTCTAAAAAATGAGTGAATTTCAAATCTTTCCCCAAATCCATCTGATGATGCCAAAATTTTATGAAACCAAAAATGTTACACTTGACTCTGGGCCTGGATCTACTAAGGATGTTTTAGTAAATTTATGCTCACAGACAAATTATGCCCAAAAGGGTCAAGTAGTAAATCTTCGACCCATGGACCGATTTGACCCACCAACCACAAGTATAAATAATAAAATCTTAGGTCATATTCCACATACACATTCTGATTTTTACAAGCTCTAAATTCTTTCTAATTTTTCCTCTTGACAAAAGTAATTAATTTGATCGTCGGAACCTTCCCCAAGGGACAAATCCCCACTCTTTCTTTTCAGGTGATTGGGATATGAGTATTATGCGTGGTGTCAAACTCTATTGGTGGACGAAACTACATTAGAATTTTGCGCAGTTCAAAATACCTTCCAACAACATTTGGCATCGTCTGTGGAAAACTGAACTAAAAGTCGTTGTAAGTCATGGCACCTAACAGTTATAACACTTATTGGATCAACATGATAAAAACAGAGAAGTAGTTTCTCAACATTGCTTGTACTCTTCGAAGTTGACACCCACCGGGGTTAGCCCAATTGACAACCTTATTTGTGCTTTCCGAAGTTGATCTCACTTCACACCTTTCGGGGTGGAAGATCTACTCAATCCTCCGAGGTTGAACCCGACTGACACCCTCTAGGATCACACCTTTCCTGTGCCTTCCAAGGCCGCTCTCACTTCACACCTTCCGGGGTGGAAGATCTAATCAATCCTCCAGGATTGAGTCCAACTGACACCCTTTAAGGTCACACCTTGCCTGCGCCTTCCGAGGTTGCTTTCACTTCATTCCCTCTAGGGTGGAAGATCTGCTCACACCTTCCGAGGTTGGGCCTGGCTAACACCCTTTGGGGTCAGGCCTTACCTATACCTTCTTGCGGGTTGCTCCCTACTCACGCCTTTCGGGGTAACACATGCTCCCACCCTTTGGGGCTAAGCTCTACCTTCTAATCCCTTTCCAACAGCAGCATCACAGTCAGTAATAGCAACATCATCAGCTATGGAAGTGGCTATAATAACATCAACAACGCACCTGGTAGGTGCATTGTCAAACACCAACAATTGTTTTGAAGGTACTCGTGGTTGCTCTAGTATGCCAAGTTGGCATGGTGCGTACCAAGAGACGTGCCTTGATGGTGTGCGATTCTCTAGACCCTTTTCCTCATCCTACTTCTTCCCTTGAATAAATTCAAATGGTAACAATCTTATCCTACTTCTTCCCTTCAATAAATTTAAAAGGTAATAGTTGTAGGAAGGATAAGGTGAAGAATGAACTTATTGGAGTTCGACAATATTGATAGCATGATACTATTAGAGTCAAGGAATTTTATTCCTAGAGGTCTTCTATTCCAAGGAGATTAGCTACAGCTCATGCAATTTTGAGAAAAATTAATTTCCTATTTCTTGGGTTATCAGGTGGAGATAAAAAATTGTTCACCTAAGTCAAATAATTCCTTAAGTCTTGGAATTGACTCCAATCATTTTTATGGCTACAGCCGAGGTGTTTTTATTGCATCAAAAAATTCTAAGTCTCAATCTGAAAGTACTCACTAGGGGACAAATAATGATGCCATAAAAAATGTTACACGTGATTCTGGGCCCAGATCCACTAAGAATATTTCAATACCCTCACAAACAAATTATAGTAAATCTTTGACCTATGGACCAATCTAACCTACCAACCATAGGTATAAATAATAAAATTGCACGTAAGATTCCACATACACATTCTGATTTTACATGCTCTAAATTCTTTTTGAATTTTTCTCTTGTCAAAAGTAACTGACTTAAACGTCGGAATCTACCTCAGAGGGACAAATCCCTGCTTTTTCTTTTTATGTAATCGGGACATAAGTACTATATGTGGTGTCAAAATCTATTGGTGGATAGGAAACTGCATTAGAATTTTGGCAGTACAAAATTTTGCAACAACACCATCAATCTAAACACAACCTTAATTTTTTTAGCATTTGACACATCCTCATAGCAAAAGGCCTCAAAATATCAACAATCTAGATCACTGTACCACCATTCCCAATCTTCAAAACTTAAAACCCATATCCACATCCTTAATGCAATATGAACTCCACCTAATTAAACTCTGCAAGAAGTCAAACTCTTCAATATTCTTGCCACTACTTTTAGTTTTGAAGATTTGGATTTGCTTATGTAAGAAATATTCATAGAACCAAACTGATTTTGATGAAGTGTTTGTTATGCATTTCAGTCGTCATCCTTCCTTTCGCCACTTAGTTCCTTAGCTTCGTTGTTTTGAGTTGCTTTTCTTTCAAGCCTTTCTTATTTGCTTTTTTGTGAACTGATTATGTTTCTTTGTCTATTTTGTTGACAAGAAAGTAGAAAAAGGGATAGAGATGTTTTAGTGAATTAGACATATATCCTTATAAGTTATCTATACTGTATAAAGTATGAGTATAGAGTTTATCTAGATTTTATCTTTTGATTTGCCAAATGTACCATTCTAACTACTCATAACTTCCTTCCTTTCCCACTACATATATTTTATTTTTAATTTTTGGAATATCTTTTTTATAATATGCACTATCTTCCTTTCTTTAGAAAAAAAAAATTGTGTATTTATTTTAATTACATACCATGAGGTATGTCTTTCCTACTAGTTGGAAGAAAGGTTGGGGTTAGATCTTAGAAAAGGGAATGAAATGTTGAAGAAAGAAGTATTAGAAAATAGGCTATCTGAGATAGTCGAAGGAGTTAGTAATAGCTTTTTTTATTTTTTCTTTTGGTAATTCTGGTTAAGGGAATTGGCATGGTTATGATAGGAAATTTACACCACCAAGGGTAATTGTAATTATCTTAACCTGATGGGAGCTTTCTATAATTATGATAAACCAAGGGTGAAGTATGTGAAATTATCCCTTTTTATGTACTAAGAAATATATATAAAAAAAAAAAACAAGTTAACACTATTTATTTATTTAATAAAATAAATTGGCAAAAAAAAAAAAAAGAATAACTAAAACTCAAAGTTAGGAGATCTAATTAGCAAACCGTTAACTCAACCATTAAGTTTAAAGGATATTCGTTTAGAGTTCCTAAATTTGCCAAAATTTCGTAAGTTAAGAGATTAGATTATTCAATCATGTAAGTTTGAAGACCACATTGGTTAATAGGCCTAAGTTAAGGGATAACGTAATAATTATCCCTATTCTTTTTTCTCTTCTCATTCACATTCAGAGGAACCACAAAGCATCCAGAGTACTCGAGGGAAAGAGTCAAAAGTTTTTTCGTTTTTGGTCGGATGAAACTCTATTTGTGTGTGTATAGATAAACCTTGTTGATACAAGTAATAGTCATGAATGCAGAAAATATGCAATCTAAACATCAGGAACTAATGGATAGACATTAACGTATTATGTTCATCATCATGTAATGCTCATATGCATTGAAAATCTCTAGTTTAGCATCTGGTCGGATATACTTATAAACTAGTTTTGATTCGCTAGAGAGGCCAGAGAACCCTCCACGCAGTTCTAATCTTGGACATATTAAGATACATAATTTATTGTTTCAAAAAACAAAAAAGATATATAATTTCTTTTAAAAAAATAATTCCTCTTTGAAGAAAGTATATACCTTTCAATAAAGTGAAACACATGAAACCAAGAATGTCACTACTAGTTTAGAAGTCGATTAATTGCTACTTCAAAGCATAGGAAAGAATTTTAATGTTGATCATTTTAATTAACTACTGGTTTAGAGGTGGACTAATTGCTATTTCAAAGCATAGGACAGAACTTTTATGTTGATCATTTTAATTAATTTTATACAATATGATTGATGAACTCTTGCTTCATCCCTTTAGGTGTAATTATTCCTTTTTGTGTTTGTTTGATTGTTTGTTTTTTCTTAAATACTTTTCATAAATGTTGACAACCTAACTAAACCAAACTCTTTACGCATTAAGAATTATATTTTAATTAGGTTTTTGTAGCTTAGTTGATCAAGGCATAAGTGTTATTAATAGAGAAATTCTGATAGAGTTCGATGTACCTTATTTTGTAACTCGTCTTTTTATACATATTTTTATAAATATTTTTTTTATTTGTGCGAATTTATCTTCTATTGCTGTTTTTTTTTTTTTTTTTGTTGGTTCTAACAATAAGAGAGAGGGAGAATATAGAATCATATATTGTCCTTTAATTGAGAAACAAAAACCTTCATCTTGATACTTGGTTGGCACAGCATAATCTTAAATTAGAAAAAACTTCCCAAATTTCCAGGCGTCAAGTGGAAATTAATTCATCAATAAACCACGTTTTATCGTGTTACCAGCAGACACAATTGTTGTAATATGTAACATTTTTTCTTTTTTGAAGACTCGAAAATGAAATAAGGAAAAAAGGAAAATAAAATTTGAATCTCCGGAGAAAAGTTAGTATTATGATTGGAAAAAATGATTTATGAGAATTAATTACCAAGAAATATCCATAAACAAAATGCATTAATTAATGCATTAAACTGAAATATCAGAAAACTAAATTTTCAGTTTTCACGTGGCAAATTAAACTTGATAAGAACTGATCTCTCGACATTTAAAGAGACAAAATAACAAGTAATCACGTACAAAATCGCACGTCAATACCAAGGTTTGTATAATCGGGATCCTACGTAGGATTGTTTTGGATGTTGCAGGATCGGATCGTAGAACGTTGCAGGATCGTAAGATCCTACAAAAAAACACGAAAATATAACTTTTATTTATTTTTAATATTCAATGAATATTTATACAAATAAATAAAAAATTTAATTTTCATCACAAAATAAAATTTTTTAACTTAAATTTATAATATTTGACATTATATATTCATATTATAAAAAGTTTTATGTGCTCTTTGATTAAAAAAAATAATAATAATAAAAATAGTATAAACTCATGAAATATAGCATTGACAATGAATGAAAAATTATCAAAATATTAATTTAAATTTAGTAAATATAAACATAAATTGCAAGACTAATAGTGCCCATTAGAATTTATCTATAATAGAGATTCTACCTCTAGGATCAGGATTGATTTTACAAATTTAAATAGTAGAATTGTAAAATGGCAAGGATGAGATCGAGATTCTAACAACTATGGTCAATTCTACATCTTATCCATATTATTTAAAACAATAGTGATATTAATTTGCTCTATATTTAGGAAATACTAACATAGTATTGGCATCAAGCTTCTCAATAGTGACGCATGCATGCCTTGTCTCCATCTTTTCCTTCATGGGTAGACCATAATGCATGAATTATTCTCTGGACCGAAAACAACTGGATGAATAAATTTATAAATGTCAAAATTGTACCTACGAAATCAAAATAACACTCCTAATAAATCTAAGTTGCTGTCACAAACAATAATAATGCTACATGATTTTTTTGAATTCATGAATTTGTGATAATTAATTTATTTAGTCGGGCTAGGAGGAATTGAATGTTATTCAAACAATCCTCTTCTCATTTTCCCTACACCTCTAGTTTTATATATTTGACACGTGTCAGTATTATAGTTAATTAGTTATACCTAACACCCTGATTCAGTTAACTGTGTCTGTTCACCTTAATCATTTTCTTTCAAAAATAGTCACCTATTCTTCATTTTTCTAAGGTATCCCACTTGTAATCCCAAATTTCCCCCCCCCTATTTTACACACAATTAAATCTATAATAGTGAGATCAAGATTAATAGATTACATCTAGCAATATGTAAAAGGGAAAATTTGTATTTTTGGTCTATTTTAATAAATTAGTCCTTACAATTTCGGACAAAATAAATTTATTATTTCCCAATGTTTCAAAATTTAGACAAAATCAAAATAATTGACGAAAAATTAAAATTTCAAATGAAAAATAATCTAGTACTTATCACATGCGTTAAGTTAAAAGAAAATTCAAAATAAGATTATAAATTCTAAGAGATGCCTATTAAATTTTGCACCTCAAGCTGCAAATCCCGTGTCCCCTGATTCTTTCACTACCAGACTAAAGCCTCCTTGGCTTTTTTTTTTTGCACATTTTTGGTTCTGGAAATCTTACTATATTATACCCATGATTTTACTTTAAATTATTGAATTTGATTAAGTTTTGACTACTTACTCTACAATGCGGGGTGAGTATGACAATCGTTGAGATAATTAAAAAATAAAAGAGTCCCATTATATTTCAATCATCTAACAGCTTGCAATACTCACTTAGCAATGAGGTGTGAGTAATAAAGAATTTTCCATTTAAGTTTGCTTTAATGTTATTTGGAAAATTCTTATATGGATCTGGTTCACAGTGGGTGGGATGAATCCCTTGATTCACAATCATTCACATGATTCTAATTTATTAAAAATAAATTTTTTAAGATGATGTGAATAAATGTAAGCTAAAAAATCCAGCGCATCTACTGTGAAACGGATCAATATAAGAATTTCATTATGTTACCGAACCAAAGTTTCCTTAGCTTTAAGGGTGACGCAAGTTGAATATTTTATATTGTTTATACCACGAAATTTATACAATCTTAATTGCTTCATTGCATGGGAACACTAGAAAGTTCAAAACAACATTGCCGTGCAAAATATACGTAAAAAGACGAAAAGCATGGAATTTCAATACAGTTAGGTAAGTTTTATGACGTACGTTACTTAATTTGGTCACCGCTGAATATGTCGCTGTGCGGTCTTCTTTTAAGGAGCATCAAAATGCTTAAAAGAAGTCCAGATGCCTCTTACTATCTCCAAAGTTCGTGAATTGTCACCTTGTGATGTTTTGCCCCGTAGTTCCAGTGAACTATTCACATGCTTTGAAACTTGACCAGGGAAATCAAAGCATTTTTAGCACAAAGAATGCTCATTATTATACAAGTAAATCATAATCAAGGAAGAAGTCCTAATTGTGAACCAGAAAAATCGTGAGAGAGCCCACAAATAAGAATTCCAATTTATATAATTTGAAACTCAACTTTGACCTTAAAGGTTAAATTAGTAGGTTTTAAACCTAATCTATATATTAAGTGATCTTTATTGCTCTTTCAAATTAATGTGAGACAATACTTCAAAAAAAAAAAAATCGATGTAAGACAAGTTAAATCTACCCATGAACTTAACAATCTCCTCCTTCATGAGCATACTCCCACATTGAAACCAAATTTCTTATCAAGCCTATTTTTAATACTGAACGAAAGTCTAAATTTTCATCAATCAACTTAGGGACTCACTCTTCTTGAATTTCACTCCCACTCTCGCTGTGAACAAACTGGATCCCTAGCCAAACTCCTAGCCCATGGTCCATTAGGCCCACCCTTTTTAATTCTATGGTCCAACACTGAGAAGAGAATGATTACTGCTCAATCCCAAGAAGAGAACATTTACCGATACAACAACAATGAGAAGACACTAGTCACCCGCAAACAAGTAACTCAGGCCTTAACCAGAAGTTCTTTAATGCCATTGCTTGGAAAAAAAATTGTAAGAGACTTGCCAAAAGAGGCCCAATATATAGTTGAAATCCAATCTTGACCTAAAAGATTAAGCTAGTACGGAATAACACAAGCGGAATAATAATCCAAGAAATTTTTTCTACCACTTGAATAAATCATAAAACTGACATAAACAGTAAATAAATGAACAGATAGAATCAACAAGCCTAGAATAGACAAGATTTTTGCATGAAAAATTCCTATAATGTGAAGAGTAAAAAAAATAGAAGCTAGTCTAGAAATATTTTAATATCAACAGATCCATGAGTATAGCAAAAACGAGTCTCCAGTAAATATTTATAACTCAAACAAAGCAATAGTACAAAACAGGCCAAATTACCAATATAAAAGTCTAACTAATAGACAAGAGAAAGTAATGATCTAACTGGACATACTGTAGCCCACACTGCTGAGAATATAATGTTGAAATCTCACTACAAATGGAGCAAAATTCACCGAGCATGACAAGAAACTCTTAGTTTTCTGCCCTTAAGTTTAATTGCCACTACTGTCTTAGAAAGAATTATTTTTCTTTAATAATTCTCACACTCATATGTATGGACCACAAAACAATCTGATCATTTTTGTCCTTTTATAAGAATTGTTGTCAGTATAATAAATTGTGGGCCATGTGTCCTTATTGAACCAAAACTCTTCCACCGCAACAAGTTATGTACATGCGACACTTTCTTAGTTTTGGTTTAGGATTCTTTTATTTGCTTGTGGACTCCACCTCCTAATTTGAGGAGGACCACAACAAACTCTCCATCTGACTCAAATGGATGAATTTGCTAAATCGGCAACCAAACAATAATTTTTTGAACTTTCCCTTCTATTCACTCTTTATTGCCCTATTTCAACTCTTTGGATCTCTCCTATCAATGAAGAGCACATACTCATCTGATGAATAACGAGTGGTAGGAACTCTATCCCTTGTTGATCTCCTTGATGGAACTTCAGGTTAATTAACCTTACCAACCAGTATGTTCATCTACCTCATCAACAGCATTATCAGCATCACTCTAATCTTGGTTATCCTAATGTCGTACCTCATTATGATTTTCATCATCAATTTTACCGAACACATGTGTCACAAAGACAAGAATTGGATCTAAACCTACCAGTCCATCAATCCTTGTAGACTTTGACTTCTCTTCTTTATCAATATCTTTAATGGTCTGATTCTCCATGAAGATAACATCACGACTTCTCATAAGTTTCTTGGAAGTCATATCATAAAATATATAACCAAACTCATCATGGTCATGGCCAACAAAGACACATTGTCTTGTCTTGACTTCGAACTTGAACCTCTCATCTTTAGGCACATCTACAAATGCTTTGCTACCAAACACGTGCAAGTGGTCATATGATACCTCCTTGTCATACCACACACGATCAGAAAAATCAACCGACAAAGCAACAATGGGAGATAAATTAATTACATGTGCAACAGTGTATAATGTCTCACCTCAATTAAAATACATGTAGTAATTTTGCTTCAGAAAGAAAACATATAACTCGCTCCACCAATGTCTTATTCATCCTCTCTGTTAGATCATTCATCTAAGGAGTCTTGGGAGGCATTTTCTGGTGTTTTATACCTACTCTTTGTAGTAGTCACCAAATGGTCCGAAGATATTCTCCACCGTTGTCATTGCGAATATATTTCAATTTCTTACTGTCTCCCTCTCAACAAAAGTCTAAAACTACTTAAAGATACCAAGTACCTGATCTTTTGACTTCAAGGCATACATGAACAATTTTCTTGAACAGTCATCAATAAATGTGACAAAATAAAATGCTCCATCAAACATCTTTTTTTTTATCGAACCACAGAGATTTCAATGTACTAACTCAAGGAATTCTAATTTTTTTGTTGGAGGATGACTCTTGAAAGATGCCCTATTTTGTTTCCCTGCCAAGCAATGTACACACTTTTCCAATTTAGCAGTTTTCAACCTAGAATAAATTCTTCTTGGTTAAAATTATTAAGTCCCTTTTCCATGTGGCTAATCTTCTTGTGCCACAACGCTGAAGAGGCATTGTTTTTAGTTGCATTGACGTTATCAATATAAACGGAACCCTTGTTCTAGTACAAGCCTGAACATTTCTTCCTACGAACCATAATCAAAGAACCTTTGGTTAACTTGCACTACCCATTACCTTGAGTGCTGATATAACAACACACCAATCAAAATCCGATTCAAACAAAAATCTAGTGCATGTCTAACATCTCTCAAAACTAACGTCACTCTAGTTTAGGTCTTCAATACAACAGTCCATAAGCCAACTACGCTCGACTGACCATCATTACCCATCTTCAATATTCCTGTCACCGAGAGTATAAGATGTGAAAAAATCTTTTCTAGATATCATATGGAAGCAGGCACCACTATTGATGACATAATTTGATTCATCACTTGCAACATTGATCAAATTTTCATCCCAGACAATCGCTAAATACTCTATAGTAGTGGTAGCTACACATCATATCATCATTACTGCCATTGTCTTCCTTTTCCTATTTTTTGCTATTCTCCATTTTTTAGCTTGTTACAGAACCTCTTGATGTGTCCATTCTTCCTACAATGATAACACTAAAAGTTCTTGTATCTTGATTTCGATTTGGCTCTACTTTTACCTCTGCTAGATTTTCTCTTATCTTTGTTTCTACGTCTTCTCTGGCTTTTCGTAATTAATACCTCAGACTGTGATGCCTCTTGTGTTATTCATCTCACATCTTCATTCAAGACAACTTTTTTCATATAGCTTAAGCTCACAGCACCACCCGGAACAAAATTGGTCAACGTGAAATGGAAATTTTTCCAAGAATCTAGTAGAATATTCAGCAGCCAAAGTCCCATAATCTTATTCTTATATCTGACATCCATGCTTGACAGCTGGTCAAAACACCCTTGAAACTCATTCACGTGGTTAAAAAAAGAACATCTTTTTTGGCACTTTAAACTCAGCCTGTTTCAACAAGAATACCTTGTTATTGCCTGATTTTGAAGCATACAAGGACTCAAACTTCTCCCACAGGTTTCTAACATGTTTGTCATTGGCGATGTGATTCAAAACATTGTCATCTACCCATTGTCAAATGAAACCACAAAGTATCTCGTGCTCAAAAGCTTAATCTGAACTTGACATGGATTCAGGTTTCTCATAAAAAATACCAGTAAATGTAATTTTTTTACAAATAGTAGATCCTTCATCTTGCGCTTCCATTTATGATAGTTAAGGCTATTCAAACTGATAATTCTATTGTAATTGGGTTCCTTACTTAATCAAACAAAAAATTTTGAGTAGAGTTATAGATATTTACTAGAAACTGCTCTAATACCAGTTGTTGGAAAAAAAAAATGGGAATAACACAAGCAGAATAACAACCCAGGATATTTTTTCACCATGTGAATAAATCGTAGGATTGACCTAAATAGTAAATAAATCAACAGATAAAATAATATGCACAGAACAGGAGGAATTTAGTACGTGAACAATCCTTTCAATGTGAAGAGTAAAAACCCACAGGACCTAATCCAAAAATATTTCACTATCAATGGATCAACGAGTATAGCAAAATCCATTGATAGTAAATATCTAGAACACATCTAGGTCCTTACTCACTACTATCTGTGAAATAAACAAAACACTAGTACAAAACAATCCAAATCACAAGTACAAAAACCCAACTAATAGACAAGATAAAATAACGATATGACAGTTCAGAATGTAACCCATATCGTCGAGATATTATATTGAAATTTCACTGCAAACGGAGTAAAATTAACTATCCGATCAAAGCACGAACCCTGCTGAATTTCTCTCCTTAAATTGAAAAGTCGCTACTACCTTAGGAAAAATTATTTTGCTTTAATAATTATGACACTCACATGCTTGGACCACAAAAAAAATCCAATGGCTTTTGTCTTTTCAGAACCATGTGTCCTTATTGAATCAAAACTCTTCCACCGCCACAAGCTATGCAAGCATTCGACACTTTCTTAGTTTTGTTTTAGGATTCTTTTAGTTGCTTGTGGTCTCCACCTCCTAATTTGGGAAGGATCACAACACGAATTAGGAGAAAAAAGAAGCCCTCTATAGATTAAGGTATAGTAAGTAGATTAGGTAGTAGGGAAAAAGACTACTTTGGTTCTTTATCTTTAGAATATCATTTGGTCCCTCATCTAATATAAAGACTAATATGGTCTCTTATCCATAAAAAAAATTAACCAATCTGAGTCTTATAATGGAAATTGTAGATAGTTATACAGCCATTAACAACACATCTAATACAAGTTAATGACTAAGTGATTATCACGTGGTTTGTTCTATTTAATTTGTTCATAATTTCTATTACAAGTCCTAGATTCTTTTTTTTTTTTTTTTTTATGTTGAGGGACCAAATTGGTATGTTGTGATAGATAAAGGACCAAATTGGTCAATACTATAAAGATAAGTGACTAGATTTGTCTCTTTTTCTTAGGTAGTATATATAATAATCTCATTTTATTTGAGTTTTTCCAAATTCTACATTACTACAGTAATATTTGTCTCGCTATACAAGGATAGATGCAAAGGTTGGGATTGGAAAGGGGATGGGCAAAGCAAATTGTACACACACAGTATATATATATATATATATATATATATATATATATGAAAATTTTAGATTTATTAATAGGTGATACTACAATTTAAAATTTTTGAGGTACGACACAATGGGTTTTTTTAGTTATAGGCCTAGCAAAAAATATTGGGATAGGATCCTTGCTGGAAGTGGGTCAGAACAACAAGCAACTCTAGATTCAGAGGCTCTTTCTGTAGCCGAACATAGGGGAAGGGTTGTTTAGAAATAATGAATCATAATACAAATAGAATTTAGGTTCGAATTCTCCATCCTTTTTTTTTTTTTTTTTTTTTAAAATTTGTCCATTACGTCTTATACTTATATTTTATAACCAAATATGATACCTGGGTTAAAGGTCAAGTTTGTAATTTTTCTTACATCCCCCTCTCGGAGCTCTCTTAGCTTGAATCAAATCGGTATATCAATTGGATTCGATCTGTGCTTGTTCCCCCCTTTTTCCTTACCTTGGCAAGTCTTGTAAAACAACTCCGATGAGAAGAAAAAAGAAGGCCTTAAGAGACACCCCCTTGCCCAATCCTAAACACTAAGATTCCTTTTCAAGAGATAGATAAATAGACACATCCCATTGCACAGATTGGGGGAGTTTGTAGTGACTGAGGGGGGTGAAAACCAAGAAATGAGTTATTTATTCCAAACATTCTTCTTATGACTAAATCAAATCTCTCGGTCCTTACTGAAAATACATATATGTATGTATGTATACACATATACATACATATATATACATATGTATATATATATATATGTATACATACATATATTTATATTTGTGTGTGTGTGTGTGTCTGTGTATACACACACACACACACATATATATCTGTATGTATGTATGTATATGCATGTATGTGTGCATGTATACACTATGCATACATGTTTATACATGTATATATATATGGACATACATACATATATATATATATATATATCTTTGTGTGTGCGTCTATATATCTATGTATACATGCATACACACACACACACACATATATATATGTGTGTATACATGGATATATATGCACATCATATATAAATAAATAAAATATATGTATATATGGATACATGTCTATATAAATATATATATATTTATTTAAGTGTAAATATATACATATAAATATATACAAACACAGAGAGATATATATATACATTATATATATAAATATATATACATATATAAATATACATATATATACACATGTATACACATGTATACATGTGTGTACATGTATACACACACACTCATAAACTCGTAATGGCTTATATTTCATGTATCATTTATCTCTATTTTAATGTAATTTGAGCAAGAATTGAGTAATTATGGGCTAAAATAGTATATTTTGAGTTTTGTAGGGTTTGAGTTAAGAATTGAATTAAAATGGATCACAATATTGAGGAAAACGTTTACTGATGTTAGCAAATCAGATACAGTTTGGAAGATCAAGCATAACTCTCTTGTTCGAGCTCCGATTTCTGTGATTTTGGATGATTTGGAAAGCTAAGGAAGCGTTCTACAATTTTCATGTTTTTAGTTTTTTAGGATTCTATAGGCATCTTGTTCAAAATTGCAAAGTTTAAAAATATGCACCGGCTAGGAGCGATTCTGACACAGTTTGGTAGATTGAGCATAACCTTGTTTTTCGAGCTCCAATTGAGGTGATTTAAGATATTTTGGAAAGCCAAGACATAGACTACAAATTTTATGTTTCAGTTCTTCCAAATTCTACCTGTCAAGTCCTCCCGTGAGCTTGGTTATGGGGAAAAGCATAACTTGTCATCACGGAGCCCCAAAATCCTAAAAATATCTATAAATACACCAATAGAAGGGAAGGAAATGATCGATCATCATCAGCCGTCATTATTTTTTAGGTTTTCAATAGTTAAAATGATAATTTAGTTGTACAGAGATTGTTTCAATTGTTCGCCGAAGAATTTCATTCTCTTGCCAAGAATTTAATATTTGACGATTATCAACTTTCGTTTTTGCTACAATTACTGAGTTTGATTTAATTTTTATGTAATTTAGATTTTGTTCTTATTGCTTTCTTGTTCTTGAATTATCGTTCTTGTTTTATTGCTTTCATATTCTTAATTAATTCTATAAGTTTAGTCGTTAGAATTTTATTTTGTTGCTTTTAATCTCTTTCGTAGAGTAGAGTGTTTAAATTAATGGTTCTAGATTAAATATACTTTGTGATACATTGAATTTGGGTTTTTAACTAATTATATTCCATTAATTGCTTTTTGTAGGATTAGAATTTTACGTTCTTGTCTTTACTTCAATTTCACGTGATTAATTCTAGTTTAAATTTAGTTAAAAACCCTTAATTATTTTGACTAACTAGTAAACAAGATAAGAGAAGTTAGTAATTGTTCCAATAGTTCTCGTGGGAATGATCCTTACTCATCTTATATACAAACTCACCTCATATACTTGAAAGTATGTGGGAGTTGATTAAGATAATTATGCTTTTTTTTATTACTTGTTCATTGTTTAGAAAAAACCTAATCAATACCTTACTGAACAAGTTTGTGGCTATTTTTTGTTTGGTAACAATATTAGGTATAGTGAGTCTAGACTATATAAGAGAAACTTCTCTTGTTACACATTTAGCATTTAATTCTAGTTCTCTTGAGTTTGTTTGGATTTTGTCTCGAAATTTGATCTTGGGTCTCCTACTCTGTGTAAGACAATTGACTATACCATAAGATTCAATTCATCCTATTGATCTTGTAGATTGAATAAACGATAAGTTGAAATCGTAGACGACAAGATTCAAACCAAGGTGACCATTTAATAGAGAATCGAAGCTGTGCTCTTAATGAACAAGAGGATGTTATAAGAAACAATGGAAACTTAGTTAATGCTGATGCTAACCCCCGAGGTCTTAGAGATTATGTAATACCTAATTTTGATGGGGCGAGTTCTAGCACATCTCGGCTTCTAGTACAAGTAAATAACTTCAAAATCAAGCCTGAACTGATACAAATGCACCAAACACATACTATGTTTGGAGGAAGACCAAATGAAGATCCCTATGAGCACTTAATCAGATTTGAGGAGGTCATTCACCCATTCAGCTACAATGGAATCCACCTCGATTGTATCCGGATGAGAGCATTGCCTTTTTTCTTATGTGATAGAGCAAGATCTTGGCTGCAATCATATTGACAAGGCACTTTCACACCATGGGACAAACTTGCTCAAGAATTCCTAGCCAAACACTTTCCACCGGCTAGAAGCGCTAATCTCCAAAATGAGATTACATCACTGGAAAGAGCTTAGGTGAAGCATGGTACCGCTTCAAGGAGCTATTGAGGAAGTGTTCGTACCATACTATACCTCTATAGCTGTAAGTCTAAACCTTCTATAATGGACTATTTTCAGAGATAAGATTGATAGTTGATGCAAGTGCAAGAGGTTCTTTACCTTATAAAACTCCGAAGGAAGCACAAGAATTGTTGGGAAAAAAGGCATCCACTCATTACTATCATGGAGCAATAACTCCTTCACTTGGACAACAACAATCGCATGTGCATCAAGCCAATGTCCAACAAGAAGGGATGCCTAGCTATGATACTTTCTTATCTCAGTAGAACATGATGATGAGTGCCATTACGAACTTAACAAAAGCCGTAGAGAATATGGGAAGAAGCTCAGTGAACTCCATAGGTTCAACAAGCCAAAGGATCTTGAGTTGTGATTTCTGCGGAGGAAATCACCAAAATGACTTTTGTGATGCTTTGGTGAAGCAAGATGAGCGGGCTCAATACATTTCTAATTAAAATTCTAGCTCATATAATCAGTCCACACACTATGGCAATACATAAAACTCTTCTTGGCAAAATCAACCGAACCTTTCTTGGACTAACCAAAATCATTTCCAAAGCCCTTCATTTTAGCCTAACCAACCACAACAAAATTTTCCCAACCAAACCTCATTATCTAGACCATATCAACCACCTCATCAAAGGTATACCCAAAACTCCCCAAGAAGACCACCATCTCAAAGTCCAAATTATCCCGCATATTTGAATCATGATTCATCCAATGATGTAACCTAAGAAGGGATTTTGAGAAGCTGCAAAGGGAGTGTGAAAATTTGAAGGCTACCACAACGAACCTTGAGCAACAATTGGAACAAATAGACTGACAAAATAATGAACGACCTATGGGAGCATTGCCAAGAGACACAATTCCAAATCCAAATGAGCAATGCATTATGCTATTTCACTAAGAAGTTGGAAGGAATTAGTTACACAAAATGACAAGATAAAGGTCGATACTGAAGTTGGGAAGTCAAAATCCAAGACAATTGAGGAAAAACTTGAAATTGAAGATAATAATGAGAAGATGACCAAGGAAAATGTAATGAAGGAGTCGAGGAAGAAGAAAGTGGATGATTCTTTTAAATTAGATCCTGCAATAAAAGTGCAATTTTCTCAATGACTCATTGATCCAAAGAAGAAGGAATAAGAAAAACAATTCCACAAGTTCCTAAAGATACTCAAAAAGGTGAATGTAATCATATTTTTGGCTGATGTTCTCAACAAGATGCTCAATTATGCGCTGTTTATGAAAGATCTATTGCCTAAGAAGAAGCGATGGGATGATGATGAGATAGTTTGTCTTGACGCCAAGTGCAGTGCCATTGTTCAATGGAGGTTACCCCCAAGTTCAAGGATCCTGGTAGTTTCTCTATATCGGTGAACACTGAAGGTACACACATTGCATCCTTCACTTTGTGATTCGGGGCCGAGCATCAACATTATGCCGAAGGCCATCTATGATAACCTAGGGATCACTAATGCAAAACCAAACGAAACATTACACTCCACTTGGAAGATTTTTCTGAGATACTTCTAAACCATATTAAAACTTGTTAGAGGATGTGCTTGTTCAAGTGGAAAAATTGGTGTTTCCTGTTGATTTCTTGGTGTTAGACATTGGCGAGCACAATGAAATTCCATTGATTATAGGAAGACCATTTTTATCAACCGCACATTCTTTAATAGATGTTAATAAAGGGAAGTTGATTTGCGAGTTGATAATGAATCTGTTGAAATTGATGTTTTTAATTATGATGATAATGTTCCAATATTTGAGAAAAAATGTGCCAATTATTCCCTTGATTCATTCGTTCATAGATTTGAAGACGAGGTACCCAAGGTGGGTCAATGTAATGCACTCAAAAATGATGATGAAATAAATGAAGACTCCAAAATTGACTTGGAAAACAAACCACCGGATGATGAAAGTGAGATAGGAAGGATTCATGGATCGGTTTCACAAGCGTAGAAGGATGAGGGTTTGGGTAAAAGGACCATAAGCAACAAGAAGAAACAAGCAATGCAATCAACAACTTGAGGTTGTCATTTATACACTATCTCTAGTAAATGCTTGGAAACGAGGACAAGTTCAAGTTCATGTTGAAAATCAAGCATCAAGAGTGATGAAAAATGGTCTTAAACTTTTCCGTGGAAGCCAAAAAGAAAAGGTGGTCGACCATCTTTAAGTGCTTGAACTGATTTCAAATGCCGAAGTCGAGCCTAAGGTTATAAACAAGGGCGCTACATGGGAGGCAACCCATGTTTTTTCTTAATTTTATTTCTTATATTTTTGTTTAGTTTCTTGGTTTTATTGTTTTTCTTAATTTCTTAAGGGTTTTTATGTTTTGGTAGTTTTAGTGGTCGATGTTTTCCACCTCGACTCAAGGGTATTTAATTCAACATAAGAAAACGGCACCAAATGTTCTTTATTAACAGAGAAGCTTCCCTTTTACCCTTTTTAATCGGAATTTTTGCATTAGGGACAATGCTATACTTTAAGTGTTCGATGGGGAGTTTTCTTAATTTATATTTATTTGGGGTTCTATTTGTTCATTTTCTCAATTTTTTCTTTTATATTTGTAGCTTAGCTTTTGATTTGAGAACTTTTCAAATTTTTGAAAATTTTGTTCACAAATTGCTTAGCATGTTTTTTTTTATTTTCTACTTGATAATTTTGCGCTAAGTTTTCATGAGTAGGGTAGTCGATCTAATATGTCCTATAAGATTTCTAATTTTTGAGCACTAATAGTTTAAATTACATTTAGGTGTGCTTACAAAGTAATAACTGTGTAGTTCTCTTGCATCTAGATGTGCTTTATTACACTTTTAAGGTGAAATTTTAGATAATTTAATTTGATTTAAAGATGAGAGTAGGCATTTATTTGGACGTTTGAGCCTTCATTCAAGCAAACCCTATTGTGAAATTTATCCCTACAACCTTATTCGAGCCTTATTTTGTTTTGAACAGATACAAGCACCATTCGTTTTTTTTTTCGAACTCATTTTTATCTACCTTTGTGAGCTATCCTAAATGTCCCTTAAGAGCTTTAATGCCAAATTAATTGTTAAGGGGATATAAGGATGGAAGGTAGTTGTATGAGAGTGTTAGATTGAATGGTATACAGTTAAGGTGCAGGGGTGTCAGAAAATTTTTTTTTGACCATAGCAGGTGGTGCCCATCACTGTACCACCTGGGCATGACTGGCATCTGCATTGGAGTGTTAGCAGGTAGTGCCTATCATTGATACCTACATAGATATTTTTTTGTGGGTAGTGCCTACCACTAGTACCCGTTTTGGAGAAAAGAAAAGGAAAAAAAAAACAAAGGGAGATATTTTTACACGGTGTTGGTTGAGTAAGGTTGAAATTGAAAAAGAATGATTTTATTCTACTTGTTGTACAAGACTTTTAATCGGGTGTTTGGAAAATTAAGTGTGAGGTTAGTCCTTTGAAGGATGGGTGGTTTAATATTTAAAAGGAAGTTTTATGTTGATGTGTGGCCAGCATTAGTTTAAAACTCTGTCTTATTTATTTATCCGTTTTTCCTTCTTTGTTAGCCAAGCCCCTAGCCTTATGTTACGAGCCAAAAGTCCTACCTAATTTTAGTCGAGTCAAATGTCTACATTAGTGGAGAAGTGTAAGAAAAGTAAGCTATGGAGTGTTTAGAAAAATTTAAAAGGTTTGCATGATTTGATCTAAGTGTCTTAAAAGTTATTTTTGTATGGCCATGCACACACCTACACTGGAATTCATGTATAGGGGTTTATTATCATTTGACTATTTTTGGATGATGGTTTGGTTCTTGGTTATTCATGTGGATAATTGATAAGATGGGTTGAGTACGTTTGTGATTTACTTTTATGTTTTGCTCGAGGACGATGAAAAAGTAAATGTGGGGTATTTGATAAACTCGTAAATGTTGTATATTTCATATATCGTTTACCTCCATTTTAATGTAATTTGAGCAAGAATTGAGTAATTATGAGCTAAAATAGTTTATTTTGAGTTTTTTAGGGTTTAAGTTAAGAATGAGTTAAAATGGATCACAATATTGGAGGAAAACGTTTACTGGCGTGAAGGAAATTGGATATAGTTTGGCAGATCAAGCACAATTCTATTGTTCGAGCTCTGATTGCTGTGATTTTTGATGATTTGGAAAGTTAAGGAAGATTTCTACAACTTTTATGTTTTGAGACAGCTATGATTCTCTTGGCTTTTCTTGAAACTTAAGCAACTCTGCCTTTGACCTCTTTGGCGCCTGGGCGCTGGGTCTAGTAAGGCACTTTTACAGCTCTTTGTTCTTAAACTCTAATCAGAATCAATTAAACCTGTGCTCATTATACCAATCAAGACATAGAGCTGCAACTTTTATGTTTTGAGGTTTCCTAAATTCTGCCTGAATCTTGAAGAAAAGTGAAGATGAAATGGAGCCACCTTACCTAGACCAGCGCCCAGGCGCCAAGTCCAGAAAGGCCTCTTTACCTAGAAGCGGCACCCAGGAGCTGTAAAAGTGCAGCGCCCAAGCATCGGTTGACAAAGAGGTCGTGCAGAGTTGCTTATTTTTCAAGAAAAGTCCTCCCATGAGCCTGGTTACATGGAAAAGCATGCACTTGTCATCCTGAACCCCCAAAACCATAAAAATATCTATAAATACACCAGGAGAATGGGAAGAAATGATCGATCATCATTACCCATCATTAGTTTTTTAGATTTCTAATAGTTAGAACGATGATTTATGATGTATGTTCAAATTATTCGCGTAAGAGAGGCTCATTCTCTTATCGCGAATTCAAATAAGATGAACATCAGCATTTCTCTTTTGCTACAATTAGATGACGTGTGATTTATATTTGTGCAATAGAATTTTGTTCTTATTGCTTTGTTGTTCTTCAACAATCGTTCTTGTTTTATTGCTTTCAAATTCTTACTTGCTTCCATAAGTTTAGTTTGAGAATTAATCACGTGAAATTGAAGTTTAAATTTAGTTAAAAACCCTTAATTATTTTGTCTAACTAGTAAACAGGATTGTGAACTTGGTAATTGTTCCGATAGTTCTCGTGAGAATGATCCTTACTCATCCTATATACAAACTCACCTCATATACTTGTGAGTGTGTGGGAGTTGATTAGGATAATTAAGTTTTTTTTTATTACTTGTTCATTGTTTGCAAAAATCTAATCAATATCTTACCGAACACACACACACACACACATATATGTATGTGTATATATACACACTCATGCATATACACATGTATGCATGTATATACATGCATATGTATATATATATGATATGTGTATATACATATATATACATATATATATATACGTATGTACATGTATATACATGCATACATGTGTGTGTACATATATATATATCCATATATACATACATATACTGTCTATATACACACTATGCATGTATATACATATAAATATATGTGTATATATAATATATACATGTAAATATATGCATAGTTACATACATACATACATATATACGCACACGCACAAAATATATATATAGTCTCTTATACAATTGTACAAACTGTCTCTCAAAAATTTAGAAAGTATTTTTTTAGTCTCTCGAATGTGAAATGAAGAGCTTTAGTCTCTTGACAATTTGAAATGTATGTTTTTGGTCTCTGAATATAATTCCGGTAGTGTTTTGGGTTGAAAAAAATACATGAACGTCACGTGTCTATATTTTCAAGGGTAAAATTGAAAATAAACTTCATGTTGTCCCAAATCCCCATATCACTACCAGCCACCCCAACATACCTTGTCCTTTCTACCCTTCTCCTCATGTGTCTCTCTTTCCCCTCTATCACCCTTTATTCACTTCCCTTTCCACAAAAGCGGTCCTGTCTCTACTTCCCCCTCTTTCCCTTCCTCAACCAGACTAATTATGTCATTAGTTTGTTCTTATTCAAAATGAATCTTTCTCCTTTTGAATCAGCCAGCTCCAACAAACTAAGCGATCTTATTCAATGACTCCTCGTCACCAAACTTCTCTTTCACCTCAAACAATCTTGTTCATGGCCCTTGTGGTCACCGCAACCGAGGTCCAAGCCCAACAACAAGAAAGACTCCATTATGAGGCATAGCCCAACTACGCCTCTCTTTTCCAACTCCTCGATCCATTTAGATCCAAGGTCTGTATCATCTTCTCAGTCTCATTAAATCAGCATAAAAGTTGTAGAAATCTTCTCTAACTTTCCCAATGAGTAGTTTTTGCCTGGTCATTTGAATTTTCCACATAATTTACCTTTCCTTGTTGATTTTGGGTTTTCATTTTTCCTTCTTAATTAGTGAAACTTGTTGGTTCAAATCCGCGGTATATTAGGAAGAGTCAGTGCCAATCGTTATGTTGTTTTATCTGATGGTAGTGGAGTTAAGGTGGGGATGGGGTTGGGGTTGGTAATGGGGATTTGACGCAAAATAAAGTTTTGTTCCAACTTTACCCTTGAAAATCTTGACATATGATGATCATATATATTTTTAGGCCAAAATACCGCTGAAATTGTGTTGAAGGACCAAAAGTACACGCTTCAATCTTTGAGAGACCAAAACTTATCATTTCATATTTGAAGGACTAAAAATTTCCCTCTGACTATTCGAAAGACTATTCGTATGACTTTTCTATATATATATATATATATATGCATGTATACACACACACAATATGTATATGTATATGTATGTATACATACACACAAATATATGTATATACACACACACATATGTTTGTGTGTATGTATGTATACATATGTATGTATACATACATATGTATACATACATACAGATATATATATATATGTATGTATATATGTATATATTTATATATATGCATGTATGTCTATATATATGTAAGTATGTATGTATACATACATATGTATACAGGTATACATGTATATAGAGACAGATTTATACATATATATATATATATATATGTACATATATTTATATACATACATATATATTCTATGCCACTGGCCGCAGAGTCTGCCGCGTCTTCTACTGCATCACATAGTTTGCTGTGTTTATGTATATATACATAAACCGGTAAAGCTTCTATGCCACTGGCCACATAGTCTGCCACGTCTTCTACTGATCGCATCTGCTGGGGCTGAATCTCCTTTCCTATGCGATCTCCTTCGCTCGTTGGCAGATTGCCTTGATGCGTGCGTCTAGTTTGTTGAAGTAACGCTCCATTTTCCTGTCTTCCTTTGACGAAATAAGGTTTTCCACTGTTTATCCTCTTTAGCCTTTTCAGCCTCTTTTACAGCATCGAAAAGAACATCTTGCGGTATCTCGCCCTTATTATACACACATCTGCCTCGACCAATATATGTGTGTGTACATATATATATGTATATATGTATACATACATATATATATGTAAATGTATGTATGTAGTACATATATATGTGTGTGTGTCTGTGTATATGGATATGTATACATATATGTGTGTGTATATACACACACATACATGTATATATGTATATTAATATATATATATATATACGGGAAAAAAACTAAAAAATAGGCAAAATAGAGAATACACAGACACGACGGTCAATTCCCACTAAAAGGAGAACGTCTTTTCCACTTCATTCTCTATTTTGCCTATTTTTTAGTTTTTTTCCCCATAAATTTAATGATCCACTAATATTGTTTACATCACTATTTTACAGGATCTGATTGGGGATTCAGGATATTTATGTGCAAAGGACAGGATCTTTTTTTTTTTGTGTGTTTGATAGAAACATTCACAAACACAAAAAAAATTCTTCTTTGTTTCCTTCAGAGTTAACAACAATCCAAAACAGACTAAGAAAAGAAGTCTTTTAAGTGAATATTTTTTTTAAAGTTTTATACACATCTAAATGTATATAATAGACTCATATAAGCTGTCTCTTATTTGGAGTAGATGTGTATAAGAGACATCTATTTTGTGTATATATTACAATTTTATGGAACTTTATTTATTTATTTATTTTTGAGATACAAGAAGATAATTAACCAGATGCATCTCTAAGACGCACATTTTCTCTTCAAGGTGAGAATTTTTTTTACCCTTTGTTATGCATAGCCTACATTCAGGCCTGAAATCCTGGTGGCATTTTACTCCTGTCTCTTATACACATCTTATCCAGTTTAAGAGACATATTTGTGGTTAGTTATCAATATGTTTTAGGAATTTTTTTTTTAGTTTGAATTTGGTTATGATGTGCTGAAATTGATATTCTGTTTGCTATTTTATGCTAATCATATTAATTTCAGTTTTGTTTTGACTCTGCGGCCAGTGGCATAGAATATATATGTATGTATATAAATATATGTATGTGTGTGTATATATATATATTTATACATATATACATATATATATATGTATGTATGTATACATATGTATGTATACATACATAAAAACTTCTTATTCGCTGTTTAGAATGCAAGTGTCCTGTATGAAGTGTTCTGTTATGTTTCCAAACAATAATTATGAGGACAGAAGTTTATATATCTTATTGAGTGGTATGTTGTATTAAACGTAATCAAGTTATGTTTTATGATTTTGATTGACAGATTAAAAATTTATGGAGTCTATAAGGCATTTAGACTGTCTAATTTAAGACAGCTAATAAAACACAAGAGACAGATTGTATTCAGTCTGAAAATAATGTTAATTGAAATGAAAAGGTTAATTGCTTTTGGTAACATACTCAAGGAATATGTTTGTCAATGACCACTTGCTTTTGGTAATTCAAGGGTTAATGTTTACGAGCGAAGGACATCTCATAGGAAACTGTACAAAGGAGCCCCAGCACTGTCTCTTACTACTGATAAAAAATTCCAGATGGATTACATGAATGATCTGATATCATTCAGTAATGCATTTGGAACTAAATGTGTAAGGTATGAAGATCTTTCGATCTCATAAACGATTGGAAATGTATCTTAATGTGATGTGTATCAGAGGATGTCGTCACATATACAGTGGTAAACCTGACTCTTATTCATTAAGCTAGATGTGTATAAGAGACAGCATCTACATTGACACTGAGAAGGTATAAAAGCTCAAGCCATGTATGCATTTAAATGCCATATTGCACTGTCTGATATGCAACTATTTATGCATATGCCTTCTCTTAGAAAATCTTGTTAGGGATGATGATCAAAACAAGTTATAATTTGAAATTTGAACACAAGCATGATGTAATTTTGCACCAGTATCATGTTCCTTTATGCTTGGATTAATGGACAATTCATTTAGTTATTCATATGCAAGTATTGGAATTTTTACTTGTTATTAAAGTAATGTTCATTACTCATAGTTCCATTTGGGGTGATCTATTCATTTGATCTCAAGTACATAATACAAGTAAAATATCAAAATATTATGCATTATTTATCTATTGATGTTTTATACAATGTATCTGTCTCTTATACACATCGACAGGTCACAAATAATACACAAATATACACATTTGTTTGTATTTAGAGTTTTCCAATATGCTGCTTACGCATCATAATCCTCATGTTACCTTGCAAATATTCATTTAATCATATCTAATACCTAAAGGCTTTTGTTGTTAGGGAAATAAAACTATAATTTTCAAACGCTGGATCTATCATTAGGAAAATGAGCGAATCAAGATTTAAATATCTATATAGCATCTAGGATAGTTTAGTTGAATTTACTTTGATAGCAATCATTTTTTCTTCCAGTTCAATCTCTATATTTGATGTAATTGATTAAAGATTAACGAGTAATTGTACTCTTAAGTTGTAGGTGTCTTTGCGAGTGAATTGTCCACTTTTAATAAATCACTCCATTATATTTTTGCTTTCTTTTTTTATGTTCAAATTAATGATGATATCTACACTAAATATAGACAGGGAAAAATTGATATTTCCATGTACAAACAATTATAAAATTGTTAAAATAGATTAAACAAAAAAAATATGTGTAAAAGAACAATTTGAAGCATACAAATGATCTAAGATATGAACCTCATCTGCTTGAGTTCCAATTTCACAAAAATCAAAAGATATACAGGCACATAGTTTTTGAACCCTAAGATCAAGAATGTGGGCTACGACTAATGCCCTAATCCTTGATCAGTGAGAACCAATAGCACTCATTGCTGCACATTAAAAAGTTCTAGAAGAATTCCAATAGACCATTCCTGATGCACCTTGAGCTTAACAGGTTAAAATTTAAAAAAAAAAGAAGAAGGAATTAACTTTACGACATATATTGCTAAAATTAAAGAAGGAAGTCAACACAATTTGAATTTGCTTTTAGTAGCGAGATTATCTCATCGTCCACAACTTTGACATATGCCTTGAAGGTTTCAAGCATTGAGTCATAGTAAGAGAGACACCTGCATTTTAGGAATGTAAATTAGTTGTTCAATGTCTATTAGGGAACATGAGGAAGTTTGATTTGAAAAACTGTGCTCATGTTCCCTACAGTGAATTAAGAAGTTTTGTCCCTAACATCAACCTCAATGAGTTTTGACGAAACTTACTCAAAATTTCACAACGCATTATATATATAGTAACAATGAGAAAATGCTATACCTCCTTCAAAAGGATAGATCAATTCCTCTGGATTTAGTTCTGTCACCAAAACAATATGATAATCAATAAAAAGAAGTTTCCAGTCGACCACATATACATATAAATAATCATAAACAAAAGCAAAATATACTGGTACTAAAAAAATTGAGACAAACGACGTAAAAATTGCAAAGATGTTTAAATTTGACTTCTTAATTCTCAATCTAAGAAAATTTCAAAATTACAATTGAACAAAGTCAAAGCATTTACAATAAAATCCAAAATAAAGGAACCTCAACAGAAAAAACAAATAATCTCTCGACAACAGGTCTCGGACGGTCATATACGTACATAATTATTGTTTGGAAACATAACAGAACACTTATTACCTCCCTCATTGATACACATATAGATCGACTTATAATGACTAATGAGCATTCCATAAACTTTTTTGTTTTTATATTAAGAAAAAAAAATTATCATTATTTTCAGACGAATACAATAATATTTTTCACAATTTTTACACCAAATATTATAACTTACTAAATACAAAAAAATCAGTATATTTGTGTAAATGTTGAGCAAAAAACCAAATCATAAACCCATACGCACTATAAATGACTTACAATAGGCTGTCAAGAATTTCTCCACTTCCCAGTTTCAACACATTGTGCTCTGTACTCTACCCATTATAGCTCAAAGCTTGAAAAATTATGGTTTTCAAGACTAAAAGGGGGAAAACGGGTTTTCACAACAAACATGGGGAAACATTATGGATTGTTTTAAACTTATCTCTTTTTCTATTTTTTTTTACGTTAACAGTGAATATAACTATGGGTCACCAAATATGGATATATGCAAATTTGATTAAAATCTTAAATTAGATTTAGTACAAATTTGTTCTTACTTATAACCAGTAAGATGACTAAAATACACAATTCAATGAAAATATAAAACTCAAAGATTAGTGATAAGATGTATACTAAATATGTAGATTCAAATGATTTCATACCATATGAGTGATATCTTATCATTTCAGCATTCACTAGCGGCATCTCCTGTCCATTAACTAAATAGCATAAGGTAACATGATACCTGATTATGATACACGTCTGCAGCATATTGTGATCTGTGCTTATACACATTTTTTTGATGTATAAGACTCATTATTTTATATTTTAGACAGATTGCTTGCCACAAAATTTTATTGATGATCCATCATTATACACATCTAGATACATAAGAGACAGTCTTTTTGCATTTTAGTTACGATTTAATTACTTGTGAAATGGCATGTTACATTAAAATTTGACTTAATACTACTAAAATATAAAATAATGAGTGAATCATCAAAAAAACTGTTTGTGGCAAGATCACCAAAGTGACATGCCATATAAAACACATGAAGCAATTAAAATCCTGTATCTAAATAGCATCGATTTATCAAAAAACTAAATGATTGCATACTTGGAAAAAGGCTCAGATACGCTAAAAATCAGGCAAAATGGAAGTAAACTGCCATGGCTGCAAACCAAGTTACAATCAAAGGAGGATCTCACTCGCAAAGACACCTACAACTTAAGAGTACAATTACTCGTTAATCTTTAATACTATATACTATATACACTCTAAGCTACATTAGGAGCAGTTCTATTAATCTAGATTTAAAAAGAAAAAAAATTATAGAATCCACATAAGCAAGCCATGCCACATGGCAACAATTGGAGTTAAGTTAAGCATATATCTAGATGTTATATATATATATATATATCCTAAGTAGATAGTATAATTGTTTGTTGCTGTTTCCCTTTTCTGCCTATGTTTCTTTTACCCTTACATTTTCAGACATTTATTAGCCCATTAAAATTCATCTAGCCGAAACTCTCTGCATGATTCCTAAGTTAATTAGCATTTTATAATCTGCCCTTTCAAATTACTCTGTTAAACCCTTTCCATTACCCTCTAACTAGGGATGTTCAAAAGTCAAAATCGTCGACTCAAGTCGAAAAAATAATTTAACTTGACGTGTTCGACTTTCGACTAAATCAAATTAACGAGCGATTCCTCTACTCGACTTTGACTTCAACTTCAAGTCAAACTACGGTTGAATACCAATTTACAACTTGATTGGTTTGACCTTACGTTAAACAAGTTATTTGACTTTGTCACCAAATCGTCAAATAAGTCGAACAATATATATACATATATATATATAAAAGATAAAGTGCTCATGTTCCCTAATAGACATAAATATATTAAGATATTATTATAATATAGGTAGAATCTAGAGTTCCTTATTAGAAAAAATATGTATAATAAGTAAACATATTATTTTTTCTTCATATTTAAATATCATATATTTAAATCGAAAAGAGTGTATAATATCTGTCGTTAGAGAATTTTGAAGGAGGTATAAATTAATACAAGTGTACAACTTATTAATGTTGAGCTCAATTATGTTAATCATGTTATTTCAATAACTAATTCGGATGAAAATGGATTGACTAATTTTCTTGATAAGTGCATAGGACACATAAATCCTAGAGTTAAGTAATTATATATAATTAACTATTTATTAAAAACCGTTAGAGCTCAAATTTCATCTTTCATCTATAAATAGCCCAAGGACTTCCAAATGATAAGGAACTACTACATTCAATACAAACACTTGTAAGAGCTCGTGGGTTGTATTGGTTTGATAGTACAAAAATTAGTGTATAAACTAGTATAATTATAATAAAAATGAGGTTGTAGTGTAAAACCCTAACAGAGGAACTTAGTTGGTGCATTTCTAATTTATATACTTATTTGGTTTAATATTCTTTATCTCAATCATTTGTTCTTTACTAAATAACTTATCATACATATAATAAGCACTTTTTATTATTAATACCAACAATTAATGTAACACTATTTCAATAACTAATTAAATGCAATTTTCTTATATGCATATAAATCCTAGAGTTAAGTAATTATATATAATTAACTATTTATTAAAATATCTATATATAATATATCTATACATACATGTAAATGTTTGTCTCTTGTATAAGAGACAGTTGTGTATACTTATTAGATGAAATATGTTATACATAATTTCTAATGTGTATACTTATACAACATAACACAATTACTATTAACATTTTTATTATTAATATATTACAAATTATGAATAAAGTCTGTTATATTGTGTAGAAGAAATAGGTAGATCATATATATATATATATATATATATATATATATATATATATATAGGATATAATTTAACAAGATTTAATAAATTTCTTGCTATATGAATTGGTTTTGATAAATGGTTCTTAATTTGTAACTTTGTAAATCATTTTAATATCTATACACAATATATACACTAAATATATATTTAGGCATTATATATATTCATGTATTAAGATTAGTATACACACAAACATATATGTACAAATTTGTACATATAATGTATTTGAAATTTGTATATATAATATATTATAAATTATAGTTTTGTACACACATTACATAAGGATGATAATGTAGAAATTAGCCCAAGGAACTGAAGAAAATATAATCCATGACAAAGCGTAATTGCGTAGTAAGATTCATGCAATTGACCCTACTTAGTGAGATTAAAGTTTGCTTGGTTTGTTTGTTTGTTTTTTCCGTTCAATGGAATAATTAGAATATAAAGTAGAAGAAAATTTATGTTCGACTTATTCGATGATTTATTCGAAACAAAGAATAAATCGAATTTAAACGATTCGACTTTAATTGATTTTGTCTTTATATGATTTGAAAGAATTTTAAATCGAAAGCCAAATAAATCAACTCAAACATGTCATAAAAAGACAAACACCCATAGAATAAAGTTTTTTTGATGATTCACTCATTATTTTATATTTTAGTAGTATTAAGTCTGTCTCTTATAAACATCTAGATTATATACGTAAACGCACTAGCTTACACACATATTTCTCCCTCCATCTTCTCACTCATGAGCACAAGTACGTACAATTATCATTTCAAAACAGTTGCTAGAAAAATCCAATTGGAGAAAAACAGAAGCAGGGAAAGGAGATTAGTAGGCAATATCACAGAAGAATCACTTTGCGACCGAGAAATGTTCATCGGCAAAATAGTTTAGGATTTTTATTTCTTTCTCCTTTCTTTAGGTGATTTTTATTTGTAATTAAAGGTGTTATTATTCCGTGAGTGGGAATTACAAATAAAAATCACCTAAAGAAAGGAGAAAGAAATAAAAATCCTACGGTACTATTTCGATGAACATTTCCGGCTGTCTCTTATACACATCTAGATGTGTAAGACGACCAGCAGAATATGATGAAAGAAATGTGTTTTCAATGCCCACCAGCTGTTTGTTAAAATGTCCAAACAGAAACTATGCCTGTCTCTTATGAAAACGGAAAAGAAAGAAATAGAGAAGGCACCACCCAGAATTGTAGCCGGCAGGAAAAAAGAGAGACTGTTGCAATACAATTTCATTGTATTTAACTAACTGCAAGGATAACTGTGTTATAAAATTGTGTTATTCTACCCCTATAATAAGATTACAAAACATGGAAAAAGCATAAACGATAGTGGCTTAGTTAAATCAATCTACTTAGTTAGGAGATCAACAAAAACTAGAGTTAATATGTAAACTCGAAGTTTAGGAAGAATGACACTTGAGAGATTGGGAGTTAGAATCCCTTCACATTGATTTGATGTTTGCATTTGATTCTGTCTTAATTAATGCTGCATATCAAAAGATAATTAGATTATTTACTTGCTGATTTGAGTGTTAATTATAATCTTTTGATGAATTTCCTCTGAAAATTTTTTTTTATGTATAATTTTGTTTCTTGTTGTAGGTAATTGACGGTACTTTATTGCACTTTATAGGTGACGATGGATATTTTACTTTTCTTTTCGATTTTCTGATTTTGCTGTTTCTTTTGTTCTTATTTAAGCCTTGGTTCTCTATTAATTGGTTATAGCTTCCATTTTGTTATGTATATGCTACATATTAGCACACTATTCTATGTACCTCAAATCCATCACCTTTACTGGATTTAGTAAATTGCTTCCATAATTAGCCTTATTGAATTCATAGTACTTTTCAAGTATGCACTAGGTTATCTTTTTCACTTCTATTTTGCCAAATATTTTAATTTTCAATCATATTTGTGACTATGATTTCAAATGTCTTCCTTGAAATAGAACAAAAAATTTCACTTAAATCGATCTTTTGAAGTTTCATATATTTTACATCTTAACACATCTGTTATAAAACTTTATATAGTCCTATTAGATAGTGACGATGGATTTTACAAGCATCTGGACTGTTGACAATAGAGTAATTGCTCAAAAATATATCATATAGTTATGAAGTTGGACTATATAATATACCAACAATTGTCTGTCTCTTATATAGTGTGGGGAACTTGTGTCTTTGTTGGCAGTCAAGAATTCTCTAACGACAAGGATATAACCCTTCTGCAAATTCAAGTCATAATAGATTCCAGTTCGAGAGACTATTATCGCGATCAAAGGGTTCGTTTATTTCCTTTCATATCGATTTTCATGAATATTATATTATGTACCAGGATTACGGTGGAATTGTAAGTCCTTTTTATTACAAACTTTGTGTAAGATAAAATCAAAGTTAAGATGCCTGTATAAAACTCTTATACAGTTGTATCATGTAGCTTAACACAAGTAGATGTGTCTCTTACAGATTATAGATTAATTAAGAGTAGAGACATCTTACACAACAAGTATTATGGCTCTATTGCGTTGTGGCCTAATTTTTTTAATTTTCTTCTGTATTTGTGCCTGTGATTTCTTTATGTCTTCCTTGCCTAAGGACTGAAGATTTCATTTTAATCATCTTTTTGAAACTGAATCACACTAAGCGATACAATTTAAGCAATCAATACCTCCATGTTGGTCATTTTTCAGCAATATGACCATAGATTATTAATCTGTCTCTTATACACATCTAGATGTGTATAAGAGACTAAATTAATCGTTTGCACTCTTTACTGTCAAGTGTATGTCATATTTCATGGTGTATATGAGACAGAGTACTTTATACATTAAGATGATGGGTATCAAAATTAAGCATATTGCTTTTAACAAAAGATACAAAACTAACTTGCATTCTATAGCTACAAAAATTGATTCATGTCAAAGTGGCACATATTCATGTAGGACTGTATATCTTGCAAATACATTCATTTGACTTTTTTTTTTTCGAACGACAATAATCTAAGATACTCCTATCTATTTAAATCTAAAAGGAAGGGAATGCGGATCAAGAGACAGAGAACCTAACCTCTATCCTAAGAATGTGAAGGGATTCGAACTCCCAATCTCACACTAAGCAAATGTTTAGTGGTCAATTTATCTAATGTGAGTTGGTTAAATACATTCATTTGCTTGAATATTTACTATTCCATTGAACGGAAAAAACAAACATTAGTGTATATACTGTCTCTTATACACATCTAGATGTAGGGTCAAGAGACATGAGAAAATACTAGTCCATGACAAAGCGTAATGGCGTAGTCTTCAATTCTTAGATGGACTATATCTTTCCTACAAATTACCCACCAAGTCTTTTTGGTCTTTATTTACCTCCATTATGTTGACTATCTCTCTAAAACCTACTCATCTGACAGCCGCTTCTGCTGGTCGTCTTAACACATGACCTAACCACCTTAAGCATGCTTCTCTCATCTTCTCATCAATAGATGTTATTTCAATCTTCTCACGAATATACTGATTCCGTATTTTGTCCATCCTAGTGTACCCATACATCCATCTTAACATATATATTTATGATTACTCTCATACTTGTTTGCTCATGTAAATAATGATTCATCTTTTGATATTTAGACCCATAGAACATCGCTGAAATACCTGTCTCTTATACACATCTAGATGTGTATACCAGACTTAAGACAGTGACTGGTCTTAAATATTTAAAATAATCTAGATGGGTATAAGATTTCCGAATACTAACCCCTATTCCTACGTGCATTCTTGCTAAACTTGAATTTCATATATTCAGTTTTTGATCTCCTAATTTTAAACCCTTTTGCCTCAAGTGTCTCTCTCCAAACTTCGAGTTTAGCATTAACTCTATCTTTTGTTTCATCTACTAACACAATGTCATCTGCAAATAACATATACTATGGTATTTCCTCCTATATGTGCCTTTTAACTTCATATGATCAACACAAATAGATAAAGAGTTAGAGCTGAACATTGGTATAAATCTATATTTATAGGGAACTCTCGTGTCAATCCTCCTAGTGTTCATATACATAACAAAATGGAAGCTATAACCAATTAATAGCTGTCTCTTATTAAGAGATGTATGCCTTCGATGTCGATCTCCCGGCATAAAACCAAATTGATTATTTGACACCTTAGTCTCATTTCTTAAATTTCTTTCTATCACCCTTCTCAAAGTTTCATCGTTCTGGCTCATTAACTTGTATAAGAGACAGACCTTAATAGAGGAGCGGAGAAAAGCAGTCCATCTATTGTCCAAATTATTTTAAGGGTTAATTTATTTCGACATCTTTTTACTCTTCAATATTTTATTGAAAAGATTGGTAAGTCCAATTTATGCCTTTCTTTCCTAAGCATTTCTATACCTCGATGATATATTATCGAGGCCAACTGCTTTTCCTTTCTTCATAAAAAAGGTGAGCGAGATCATTCTATGGGCTATTGTTTAGTAATTTTATAAATATCTCGCTCCCCTTTTTTAGATTCTAGTTTTTGATAAAAATCTTCAACAGCCCTATCCTTCGCTTCACTTACAGCTTTTTTTGCCTCATTTTTAGTAAGTTTATATTTCTCAGTATTTTCGTCACTTCTATAACTATATAAAGTTTTAAAAGGGTTATACCTCTTAATTTTGATTTTATCTTGTACACAAGCCCATAATAAAAAGGACTACAACTTCTAATGTAGACAATCCTCTCCGACTAGGCCTCAACTCTATGCATTGCACAGCCCAGTCCGCCTAGTGTATGTATGTGTGTGTTTGTGTGTGTGTGTGTATATATATATATCTGTCTCTTATACAGAATCCTAAAATTATAATATATACAGGTATCTGTATCTTATAGTACACATTAATACATGTGTATAAGAGACAGTTGGGACACTAGATCCCAAAATCGACAGATATAAGGAAATGGAAACTACTGGAGATCCCAAAATCGTTATTGTATAAATCAGTGTATAGTCTATATATACATTTTATTTATATGTCTTTATAAATATAAGATTGTTATATTTGTATACTTGAACACTGTTTTACCAATATACAGACAAATTTCCAACTTTGATTAGCATTATAATATCCTTTAACGGGTGATCTTTCCATCCCATAGTTTCCATTTCCTTTGATCACGTGTGGTGATCTTTCCATCCCATAGTTTCCATTTCCTTTGATCATGTGTATTTTCAATCCTTTTCAGGGTTATTGGGTGGAAAATTTTGGAATAGATCGGGTTAGTGACATAGTGTCATTAACCCTTTAGTCCATGTTGTTTAGACTATGGCTTTTATTATACTGGATACCTGATGTGGAAAACATAGATTAAGAGATCCGTCACTTATATTATAGACCCTATCCATTTAAAAATTTTCGATTTGGGTTTCATTTCTTTCAATCTTTAACGAATTTTCAATCCAATTTATAGGTGTTCTCAATTCCTATGAAAGGTACAATCATTCTTTGATGAGTATTATTTTTTATATCCCAGTGTATTCAATCCTTCTATTATATTGTCGCTAGTAACGCGTAAATCCCTTTTATGTACGGTGATTCCCTTTATAAGAGTCACCCATTTGCATAAAAGTATATATTCAAAGCCCTTTCAAGAACTTCATTTACAACGTCAAAATAATTTTTCTATCACCTTTTCGAGTGTTTATATTCATTAGTTTTATTGTCCACATTCATTATACCATATAGTTACCTCATCACTGTCTAGATTATACAGTGTATATCACTGTCTAGATTCAGTGTATAATTTACATTTGTTCTATTTATAAGCCTATAAATATAAGTTATTACACTTATAAACTTGAACACTATTTTCCAAATATACAAACAAATTCTTCAACTTTGTTTATCATTCTAACAATAGTTAATGACTAGCTCAATCTAGTTCTCATCCAAGAACTTGAGTATCTACTTTTACTGTTCCATAAAAACAAATGCAGCCTTTCACCCAAAGTAGGTTTCAGTTTTTAAATTAAGGGTTAAATTAATTTTTTTTTCTAAATTTATTATCATTAACCACATTACACTCCAAACAAATTATTTAGATTAGTTTGCCTCTTAAAGTGTTTGTTTCTTGATACTTCACCCAAAAATTTGGCGGAACTAAGAAAAGTAAGCAAATGTAGGCATGTTCAATGCATGTGCCACTGGCACTTAATACTACACAAATATACTAATTGTGGATAAGAGAAGGGTGATTGCTCTTATTACATCATCTCTATTATATGTTTCTAAGATGTGTAGATGTGTATAAGAGACAGCTACAAATACCATGTTAACTAAAAGGTTTGACATGAAAGACTTGGGTGTTTTAGATGTCATATTGGGAGTTAAAATTTCTATGAAGTTAAAAGGCCTGAGTCCGCCCCCCGCTTACATGCATGAAGCACGCTAACATTCCGTTATTTTTCTACCTTCCATCATATTTTAGGATAGAGTGTCAAGAAACAAAAGATTTAGAGGCCAAAGTGATCAAAAAATTTGTTCAAGATATAATATAGCAAATAGTGATAAATTTAGAGGGCCAAAATAAATTAACCCTTAAAATAATTTGGACAATAGATGGACTGCTTTTCTCCGCTCATCTATTAAGGTATGAGTTGAATGATAGCAACAGTTGGCGGCTAGTTGGCCCAAGTATGCATAGCCCCCATTTTCGGTAAATATTTCATAGAGAAATTCTATGATCCATTATGACACTATATTATATTTTTGAGCAATTATATATTTTAGACTGAATTAACTACATAGCATGTCTAGTAGTTAATCTATGATCAATAAAGTCTTATATATGAAGTGAGAGATCCACTTTCTAAAAAATAGAAGGACTATTATTTTTTAACAACTAGATCATTCACTTATATATGGAGAGCATGTACAAGTCCTGAAATAACTATTAGATATACACAAATAGTTGTCCAATAATTTCATGAATGTATACAACACTTGTATAGATTATTTATAAAATTATTAAACCTTAATGTTATACAGTTCACCAGGCAAAATCAAATTCCTTGAACAAATTAATGTCATTCATGCTAATCACTTTGAATTAGGGTCTTATTCATGTATAAAAAAGTAGATAATCAAACAAGGACTAAATTGATAAATAAATTACCATTCAAAAATCATTGAAATTAATTTCTCATTAACTAATTCCAAAAATCCTCCGTATGAATAGAAATTGTCTGACCAGTATGAAGATTCTAAGAATTCGTAGAGATAATTGAACTGAAGATAACCACATTAGGAGAGGTAGCTTTTGGTTTTGAACCTTCCCTAGTGAAATACCATTGGATTTACTTAGCTAATTAGTGACACATGATGCCTTGAACTACCGAACTCTAAATGTAAATGATGAATACCATGTTAATAAGTTCGGCAACATGGACTCAAAGGGTTTGTGAAAGGTCATTATCAAATATACATTTGGGACGTAGTGGATGACAGTTTCATATATGTTCTGAATATCAAGTCTTTTGTCTCTTAATCATCTAGAACGGTCACAAAGACATTCATATAGGTGATCTCTCATTAAGAGTATGCTGCATATATTCTACTTGGAAACGAAGCTAGGAAAATTATTAAGAGCTTAGCTCAACCTTATCATGTTACAACTAATACTCTTGTCATCATAGGAATAGGTAGGAAATAAATATCCCGAGTGGTACTAAAAGCGTAATATGACTTAGTTGTCCCTTTGAACTTCGATTTTGGGATCTCCAGTCAATTAGGTACGGGTTTACATCATAACACTTTTGATTTTAAAGGCTTTAAACTCACTCCTCTCGATGACTTATATACAAGCTCTCTAGTCAAACCTTTGATTAGCAGATCCACAATGTTTTCTTCTGACTTTACGTAGTCAATGAAAATAATTCCAATCAAGAGAAAGTGTTCAATGGTATTATATCTACGACGTATATGCCTAGACTTACTATTCTATACACTACTTGTGCCCTTCCAATTGCTTATTGATTATCATAATAGACACAAATTGCTGGCACTGGCTTTGGCCAACATAGAATATCCTCTAAGAAATATCGAAGTCACTCAGCTTCTTCTTCTACTTTATCAAAAGCAATAAACTTTGATTCCATTGTAGATCTTGCGATATATGTTTACTTAGAGGATTTCCAAAACATGACTGCACCACCAAGTTTAAAGACATATATATTTGTAGATTTCGAGTTTTTAGTATCGAATATCCAATTTGTATCACTATAGAGCTCTAATATTGACAATGTCAGGTATCCAGTATAATAAAAGCCATAGTCTAAAGAGTATCTCAAATATTTGAGTACCCTTTTGATGGCTTTCCAATGATCCTTATTAGGATTATTAGTAAACCTATTTAGTTTACTAACAGAGTATGATATATCCGGTCTTATACAGTGCACAACATACATTAAACTACTAACGATTCAGGAATATTCCAATTGATGTATCCATTCTCCTTAATTTTTGGACAAATAAACACTCAAGTCCCATGGTATTGTAACAATGCTATTGTAACCGTTAGAAAATTTGTTAAGAATTTTCTCGACATAATGATATGGGGACAATTTCAATCCTTTAGATGTCTTAGAAATTTTAACTCCCAATATGACATCTAAAACACCCAAGTCTTTCATGTCAAACCTTTTAGTTAACATGGTATTTGTAGACTTGATCATATATTCATTACTTTCAGAAATCAGCAAATCTTCAACATATAGACATATAATGGCATAACCCTTATCAGCTAGTACAAGACATAGATAGTTATCAATCTCGTTGATTTTGAATTCCTTTGATAATAAAAATTTGACAAATTTCTCATGCCATTGTTTGGGAGATTGTTTCAAGCCATATAATGACTTAACAGTTTACACACTTTGTTTTTTTTCCCCCCCTTTAACAACAAATCCCTCGGGTTGTTGCATATAAACCTCTTATTCCTTCACCATTTAAGAAAATTGTCATTATATCCATTTAATGTATCCTTCTAATTTATTAATCTACTCTTGATGGTTCGTGATATTGGGTTGTTATTCATCTAAAGTAGTATGTACTAAAATAATCCATACCTTTTTGTTGCTTGTAGACAAATGACCACAAGCCATACTTTATATTTGCCAAAAGTTCTATCAGTTTTAAATCATTTCTTTTGAACATCCATTCACAACCTAATGGTTTACTTTTAGGAGGAAGATCCACTAGCTCCATGATGGACTCAATTTTACTTTTGACTGCTTCCTTCTAATAAGAAGCCTCGTTAGACAAGACATAGCCTCGATGAAAATTTGAGGTTCATTTTCTAACAAGTAATTTAGAAAATTAGGACCAAACGATTTCATTATTTTAGCCCTTTTGCTCCTTCTTGATTCAAATTCATCAATTTTTAATTGTTAATTTCCACTTGAACTTGCCTCATTCATTCTTTTGAGTGAATGAACTTCTTGTGCCTATTTAAAAGGAAATACATTCTCAGAGAATGTAGCATTCCTTGATTCGATAATAGTTTTAGGATGAATATCCTTAATACTAGATTTATACACAAGAAAGTGATATGCACAACTATTATGTGCATAAGAGAATGATACATACTCCACTGTACTAGGTCCTATCTTCACCTTTTTAGGATCGGGGATTGCTGCTTTTGCAAGACACCCTTACAGTTTAAAATATTTGAAAGACGGTCTCCTTTATTTCCACAATTCATGTGGTGTCTATTTTAATTTCTTGTGAGGTACTTTATTCAGTATGTGGTTGATAGTTAGACTGCATTGCCTCCCACACAAGTTTTGAGGTGTTGCCGATAGATCCTAACATGGTATTCATTATGACATTTACCTGTCAGTAATACACAGCAATGCTAATTTGTTTTGGTGCATAAGGAGCAGTAGTTTGATAGATAATACTTTGTTGGGAACAAAATTCACCGAATTATACCTCGTATTCTCCAACTGTATTACTTCTAATCACCTTTATCTTTTTACCAAGTTGATTTTCAACTTTAGTCTTGTAAATCAATTAGACAATTATAAAGAGCTTAGAATCTAACTGATAAACAAATAGGAGTAACAATCTTAATTTCATATATAAAAGTAATATAATCAGTTCAATTTTACTAATACCATTTTAGAAATATATTTAAATCACTAATATCTGAATGAATTAAATCGAGAGGTTCACTACTTTTTTCAACTGATTGAAAAAAAGTTTTTGTGAATTTTGATTCTGCACAAATTTTGCAATTATGATTTTTATCAAAAACCATATATGATAATATATCTTGATTTATTAACTTTTGTTAAGAATTATAATTCACACGTTCAATAGAATCATGCCACATATCATATAACTCAAACAAGTAAACAAGATGCATCATAATTATTCTCATATTTGGTTACAATGGTCATTACATTTGACTTAAAAAGGCCATCACAGATCTGGAGTCCTTTCGTACAAACATACCATTTCTTGTCATTTTTGAAACCATTTTTACTCAATAGTGAATCAGACACTAAATTCTTTCTAATGTCAGCTACATGAAATACGTTGTTGGGGGTGAGAAGCTTTCCAGAAGTCCTTTTCAAAATGACCTTTCCAATGCCAAGTACCTTGGAGATATATGCATTTCACATTAACAGTTGTTCACCATTCTTATGTCAGTCTCTTGAAGTACATCAATCTATATGTAATAGTTCCAAAACTTGTACTTTTACAAGTTTGGAACTCATACTTATGAAATCGGGACCACACTATTTTATGTTAATCAAATGATAGGTTTTCAAACTCTTTTGTTATGATAGCATTTTATGATAGGTGACCTAGGTTTCTCCGCTAGTTCTTCTTGCCATATTTGCTTTTGAGGATACTCATGCTAAAAGATTTTCTCTTATGCTTTCGACACTTTGCATACTATGTTGAAATGATTGGATCTTTTGTTCTATGCTTAATTATGCCTGAAGTTTAAATGGCATGATACATTTTAGAAACTACTTATGATTAAGATCTGAGACATCTGCTTCAACACTCATTGAAATTTCCTTACATTTCCACTGAGCTAGTTATGCTCATGGTTAAGGCTTAGCTTCTTTCTAAGACTATTACATTGCGGTTAAGTTTGTTGCTCTGTTCGTTTGTGCCTTGCGCTTTGTGTGCAATTTTTCATTTTGGGCGTGACAATCCACCTCTTTGTAGGTGGAAAACATCCTCTTCTTTGCACAAACACTTGGTATCAACTCACCGTTGTTTAACTAAGTTCAGAAACCCTGTCTCTTATACACATCTAGATGTGTATAAGAGACAGGCTCCAGGCCTTTCGGCATTCTATTGCCAATTACTATATGATTCCATGCATCCATAGCAGCCACATTAACAGGATCAAATTCCTTCCCCAAGAGGTTNCATTATATACATATAAATGGTCTATAATGACAATCTTAAAAGGTCAGGAGAAGAAGGTTGCTGTCTCTTATTACAGTAGTTGTCATGAAAATATGTAACCAATATATAACAAATAAATGTTAGTTAAAAATAGAACTTTGATCAAGAGTAGATATAAAAGCAATCGCCAATATTTTTTACCAAATAAAAAATATTAGTTAAAAATATTCAAATGATTAACAAAGAAAACAAATAATAAAAATTACTCTTTAATATTGTTGGAAAAACAATAATATTATTATTTGTAATTTTTGATTAAATACATCTACATGCACATAAATGAAGCACAACGGTTATAAATCAACCTTGATAAATGAATCTATCAATACGAACCGATTGAAATGGTTTGTCACTTAGGATTAAAGTAAGTTTGTCCGTAAGGCGTAATTTATCTGTCTCTTAGTGCAATCTAGATTGTATGCAATTGCCTCCTAGGATTTGGATAACTTCACCTTTGTAAATTACACTACTTAACAAAGTTTACGAACTTGTGGAATATTACTCAACTTTCTCTCTACAAAACATGATTCTTAAAACTTTAGAATAGGAGTAGACGATCAAGAAAGAAGGAAGAATGAAAGAAGACTCTTGAATTTGAATGTGTCTCCCAACTTCTTTACACCACTCCTATTTATAGGAGTGGTGTAAAACCAATGAATAGGCACAACATTAATACATGAATGAACATTCATAATTCATGAATACACATAATTCATGAGCACAACATAATGACACATGAAGAAATTTTCATAATTAATGAACACACATTAATTATCTATGGATGTAAATCCATAATTTATGAGTGTATTAATGAACACATCATTAATAAGTTCACAATTGATGTATATATACAACATTAATTACACACGGATTATCGAATAAATTGGTAAAAAAAATTACCATTCAAAGGTCATTGAGATTAATTTCTCATTCACCAATTCCAGCATTATGCTCATTCTCGACTCACTTAATTAATCAGTCTTAAGTACATGTTCGAGAGAACCCCATGCTCCTTTATGCTTTTTCAGATTTTAAAATTTAGGAAAATTTCATAGTTCTTTCAGGGAACCATCTTAATGTACTTAAAGTTTTATATAATATAACACTATTTATTTTTAAAGGTTGTACTATACAAGTTCTTAAAGTTAACAAGATAGTTCCCGAAACGGGACTCTATAACTTCCCTATAATTTATTTACCAACCAAGCTAATTTTCATAATTATACTATAATGAATAATTAAATGGTTATTTTAACTCAATGTTAATTCTTTAATAAATTAAACAATTATTAATACCAATTTTGTTCTAATAGACAACTTATGAAGTATTATAAATATTCAGCTGAAATTTACAATAGAGTATTTAAAATATTTATTATAATGGGTATATTAATTTATATTAAAATTATTGTTCACATATAAATTATGTTATATGTAGCATTTATAAACAATATATAAAATCAAAAATTAATTTTAAAATGATTAATCGTGAACTAGCATAAATAATAATATTTTAATGATGTAATAAATTGATTTCTACATTAGAATTAATATTTTTTTGGTTTCATGCTAAAGATCAAAGATTGATAGAGACATAAAAAAAATAAGGTAAATTACAGAGAACCTACTCGTGGTATAGCGAATTTATGCATTACCTTCTTGTGATTTTGAAATATTACTTTACTCCCTATATACAATAAACTAAAATGCAATTGTTATGTTTCGTCAATATTAATAATCAAGCATTTAAAAAGTTTCACTCAAAGGGCATGATGGTTATTGAATACTTTTAACTAAGAGAACTCACTCTTTGGACTCCGGTATCTTTCTCCCCATCACCCACACAACCCCTACCCCAGCCACAACCACAATCACCATCATAGTAGCCCCTACCTAACCACCACTACAACTACCATCATAGTATTCCCACCGATCACACTAACCCCTTCATCTCTCTCTTAATGTGTATTTCTTTTGCTCTCTCTCTCCCTCTTTCCCTAATCTCTCTTAAACACTTCCTCGCCACGTCCCTTTCCTTCTTCTTATCCTTCCATTTCTTTTTAATTATATGAATGATCATGAAATAGGGTAAGGTAAGGGAAGCAGAGGAAGATAGAGGGGGAAGGATAGTAGTGGCGAGATTGAAGGTGGGTGTAGTGGTAGTGGAAGAATTTGATTTTTTTTTTTTACTTTTAAATTTTTGTAAAAATAATTTGAATCTTTGTTGGTGGCGGTGGCAATAGAATGCTCCTTCTTCTCGAAAGGCCTGGAGCATCCCAAGGGTATTGATGGCGGATGGAGGGAGGAGAAAGAAGGAGAATAATTTTGTCAAGGTTATACTTGTTATATTATTAATTATTTAGTTAAAAGTTTGACATTTTAACTTTGACTGTAACTTTTAATGGCAGTTACATCTTAATCCAAAGCATAGTAGGTAAACTGCATATTTCAAAACTATAAGGAGGTAATGTATAGGTTCACTGTACCACGAGAGGCTCTTTGTAGTTTACCAAAAAATATACAATGGAAACGAGACATTAAATTATGTACTTGTTTTCATAAAGAAAAACATGAAGTAGCCATCTTTTTCTGACATTATAAGTTCACTTTTATATACATCATTCTTATACTTAAAAATATTAATAGTTAAATGGATTGAACAACACTACAAAATTATAACACAATAGTACTTTAGTGAAATCTTTTAATTCATTAACTTAACGAATTATTATATCAACTTACTAGTTGATCTAACCCATCCCTAATTTAATTTTGCATCATAAATTGGTTTATCAATAATGACTCGATAAAATTCTAATCGTATTATAACTTGTTAATTCATATTGTGTTCATGTTGACTCATTGTGTCATGTCAGAAATTACCAACCGTAGATGCAATATTTTATTTCACGTTGTTCTCTAAATACAATGAAATATAATATACATCATTTCAAAAAAGTAGCAATGCAGTGTATAGTGTGATTTGTTATAAGTATATACTCTCCCTGCTATATGTTAGTATTTTTCCACCAGTTGTATTAGTGGCTTCTTTTCAACAATTTTTGAAAGGTGTTTATAACTCTTTTGAAATTAAAAAAAAAATATATTTTTTAAAAAGAATTTGTTGATAAAAACTTAATTTTTTTTTTGATTTTCATGTTTAAAAAAGTTAAAAACTATTTTAAAGGGAACTCCATACCTGCTTTTTCAAATATGTTTTTTAATTAAAAAAAATACTTATTTACACTTTTTATAAGCAGTCGAGAACAAAGTTGGAACCAAAAACATAGAGACTTAATTGTCTGTCTCTTATACACATCTTTTGAGGGGAGAACATTAAGTCGTTCTTCAGTGTGTGAATATAGAAACAATTCTATAGATATATATATATATATATATATATATATTCTCTCAATAGCTATAAGGATTTCACAATCCCTTCAGGTGCCATAACCTTGATTTAATATTCACCACTAGATATGTACGAGAATTTTAGGTTTTGGATTACATACACATCTAAGGTACACCAAAAAAGCTTTCCAACATTTAAAATTTTATTGTCTTAATAACTTAAGAAGTGCTATAAGTGGGTGCTAATTTCACATCCTAAATCTTTTACCCAATCCTGCTTAATATAACTACTACTGTCATTTACCTTATGTATTAATATGTTCATTATTTATTATGGCATTTTTTATTTACGATACATATTAAACTTTTTTTCATTTTCGTTTTTTTAATTTCCTATGTAAATTTTGCATTAATGAAATAAATTGTTTTAATTTTTGTTGTTTTATGTAAATTAACTATAAAAATTATTGTGCTATTTCTGATTTTCTTACAAAATTCTGTGATTAATTATATTTTTTAGCTTTGTATTACTTTAGATATTAATTAACATAACAAGCCCAAAGAAGAAGGGTTTGATGCATATTTGCAAAGGGTAGAGGCAAATTCATAATCTGGGAAAAGAGTGCAGTTGTCTCAAAAAATTGATAATATTGAAGGAAATTGCCCCTCTACATCCCACAATTACCGCATTACATTTGAATCTTGTGAGGAATGCACATTCATAGGTAATTTTAAATAATCACCCTTGATTAAGATGTTCATAAGAGTTATCTAATATTTCTATTATAATGTTATCATATCTAAAAAATATCATTTTTACATATTATTATAATTTTAATAGTTGCACAAAATAGACTCTGCCTTGAACACTACCTTAGATAATAGAGTATATATGACGAATATTATTTAAATGAGAGTACTATACTAACATGTAGATAGTACTAATTCATTATATAAACATACTACATCTATATTATTTATTAAATTTTGCATATTATTGGCAAGAATAATATCTTACAATTTGGTTTTCCATGCCGTCACTTTTTTTTTTTTTGTGTTCCATTTTGCATTAGTAACGAGACAACCTGTTTGTGACTTTTACTAATATTTGACAGTACTATTTTTATTTCTCTAAGTATGTCGTTAATTTAACATATCAATTCATAGTTCTATTATAATAACTTATTCATTTTTGGTGTCATGTGAAGTTTTAATAACAATTTATACTAATGTTATTGTGAAATTTTACTTTTACAAGTATTTCATGATCATTCATATAATTAAAAATGATGATATTTTGAAATACTATTTAGAAAAATGAAGAATATAATATATTTGTTTAGATAGTTATATACTAATACTTTGATGGTAGGTTTTTTTGTACTTCATCATACTATTTATTTTCTATTACAATTTTGTTAATAGTGTCACATTAATAAAATCTAATATAAGTTTTTTTTTTCATTTATTATGTGTGAATTTGTCTATATTCATTTATGCTTTGATTTTTTTTTAATCAAGTTGATAAAAAGACTTATAATGCATTTTATTGTACAAGATAATACTATTTGGATATCTAATTTTACTTCTTTTCATATTCCTTAATACTTATCATAATATTTATCATCACTAAAAATTACTAATTCAATATATGTTTCATAACCAAAAATTATTTTGATATGATACAGATAATCTATTAGTATCATTAATTTAATATCTCATAAATTACTAGATAATCTCTCATAAGATTTTGTAATTAATCAAGTATATAATGGAGTCAAGAGTGCCTTTTATTACATAAGATTATATATTTATATATATATCATAGAACTTCTTCCATATTATATAATACTATCATATAATTTGTTTCACAACCAAAAATTACTATTTAGTACCTGTTTCATTACAATCTAATTTATTGGTAGTAATATAGATAATTTACTACAGGTATTTAATTTGATTTAGAAAATACTAGGATTCTTCAATAATACATTTTGTACATGAAATAAATGATTGATATATAGAAATAGATTTCTATACTTTACAAAGCACCATGATATATCTAAACAGTTATTTTTAGTTGATAATTTTACACAATTAATGACCTATAATGTAATTTTATCTATTTTTATCTTTCATTTCTTTATGTTCAGTTATGCATTCACTTTCTTAATCAATTTGATACAGTCAAATTGGTAGTACCTGTTGTAGTATAAGAGAATACTGTTTAGATATATCATGGTGCTTTTGTATTCTATAGTACTATCAGTTTTTTTTTTTTTTTTTGTCATAAAAAATTACTATTCAAATATCTATTTTATTAAAAAATTTATTTTGTGATGATACAAATAATCTAATCGTACGTATAATACTACTTAAATAAGGAATAGTTCATTTTAGTTGTTTTTGGATAATACTATGTTGATATTTTGATAGTATATTTCTTTGCTTTATAGTGCTATTTTATTGATTATTAGTATAATTTCACTTTAAGTATTATAAATAATTCATATTATCAAATTACTTGAGACTTCAATAGACATTACAATATTTGCCTTAATTTTAAAATGATCATTTATTTGATTTTAAACTAGAATTTTTCTTTTAAAAAATGTACAAAATAGAAAAATTGATAGGACAACATGCTATAACAGATTTACAAGTAGCTGTATAAAGGTTTACTATGTAACAATCTTTATCATTGTTTAATGAGGTATAACTAGACATTGGATAGCTTAAACAGAGAATTATTCACTTAAAAACACTAAAGGAACTATAGACCTTTTCTATATTTACACTTGAAGAATATACTTTAATGTTCTCCTTCAAAAAAAAATGGGTAAAAAAAAAGAAACGGAAAGTTAAATGTTGGAAAACATTGAAAGTGTACCTTACTAACCAACATCATGTGTGCAGTTCGTGAAGATATATATATTTTTTCAAATAGAAATTGGTAATTTTGTAAATGAATGACATGAGACTTACAACCTAGGCAGCTAGCCCATTCGCAACTTGTGCTAATCTCATTAGTCACAAGGCGAAATTTACATTCCACGAAGCATTTTAAGCAAGCTAATTGCAAATTTTGCCAAGTTATGGCTTTACATGGTTTGCTTCCCTATGAATGAAAGAGGAAGAGCAGTTATGAAACGTTGCTTTGACCACTAAAATGTCCTCCAATACATTAGCAATTTTTTAATCTTCACTGCTTCTTTGATTTAATAAGTCCACTACCCTCTTGCAATCTGTATGCTCCTCAATGTTCTGCCATCCTTCTTTCCCAGCAAGTATCAGTGTTTTCCTTACTGCCATAGCTTCTTCAATTTTTGCTTCTCCATCTGGTATCCTGAATTGCCCAGTTTTTAATGATGTCTTCTTTGTGATCCCTTGCAACTATCCCCATCAAACCTTTCTTGTTTGCTTGTTAATGGTAGAATCAGTATTAATCTTCAATACACCACCCGTGGTTTCTTCTATCCTTCCTTAACTCTCAGCATCTGGTTCATTTCTGCTCTCTCTCAGTTTAAGTTTGCCTGCTTCCTCATATTCATCCCATTCAACCATTGCTTGTTGACTCACTGTTGCTTATTTCTCTTATTTTTATTGAATTGCCACTCACATCAATCAGTTGCCTTCCACACTTGCCATAAGATGTTGGCTGTGATGTTTATATGTTCTTTCCCCCTTGCTTCTTCTTTACTTCTCGTAGCTCTTCCCACCATTTTGAAAAACTGAATCATAGATGTTTTAAGCCTCCCATTGAAATGGAGCCATGTTTCTCATAAGATCTAGACTATCACACAAAAGAAACAGTGTTCAATGTTTCCTCATACTGTCCACATCTTTATCAAACAGGGTCTCCTTTCCCGGTTGTCCTATATATCACCCGTTAAGTAATCGGTTCATAGGAGTTCACGGGTTGAAATGACCGATTAAGATTTAATAACTATGGTTTAGAGGGCATAATTAGTAAATCACATATTTTCTAATTATATTACACGGAAAAACAAAAATCTCCAAATAAAGCCAAGAGTACAATTTTTCCCAAAATTGATTTAGCGATTTCACCCTTCATAGATCCTCAAATCCTTTTCCCCCATCAAAGCTAGAATGATCTGAAAATCAAAGCCGTAATGGAGAACACAATTCAAGGTATGTTCTAAAAACCCTACGTGGATATTGCTGTATAATAATCCTTCGGGGTCTATAATAAGTTAAATGCATAGTGTGTGTGATTGTCAAAGTATGTGAAATATATAGTTTAGTCCATATATGAAGTCTTGTTGGGCTATCATATTATGTGGGACATATGTGATTACAATAGACATTAATTTAGTATGCATATGGTCCCTAATTATGTGAAGAGAGACATTTTAATTTTGATCCCTAAATTATGGATAGTGCTTAAAACTGGTCCCCAATTTATGTAAAATTATAATTTTGATCCCCAAATTATCAATGTACGCATTTGAATATGACATTTGACTTTTCCATCAATATATATATAATAGGACAAATGATGGAAAAGTCAAAATATTTAACGGTTTTGGTCATGTAGAGAGTGCATGTGTTAAATTCAAAAGAAAATTAAAATTCCGTCTAGATTTTGACAAAGTTTCTGCAATTGTGTGCAAAACTGGTCTCCAATCTTTATGAATTTTAGCTAAATAGGTCATTGTTATGGGATGCTTTGCCAGAAATAAATGACTTAAACAAACATCATTCAATCCGTATATTACAATTTTTAGCAATTAATAATACCCAAAAATGAACCAAAAGGCTTCTCCATTTGACTGTATCAAGTTTGATTAAGAACTGTCTCTAAACCTTCAATTCTTTCAAATTCTAAAAAATTGCGAAATCAATTCGAATGGCATCACATAAGATGTGTTTATACGGTTTTAGATCAACATTGGTAATTTCATGGAATAATAACAACTCGAGAAGAATATTTTTTTTTATTCCCTTTGTGGCAGGTAATGATCCACTATGATTTTAAGTTTGTAATTTAATGTTTAATTTGTTTAGTATGTAGAAATAATATTTGAATGTCTGATTTGATGCGAGACCATAGATGTTGATTTTTTGAGTGGCATGATCCAAATGATATGGGTCAGGGTTTTAAAAACCCGCGGGTACCCGTGAGGAGCATGAATCAGAAGAAAGTTTTCATTGAAAGGCTTAAAAAAGGGCAAAGTGACATTCATTTGGATTGATTAGGGTTTAGATCTTAGATTAGGTCTCGTAATTGATGAATGTGAATTGGTCTATGTAGGACTTGGCCCTTTATTTTGGTTGTATTAAGATGTTGTTATTGTACTATCTAACATAGAGATTGAATGGCATTTGTTTCAGTCAGTTATAATCTAGTAAAACATTCTAGACTGAGGACCTGTTTAACTAAAATTTATAAATATTGAGGACCAATTTTGCATATAATTGCATGAACTTTGTCATAAGCTGGATTAATTTTTTTTAAGTTAACGGCCATGTGCATCACACATGACCAAAACCGTAAAGTATTTAGATTTTTTTGTCATTTGTCTTGTTTTTCTCACAATTAATAGTTTGGGGACTAAAACTATAATTTTGCATAAATTGGGCACCAATTTTAGGCATCACCATAGTTTGGGGACCATAACTGTAATCTCCTTTATGTGAATATTATATGAGTGTGTAACTATCATGTTTTATAAATTACAGACAAAATGGTGTTAATTAATAATAAAATATATTTACTGTCTATTAACGGGTGAAATTTGGAATGTTTTCTCAATTAAGATTAATCAAGATAGGGTACTTGTGGGTGAAAAAGAGAAAACATACAAGGGTGGGATGTTGGATAATATATGTGAATGTAATGGTCAAATAATAGATAGGTCTCTTATATGGCTATTCATAGCCAAACTTGGATATGAAGAGGAATTACACATTGCGTATAGAATTCTTGCTGCAGTTGTGAAGCATAATCTAATAAGGCTAGACACTAAGAAGCATGTTTTTGATATGGCAGCTATAGGTATGATATATGGTGAAGTAGAAATTTTCCTTGGGCATGACTTCCATTATAGGTTTATGGAAAGTGAAGTACAGTCATCCACTTCTGGTTTGAGAGTGAATGGGCATATGAAACTTACCTTTAGGGATTGTATTCAATGCAGTTACTGATGTTGTGTATGATGATAGTAAAGGTGAGGAGTTCTATTATAGCAACCATCAATTTAGAGGTGATGATGAGGCATGATATATAAGAAGTATGTAGATGATAATGTGGATGAGAAAGGTGTGTTAATAGTGACTTGTGGAACTGGTTTGAAAAAGCAGAAAGATTTGAACAATGTTAATGTTGAACCAATTGGAAATAAAGGTACAAGGGATGAAAGAAAAGATCTAGACATAGACTTGTATCTTTATAATGGGAAGAACATTGCTCTAGTTGAGGATTCAAATTCCTTAGATTCCTCAGTTTGGTTTGCCTTTCTAGCTCATCAGATGATAAAGGAAATAAGAGTTGCAAGTCTAAGTTCAAGAAATTTAGGGAAGCTGAAATGGAAGACCCCACTTTTTGTTAGTTCAAAAGAACAATAATATGCTTTGAAGCACATCTAGATGTGTATAAGAGACAGCTATTAGTTTGAGTCTGAGCTGTAATTAGAGAGTACAAGGTTACAACAAAGCTTTCCGACAATTTCTCGAATGTCAAATGTGTATTGTAAAACCTAATAAGAAGAGTATTTTATAATGGTTTAATAGGAGTGTATTTAGTTTATAGAAGACGCATCTTTTTGGTCAACACAACTTTTCAGGAATTAAAAATCTCCTTCACATTTGAAAGTTACCCGCTTGACAATTCGGACTCAATTCAAACAAGTTCGGACTTCTACATTATCTATCTGTTCTCAAGTTCTAGATCTCTAATTACAGCTCAGACTCAAACTAATAGAGGTTTGGAAGTCCTAAGCTTTCAGTCGAACTCAAGTTTAATTTTGTTACTATAGTTTGGATTTAGAAAACACTAATAGAAAAATAGATTTCAGCGACCAGTTTTTGCCAAAAATCTGTGGCTAATTGATTTAGTGACGGAGTTTCCAATAGAAAAAATCCGTCGAAATATTACTCGTTGGTAAAAAGCAAACAATTTACCAACAAAAATTTACCAACGGAAATATTTTCATTGGAAAATATGTCAATAAATTTCGTATAGGAATACCAACTTGGAAATAGTTTAGTAACGGATTTTTCAGTTGTTATTTTTAGCAATCCAAAAATCCATCGCTAAGTGCAAAATTAGCAATGGATACATATATTGGGAAAATACATTTTAAAAATTAAAAAAACCTTCGTGACGGAAAAATTCTTCACTAATTTCAAAATATTATAACATAAAAATATTAATACCATTAAATTTTAAACCTGCCAACAACAACCAAATATAAACCAAATACCATCCAAACATTCCAGCAACCAAATATGCATTCAAATATGTCTACAATCATCATAAATCAGCTACATTAATAAGAAATGTGCCATAAAATGAAGTTATACAACTAAAGTAAAAGTAGCAAAATACAGGTAAATAGGTACAACGTTTATCGACTAGTTTCCAATAATAATGTGTATAGGTTACTCATCCTCACTCTCTTCCTCCTCATTATCTCCACCACCATGCCCTCATCTTCATCCCCATCTTCATCTTCATCCCCATCTTCATCTTCATATATGGGACGTAGTGACTTTTTTAGTCTTTTCACACTACTTCCACCATCATAAGGTATTTGAGGCATCGTAGTAAACCGAGCAAACTATTGAAGCAGATAACATGGCAAGACATTGGTCGAAACTTGACTTGGATGTTGAAAGGTCATAGAACTCACCCCTAGAAACATCATTTTTCTAATGACTCTATTTTAGACTTTAAGACAAATGACAAAAGCCTCTAAATACATTACGGTTTTGTTCATGTGTGATACAATTGTGCTTTGGAGGCTATACATATCTTGTTGTATTCCTGAATCGTGCTCTCCTAGGAGTCAGGAATCCCAGATGTGCCGGAAGTGGTATCACTATAATTTGATCTACCGGAACATTAAACCCAAGCACTTGTCCTTTCATCATCCCACCAACAATTTTTAATGAAAGTAATTATAAAAATCCATAAACACAAAAATTCCAGAACAAATTGAAGCTAGAGATTTCGTAGACAAAATGACCTTAATTAGATTTCATAATTAATTTATATATTAGTTACTTCAAGTAATGAAACATGTCCAAAAAACAACATTGGCTCATAAAATTCATAGAGGATTCACATTTTTATGCTGACAATTGTTAATGTAGTTTATTTCTCTATGGCAAATCTTCAACAATATTGAACTTAAACTCCTTGCTGATAGATATAACTAATCCAAAGGGGTCTAAATTAAAACCTGAAATGGGGAGGAAACTTAGAGGAAAGACCAGAACATCCTATATCAAAATAAGGAGAACAAAGATTGTTTAATGTAATACCAAGGTCAGTTGTTCACTCACTAGGACTAGTAGTTTACAGTTCCAAGATGTTCTTACATGCATATTAAACTAGGACGACCAAATATTGCAGAAATACTTACAAGTATACATACATACATACATACATACATACATACATGCATATACATTTACATATATATATATAGATGGTTGCTATAGACTTGCACTTCTCTTATTTCACACTTGTAAGTTTTGACTAGAAAGTCAAATTTAGATCCTAAATGTGTATCCTTTACTTCACTTTCTGCAAACACTTAGAAGTAGGTGGATTGCAAATTCACTATCAAGGCCTGTCTCTTATACACATCTAGATGTGTATAAGAGAAAGAATACTTTGGCAATTAAACAATTTTAATAGGCATTCGTTGTGTCTATCCATTCCCTTGCAGACATGCGCATTTTAGGTGGAAGATTGTATGGAGTTACAGTAACAGGCCAACATGAGTAAGGTTTAAAATTGTTGTAAGGATTAAAACAATATGCACACAAACGAAAAGTCTAACATTTCTCAGGTCTAAGGTAAAATTTGGGTGTTTTCGATCAAAATGTTTCCATGATTCGCCATTCGAGAGGTGGCGTAAGACTTACACTTCTCTCTTATTCTTAGCATGCTATCTCATGTGTTCAGCTAATTTAGTAGATGCATCTAGCCTCTTAAGTCTTAGTATAAGCGGAAAATAGTACATCCTCTTGTAAGGAACTAGTTTACTCCTTCCATCCCCTTTTTTGGGTGGTTTTGTATCCAGGATGCTTGTAATGCTCACAATCAATTTTAGTACTTTTGTAATAAAGCATGCATCCATTTATGCTGCAATCATACCTAATAGCAAATAAACCAAATTTCTTCACTAACTTCTCTGCCTTGTCAAAACTACTGGTTACACAATTACTGGGAAAAGTTGCCCGTTTCACAATGTTAGACATTCTGTCAACACAACTCTGTAACAAGTTATAGTCTAATTTCAAACTCATCAATTGAATAACCATAGACAACTCAAAGTAAATGTTTCAGAACCAGGATATAATTATTGTTGAGCAAATTATAACATATCATAGAAGTGAGTAGCTACAGTGGTCCTCGACAATTACTCTACTTTGTTCGTCTTGACGGTATTCATATTCAAAATTATTTGAACTAACGGCATCAAACATCAAACGTTGGTACCCATTTTGATGTTCATTAGAAAAAGAATTTAGAATCACTTGAACCTGCCTTATGACAATCAACCCCCACTAGTTTAGATTCACTATGTGCAGCCCAATACCAATAATCTGCCATGAAACCATATTTTAAAATGTGTTTAACTACATGATCTGGAATCATCACTTTCCTATTTTGACTTTTAAAACAAGGGCACCTAATTTTGAATATGAATACCGTCAAGACCTATTTACAGAGTATTTTGCTACTTTTACTTTAATTCTCTAACTTTCTCTAAGAAATGTAGATGTGTAACCAGTGTGATTAGGTAATAACCTATCATACATCTAATGACACAAGACCAAATATCCATAGGCCTATCTGTGAGAAGTAAATATTCAAATATTTGGTCCTTAAAGCATTCTTAGCATATATTCTTACAGAAGTTTTGATATAGTTTTCCCTATTCACAAACAAATTAAAATAGCAATTATGACCCAGTAAGGGTCAATTCAAACATACACAAAAAACTTAAGATATTGTATAACACTAACTAAACTTTGAAATTTCATATTACCTAACCCACACATGCAAAGCAACAGAAACAATAGTTCCATTACTTGACCATTCTTAGCATATATTCTTAGAGAAATTTCGACATATTTTTCCCTAATTTTGTACATTCCCCTATTCACAAACCAATTAAAATAACCATGATGATCTACCCAGTTCAATTCTAGGGGTGATGTGTATAAGAGACTTTCAACATATTGTAGAAGTACTAACAAAACTTTGAAACTCATATTAATTGAGCAGCACACACAAAGCAATAGAAATAACAATATTTTTTTGGAGAAAGAGATAGAAGGACGAAAGAAAGGTATAGAAATAAAAGAGTATAGTTATAGAAGAAACAATGCTTACTTGCAAAATCCTTCATTTGTTTAAAATAGACATAAAAAATGTCACCTTATTCGCTTTCCTACAAATGCTTTCTAATGCAAGCTATTACTCCAATACCATTGCCCAAAGCATGAACAACCTTCTACCTTATAAGCTGCATAATAAGTGACCAAGTCAGATTGTTTTACATGCAATGCTTCCGGGGTTCAATTAAAGGACTTGAGTATGAAAATTTTATTGTTTTAACCCTTCTTCTTTGGGATTCTACAACATTACACTTGAGTTTAGATAACCACTAGAAAGCTATGTATGTATGTATGTATACATGCAATGCTTCCGGGGACTTGAGTATGAAAATTTTATTGTTTTAACATCTTCTTTGTGATTCTACAACATTACACTTGAGTTTAGATAACCACTAGAAAGCTCCAAACAAAGAGAAGATAATTTGGACAATAACTATAATATGATATGATTATAAGAGACTAAACAAAGATTAGATCAGCATATTTAGATGAATAATTCTTTTGTTTGTGTATCATGGATTAAGTATGTACATATCATATTAGTTTGGTTCTAGAACTAATGATTGCATCTTATTTTGATCTATATTGTTGTAATTCTATACACATCTAGATGTGTATAAGAAGCTTTGGATCTGTAAAAAGGGGATTTCTAGAAACTAAGGATACATTGATATGAGCTCAAGGTTTAGGTAATTCTATCCTCCATTGCTGGAACTAGATTGCAGGATGACTTTAGATGGACAGAAGCAAAGAAGTTTGCAAATCAAAAGCTCATTATGATTGTAGATAATTTGCTAAATCATCCTAGAGACAGAAATGAACACTATTAGGTTGTATTGAATTAGATTGAGTAGTCTAAGAATTTTCCTGCCCTGTGTTTGTTTTCTTAGAATTGGTAACTTGGTCCTTGACACGGGATAGGGGAAATTGACTCTTACATCTCAAGTTTTGTGGCTCAGCAATTTAATTATGAACTCACTACATCTAGAAAGTAGTTAAAATTTTTTTAATTTGTTCTTGACAAAACACATACACATTTTTCCTATCTCTTGTGCATTAGTATATCTGGTTTATATCCCCTTTTTTATCCCTTGACATGCTTACATAAGAAAGACCTTAATCTTAACTTCTCTTTATCTTACGTTTTTTACACTTTTTGATATCGTTTTGTTTGGATGTAAATCTCTAAGTGAAAAATTCGTAAGTGGACCGAGTCCATCATACCAAAAGCACCATATTTACCTATGATGTCTGTCTCTTATACACATTTGATGTGTTAAGAGACAGGATCAACAGTTGATATAGATACCTGTAAGATCTTATAATCTATGGCACATGTATGGATTTATTTAAAATTTCCTATCTTTGAGAGGATAGCTCCATATTGTATTCTTGATATTGAGAATTTTTACATTTTAAGCTGCAAGTGGCAATTGGACTTACTTTCTTGAATAGTAGAAGACATTTTGACTCAAGGGCATCAAAGACTTGAAAAAAAATACCATATCTGAGATCTTACTTTCTTGGGAAGCTGATTTAGTTATAAAAGAATATATCTAATGTAAAGAAGTTAGCTTCTGACTTCTTTGCATTAGTTAAATTTTAAGGTTAAGATACCATAAATACCTATGATGGACCTGTCTGCCTTAGTTCAAACATCTAGAATATGTATACCTTTTGATCATATGGGCTACTAGTTATCATTAGAAAAGTGTCACAATTGCATTCTTTAATGCTTGCGAAGATAGTGAAGTTGTGGCTATCCTATTTGATCTAGGAACATCATGGAACAGTTCTGAGAAATGCTGTATGATGAAAGCCCTTTCTTGATTAGTGCGTAATTCCATTCTTCCAAAACTAAGAAACAATCTGACGATATTGATTCATTTAAAGAAGGTAAGTGTAAAGCTGTTAAAATCAACAAATTTCCAATGTCTGAATGATAATTAGGCCTTTCATTCTATTTTCTATGAATGAAAAACTTGATGATAGGGCTTCAATACGCAATAAACATCAAATTTGTATTGTTAATGGCTAGATATGCATGGATAAGGAAACATCAAAGGATGTTTACCTGATAGAGGATTGATATGATAATCCGTGCAAACTCTACAATGCCAATATATCTATCAATTCAACTACCATTATTAGGAGATTCGAAGCAGCATGTTTCTTATGCACTCTATTCTTTTGTATTCGAGCTAGTTACTTGACCACTTTAGCCAAAACTGGAATCTGAGTATATCTCAATCCCTAGACACCCAAAAAAAATACGCTGATTGTTCGGTAGAATATTGATTAGATTTTTGAAAATAATGAACAAGTAATAAAAAATGTGTATAAGAGACAATCAACTTCCCCATACTCAGTAAGTATACGAAGTGAGCTTCGTGGGAACAATCCTTAATTTATTGTACATACAAGGACTATTGGTATAATTAGACAGTATGGGGATTGTCTAGTTAGACAAATAATCAAGGGTATTTGACTAAATTTAAACTGAATTTAATCACAATTATTTGAAATAAAGACAAGAATGTAAAATTCTATCCCTACCGAAAGCAATTAAATATAATTGATTAAAACCCTAATTTAATCTACCCTACTTGCAAGGATTTAATTAAGAAAAAGAATTTAAATTAGTCTACCCTATAAAAGCAATCAAAAGCGATAAAATAAAACCCTAACTACTAAACTACGGAAGCAATTAAGAATTTGGAGGCAATAAAACAAGAATGACAATTAAAGAATAAGAACACAATGAAAACAAAAATCTAAATTGCATAAAAAAATCGGCTTTTCAGCTAATTGTATCAAAAACCAATGTCAACCTGATCGTTAAATCTTGAATTATACACAAGATAACATAATAGTTATCTTGACAAGAGATTCTAATGCAGATGGGTAAATTATCGACTAACTATTGAAAACTAAGAAACTAATGATGGCTGATGGTGATTCTCATTTCCTCCCCTATTCTTGATGTATTTATTGGTGTTTTCAGGATTTTGGGGGTCCCGGAATGATAAGTACACGATTTCCCATGCAAACGGCCCTATGGGAAGACTTTTCTTACAAAATAAGCAAACTTGTGAGACTTATCCGACTTCTCGCTTGGGTACCGCATACTTGTCATGCCTGGGCTTGCTTGGAAGAACCAAGGAGTGGAGCTTGTAGTTTCGGCACCTAAGCGCTACATTTTTGTCACACCTAGGCGCGCTTGGCAGCACCAGCTTCAACTTTATCCTCGATTTTGACCATGGCGCTGGCCAAATTTGGAAAACTCAAAACACTAAAGTTGTTGCTCCGTGTCTCAGCTTTCGAAAACATCTTAAATCACCCCAAATGAAGCTCAGACAAGAAAGTTATTTTCAATTTACCAAACTGTATACATATTGCTCCTTGCCCATACACGTAAATTCAAATTTTGCAATTGTCCTCCAATTTTGTGATCAATTATGACTCTTCCTTCACTCAAATCCTAAAAAACTTAAAATAAATCAGTTTAGCTCATAAGTGATTTACTGAATTCTTGCTCATACATCACATCTAGATGAGTATAAGAGATACATCAAAATATAGCTTATCATTTAAGATGTTTATCTAGACTACTCCAAGAGACTTAGTTTTTTATTGTCACTGAGCAAAATATAGAAATAAATCACAAACATACTCAACACATCTCATCAACTATCCACATAAATAACCAAGAACCAAACCATCATATGGAAAATAGTGAAATGATAATAAGTGTCTTAAAAGTGAATTCCAGTGTAGGTGTGTGCATAGCTATACAAAAATAACTTTTAAGACACTTAGATCAAATCATGCAAACCCTTTAAATTTTTCTAAACACATCATAGCTTACTCTTCTTACATTTCTCCGCTAATGTAGACAACTGACTCGACTTAAATTAGGTAGGACTTTTAGCTTGTAACGTAAGGCTAGGTTCTTGGCTAATAAAGAAGGGGAAAAAGAATAAACAAATAAGAAAAAGAGTTTTAAATTAATGTGTGGGTCATTAACATAAAACTTCTTTTTGAACATCAAAACACTCATCCTTCAAAAAAGTAACCGCACACTTAATTGACCAAACACCTATAAGCAACAAGAAAAATAAAATCCTATTTTTTTAAATTTCAACCCTACTCGGCAACACTTTGTGAAAATATCTCCCCTTCTTTCTTCTTTTCTTTTTTTTTTCGATTCCTTAAAATGGGTACCAGTGATAGGCACTACCCGCAAAAAATATCTGTGTAGGTACCAGTGATAGGCACTACTTGCTAACACTCCAATGTAGGTGACCTGTGATCTTATACCATCTGCAGATGTGTCCGATGCAGGTGCCAACGATAGGCACCACCTGCTATGGTCAAGAATTTTTTTTTTAAACACCCCTTAAAATGTACACCATTTATTCTAACACTCTCATACAGCTACCTTCCATCCTTATAAATGTGGCATTATAGCTCTTAAAGGACATTTAGGATAGCTCACAAATGTAGATATAAAAAATGAGTTAGAGAAAAAAAATTAATGGTGTTTTTGTCTATTCAAAACAAATTAAGGATCAAATAGGGTTCTAGGGATAAATATAGTAGCATTGGCTTAAACGTCCAAAGAAATGCCTACCTTCATCTTTAAATGAAATCAAATTATCTAAAATTCGCCTAAAAAATATAATAAAGCAAGTGTTTGGAGTGCAATATAAATGAATCTGCACACTTATCTCTTGGTGCCAAAAAGCTCTACCATAGTAGGGCTATTAGTGCTCAAAATTTAGAAATCATTTTAGGAAAATATGAAAATAAGGACTACCCTACTCAGACAACTTAGCTCAAAAATTATCAAGTAGAAAATCAAAGAAACATGCTGAGAAATTTGTGAACAGAATTTTCAAACAAAAATTCAAAAAGCTCTCAAATAAAAAACCAAGCTACAAATATGGAAGCAAAAATTGAGAAAATGAACAAACGTAACACCAAACAAATAAAAATTAAGAAAACTCTCCATCTCACACTTAGAGTAAAGCACTATCCCCAATGCAAAAATAAATTGCTTTTCTTTCTTAACCAAGTAGTTACTTTTTATAAACATCTTTTTCAAACAATCTATGTTGAATTAAATACCCTAGATTCGAGTTGGAAAATAGAAACTACTAAAACCAATAACAAAACATAAAAACCCAAATAAACCAAGAATCGACATAGTTTTCCAGTTAAAAAAGATATCCTAACCCTTATGGGTATACAAAATAAAGCAATGAAAGAAAACATAAAAGAGTATGACAAATTAAAATGCAAGAAAATAGGAAAAATCAAAACTATGATCAATCTTCGTCATCCGGAGCCAACTCTTGAGGAAAAGGTGGAAACGTCGATGGACTCTCCCCATGCTTCCTAGCCATTTGCCGAGCCTCCATATTTTGTTGCCACATATGCCGGTACCTAATATATGCATCAAATCATTGCTGCATATATTGTTACTCTTGTAAAATCTGTTGGATGAGCTCTTCTTGAGTTCTCGGCAGACCTTCACTGGTCGATTGTTCAAAAATAGAAGATTGTCATTAGAGCGAGCCTTCTAACTTGTGGCTTGACAACCCCCTATCACAAGTGATTTCCCAGTCTTCAATCATTCCTCAACCGGATCCATACACACACCTGCCTCTAAACATAAGGTTGTGATCAAGTATGGATACCATGGACCAAACTGGTCGGTCGTCGCCGAATGACAATTTTTCGTAATGAATTAATTGGCCGACATCAATGGACTTCCCAGTGGTGATGCAATACAACAATTTAGCACATTCCATAGTAACATCCAATAGATGACTTACGAGAAGAAGTTGGGCACATATAAATTTAAACCAGACTTGCCATTCAGGTTTAAGCCTATTGAAATTAAAATGCCAAGCTACGTCCCCAGTAATTGTAAAGGTCTAGTCTACCTCCCCATCGTATAGGACACTAGTAATTGTATTGCATTCCATATTGGCATCTCAAATTTCTGGCCATTCATTTTTTGGACCCAATTTAGCTTCAAAAGCCGATTAATCGCATCTATCGAGATGTCCATATGTTGGCCCCCTCACGTACACTCGTTGGTTACTAGAATGAGCCAAATTAGAATAAAATTCTCTTACCACGGGAAGTACAATATCAATAGGGGAGACAATGAAGTGGTTCCATATCACTTGGCGAAGCTCCGGTGCCCCACGCGGAGGTACATATATTCATTTTCCTTTAATTGTTGCCTGCTTTGATATTTAACTCTCATATTTCCTATTGGTAGTAGCATTTAGAAATTGCCCTGGTATTGCTGGTTGCTGGGGTTGCTCTTGTTCTTGCTATGGGCCTGATAACGATGATGCGGGAGCCTTGCCCTTTGCTGGGTCACGAGTACACCCCATACCTACAAGAGTCACTTGTTAGGATAACCAATAACCCCACACTTATGCAATTCTACAATTACAATTAATAACCCATCCTAGTCACTCAAATTGAATCATAAGATTAGTGATCATTCTAACAAATAAATAATGGAGATATCCCAAGGCCAAATAGTCAAAAAGTGAACAAATCTTACTCTCAAATTATGAAAGACGTCCTTGGACGAAAATTTTATGAACTATGCCGAGTGTTCTAACAAATTCACTAATTAAAGCATTTTAACAAACACTTGGCGTGCATGATCTAATAACTCCATAATTTGAAAAAAAAATAATATGGTCTAATTACTTAGTACTAACCACCATACACCGCAATAAATATCAGTATTTCAATTTATGAACATATTATGCCACAAAACCACGTACTGAGATGTTTGAATGTAAACTCAATCACATAAAGCCCCACAATTATAGGATAACAAAATCACTAGGGAAAATATATGAAAAACATCACAAACTATCCTTATGATCATATTATCACATAATTGAAATAATTCTAATCATATGAATAAAATTTCCCACATAAAATCAATCCAAACATTTTATCAAACACATGTTGTGCATAAAAACAATTCAACTTATTGGATAAAAAATCAAATAAAAAATCATCCCACACAACAAGAGGAATCAAATTTCATGCACAATGTATAAAAATTAAATATATTAAGATCAATTAAGCATGGAAAATGGGACCTTTAATGATATGAAAGAAAAACCCAAATAAGAAAAAAAATCATACCTTGGTTGATGCAAAAGTTGTATGGGTGTGAAATTTGGATAAATATAGGATGATGAAATTAATTGGAAAATTGAGAACTTGGGGTGGAAGAGATTTTTGGGGAGAAAGTTTGGAAGATAATTGAAAAATAGAAGAGAAAAATTTAACCCTTATGCGTATATCGAAGGGTTAAATATCCTTACTAGGTAATATGCCTATGCGCTGCAAAAGACAGTGCCTAGGCGCGTAATCCACTAGCGTCGAGACATTGCACTAGGCTCACGCTTGAGGCGCCACAAGAACGTGAGCTCCAGTGAGCAAATTTCCATTTCAATGCACAATTTTCAACTCAAAAACTTAAAGCACTCCTCCCTTGAACCTAAAACTCACTTTTCTTCAATTGTTTTCACACAATTTAATTATGAGTAATGCACACATGAACAACATGAAAGCAATAAAACTAAACAAAAACAAAAGAACAGAAAAATTAAAAAGGATTGTGGGTTGCCTCCCATGTAGTGCCCTTGTTTATGATTTTAGGCTCGACTTTGGCTCGTTTAATCCAATGTTGACAAGATGGATAGTTTCCCGCCCCTCGTTAATAATCCTACCATAGTAGCTCTTCACTCATTTTCCATTAACCTTGAAATTGCCTTAACTTCCTTTGAGTTTCACTGCACCATATAGGAATACCTGCACTACTTCAAATGGCTCGTTCCATCTTGACTTCAAGTTTCTGGAAGACAGTTTGAGCCTCGAATTGTATAATAAAACCATGTCCCCACCCTTCAAATTCCTTTTAGGAATATGTTTGTCATGCCACATCTTAGCTTTCTCCTTGTACGATCATATATTCTCATAGGTTTCTCTTCGGAGCTCATCTAACTTATTTAAATCAAGAAGCCTTTTCGCACCGGCCTCCTTTAGGTAGCATCATAATTGAGAGTATTGATCACCCAATATGCCTTGTGTTGAATCTCAACCGGAAGAAAACAAGCTTTACCATAAACCATTCGGGAAGGAGACATCCCAATTGGGGTCTTGAAAGTGGTCCTATATGCCTAAAGTGCATCATCTGACTTCTTGGACCAATCCTTCCTCAACGAATTTACGCTCTTTTCAAGTATGCTCTTCAATCCCCGATTTGAAACCTTTACTTGCCCAGAAGTTTGTGGGTGGAATGGTAGGGCAATTTTGTGGGTGACTCCATATTTAGGTAAGACGGATTCGAACAAAGAATTTCTAAAATGCAATCCTCCATCACTAATAATAGCATGCGGATCACTGAATTATGAGAAAATATTTTTCCTCACAAAGTTTGTCACCCCCCTTGCGTCATTTGTTGGTAGTGTCGTGGCTTCGACCCACTTGGACACATAATCCACCCCCCACAAGAATGTATTTATTATTGTGTGACAATAGAAAACGGCCCATAAAATTGTAAGCACATTGTCATTGATCGCATTGGGTTACAAATTCTCTTGCATCACGAAACAATGTTGGCCAAAACAATCTTCTTTGCAACACCTTTGTAGCTGTCTTTTGTAAACCTTGATGTCCTTCTACTTGTGAAGAGTGGCAATGAAATAAGACACTTTGTACCTCACTTTTCGAAATTCACTACCAAATCACTTGATCCTTACATCGACGATAGAGGTAAGGGTCATCCCAAATATAGTACTTCTTTTCTAAAAGAAATTTTTCTTTTTACATCCATGGTGGACGAAATCATCTTGGTTGCTAAGAAGTTGACAATATCCGCATACCAAGATGCTCCATCCTTCATTCTCGTCAAATGTTCTTCTGGAAATGTCTCATTTATGGGTAGTTCATCACCCTTTCTTTCCATGGGTCCCTCAAGTCGTGAAAGATCAGATCCGCCACAGTATTTTCGGCTCCTTTTTTATCCACCACCTACCAGTCAAATTCCTACAATAGTAAAATCCATCTACTAAGTCTAGATTTAGCATCATTTTTGGTCCATAAGTTTTTAAGGGCAGACTGATCAGTATGAACTCTCAGGTTATTGCCTGTCAAATACGAGCTAAACTTATCAAATGCAAAAACTACTACCAATAATTTCTTTCCAGTGGTAGAGTAGTTCATTTGTGCTTTATTATGGATTCGACTAGCTTAAAACACAACATGCAAGACTTTTTATTTCTTTTGACATAATGCCGCATGCACGGCATAGTCGCTTGCATCACACATTAATTCAAAAGGTAAATTCCAATTTGGTACGACTATTTCGGGTGTAGTAATCAAAGCTTCTTTTAACTTATCAAATGTAGACAAATATTTATCATAAAAAACAAAAGGCATATACCAAATTGGAATTTACCTTTTGAACAAGAAATCAAAGAAATTTTTTTAATGTCTCTTATACACACTCAGTAAAAATCGACGTGACCAAGAAAATTTTTAGTGGGAGGTTGTAATTTTTCAATGATTTCTACCTTACTTTTATCTACTTCTCTGCCCTTAGATGAAATACGATGGCTTAAAGCAATCCCCTGCTAAACCATAAAATAACACTTTTCCTAGTTAAGTGCCAAGTTTGAAGACTCAGATATTTCCAACACACGTGCAAGATTATTTAAACATGAATCAAAAGAGTCACCAAATACACTAAAGTCATCCATGACTCTTTTCAATAAACTTTTCAATCATATGATGAAATGTAACAAACATCTGGTCTCTGAAAAGTACTAGGAGCATTGCATAAGCCAAAAGGCATTGCATCTATATGCAAATGTTCCTTAAGCCATTTCAAGTATATTGCAGTAGCTTCCTCATAATACCTGTCTCTTATACACATCTAGATGTGTATAAGAGAATAACCATCGAGAAAGCCATAAAACTTGTCAAGATAATCTTTCAAAGAAAAGATCAATGAAGGGTAAAGGAAATACAAGCTAATACCTATTCTCATCTGATCTGTCTCTTATTGATATCTAGCCACCCGTCAGTGAAACTCAAATAATTAATTCATTCTTTTCATTAATGGATTACAGTCATTTCCCCCTTTTTATGGCACTACTTGCAAAATGAGGTTAATCTACTCACTATCACTAATAGGATATATGATCCTGGCATCTAGTGATTTTAAAACCTCCTTCTTAACTACCTCTTTTAAAGTTGGATTTAACTGCCTTTGAAGTTGTCTGATAGGCTTAAAATTGTCATTAAGAAGTACTTTATGCATACAAACAGTGTGACTTATGCCTTTTATATGCTTAATGCCCCATGCAATGGCTATATGATGTTTCTTCAACACAAATATTAATTTACCCAATTCAATATCAGAAAGAAAAGCATTGACAATGACTGGATATGTATCATTCCCTCCTAGAAAAACATATTTAAGATGAGACCACTGGCCCATTATCCTTTATTTCTCAACTTGCTCTCCTCAACTGCTCTTTTCATCTCGTCATCCATCATGCTCATCATGCTCTCTTTGTTGCTAGATTCCATTTCCTCTTCATGGATGTTGTTCATGTCTTTGGTCTCCTTTTTCATTGATTTCCTACAAAAATCATTAACCAAATCATAAATAATATTTATACTCATAGCATCATCATATTCAACTAGAAATTTAAAAGAATAAAAAACATTACAAGAAACAATATTATCATTGACTCTAAATTGTAGGCTTCCAACTTGGACATTAATGATGACTTGCTCAGTGGCTAAGAAAGGTCTTCTTAATATGAGCGGGGTCACCACGTCTTCTTCTATGTCAAGCACAATGAAATCCACCGGTAGAAATACCTTATCAACTTTGACAATAAGATCTGCCGCTACTCCTACCAGTTGCCTCACAGTTTTATCAGCTGGTTTAGAGAGTAACTAATTTAAATTCTTTAATCCATCTACATTTGACCTGTTAAAGGTGGAATGAGGCATGAGATTGATGGAAGCTCCCAAGTCACATAAAACTTGGTGGAAAGTCACCCATCCAATTTCACATGAAAATGAGTATAAGTCGGGGTCATTTAGCTTAGAGGGAAGTAACCCTTCCAATATCTCCTTCATGAACTTAGCATAATTGGGCATATTTTCTATTACTTTAATCAAAGGAAGGTTAGTCTCAATTTTCTTAAAAATTTTCAAAAATTTTCGAAACTTTTTCATCTTTTTGTCCTCTTTCTGTCTTTGGGAGAAGCAATACTTACCTGCTTACCTATAGGTGTTGAATGATCCTCGGGTTTACCTTGTTGGTCAAGAGTTTTAGATGAATCCTCATTATCGTCCCTTCTCTTTGATATATCTTCTTTTTCCTTTGCACCATTTTCCATCTTCCTTGACTCATCATCCTCCACTTTCTTCGGCTCTAGTGTTTTCCCATCCTTAATGTGACAGCTTGAACATGCTCTCTCCTATGGTTATATATCCTATGGATCAGGAATCGTAACACTCGGTAATGTTCTTGCTAGTCACTCATTGTTTTGGCTCTCTAATTGCATCTCAAGGTTTCTTGTGGGAACTCACAAATTCTTATACTCTCTTTGCAACCTCTCAAAATCTCTTAAATTATCATCATTAGATGTATCATGATTCATATATGTAGGATAATTTGGATTTTGAAATGGTGGTCTTGGTGCTGAAGGTTGGTATGAGTTGTTTTGATAAGGTGAAAAATTCTGGGAATTCCTTTGACGTGGTGGTTGGTATGGTCTAGATGACGATGGTTGATTGGACAAATTTTGTTCAGGTGCATTTCACAACCTGTAAATTATTGGAGATAGATTGGTTAAGATGGTTTTATTCGTGATTCATCTTATCATGATGCTTCACTCATTGTATCTCTCTACAATCTCGTTTTCTACCTGAGCTATTTTATCATTGAGAGATGGTTTCTTTGATGCGGCTTATATGTATTTCCATAATTAGAGATGGGTTGATTTCTAGAGGTGGGATTTTGATTGGAAATAAATTGAATTTGTTCCCCTTGCATCATTGAAGTATCACAGAAGCCATTTTGGTGATTTCCTCTGCAGAAATCACCTCAAGATCTAGCTGTGTATAAAAGACATGGAGTTCACTGAGTTTTTTCCTATGCCCATTACATGCCTTGGTCAAATTTGTAATGGCACTCATCATCACGTTCTTCTGAGATAAGAAAGTATTATAACTAGGCATACTTCCAGGTTGGATAGCTTGATTCACTTCTTGTTGTTGTCCAACTGCGGTGGTTATTGCTCCATGATAGTAATGAGTGGATGCCATTCTTTCTAACAACTCTTGCACTTCTTCCGGGGTCTAGTAGGGAAAAGAACTTCCTACACTAGCATCAACTATTAATCTAATCTTTGGAAATAATCCATTATGGAAAGTTTGCACTTGTAGCCATATAGGTATAGCATGGTGCGGACACTTCCTCAATAGCCTCTTGAAAAGAGTCCCACACTTCACCTAAGTCTCTCCAGTGATTTGTCTGAGTGACATGATCTCATTTTGAAGTTTATCAGTCCTAACTGTTGAAAAATGTTTGGTTAGGAACTCTTGAATGAGTTTGTCCCATGTTATGATAGTACCTTGCCTATATGAATGCAACCATGACCTTACTCTATGGCGAAAAGAAAACGGAATGCTCTCATTCAGATACAATCGGAGTGGACTCCATTGTATCAAAATATATTAATAACCTCCTCAAACCTGATTAAGTGCTCTAAGGATCTTCATTGGGTCCTCCTCCAAACATAGCATGCGTTTGGAGCATTTGTATTAGTGTAAGCTTGATTTTGAAGAGCAACTGAGCAATGCTATAATCTCTAAGATGTCGGGGTTAGCATTAGCATTAACCAGGTTGCCATTGTTTTCTGCAAGCTCTTGTTCATTCATGGAACTATTTGGATTCTTATTAGATGGTATGTTTTAAATTTTGTTGTCTGCGGTTTCATACTTATGGTCCGTCCAATCTCCAAGTCAATCAGATTAAGTAGTTCATTGGACGAACAAGCATCTACCCTAAACTACAAGAAAAGAAAACCAAAGATCAAGTATCAAAGACAAAATCCAAACAAAAATGAGAGAACAAGAAATAATTGCAAATAAATAACAAAAATAAAAAAGTCTAATCCAGTAAGACTCACTACACCTAATATTGTTAGAAAACAAAAATAGTCCCTGGCACGGGTGCCAAAAACTTATTCGGTATAATATTGATTAGGTTCTTGGAAACAATGAACAAGTAAGAAAAAAAATCTTAATTATCCTAATGAACTCCTACACACTCGCAAGTATATGGGGTGAGTTTGTATATAGGATGATTAAGGATCGTTCCCACGAAAATTTTTGGAAAAATTACTAGGTTCACAAGTCTATTTACTAGTTAGACGAAATAATCAAGGGTTTTTGACAAATTTAAACTAAATTTAATCACAAGAAATTGAAATAAAGACAATGAATGTAAAATTCTAATGCTACGGAAAGTAATTAAATGTCATTGACTAAAACCCTAGTTTAATCTACCCTAGTTGTGAGAATTTAATTAAGAACAAGAATTTAAATTAGCTTACCCTATAAAAGCAATCAAAAGCGATAAATAAAACCCTAATGTCTACTAAACTACGAAAGCAATTAAGAATTTAAAAGCAATAAAACAAGAATGATAATTAAAGAATAAGAACGCAGTGAAAACAAAAATTAAATTGCACAAAAATAAATCAAACTTAGTAATAGAGCGAAAACCAATGTTGACGATCGTCAAATCTTGAATCCTTGACAAGAGAACAAATTCTAGCTCAAAAACTTGAGAAAATCTAACGTACGACTAAATTATCGATCTAACTATTGAAAACTGAGAAACTAATGATGGCTAATGATGATTCTTGTTTCCTCCCCTTCTCTTGGTGTATTTATAGGTGTTTTTAGGGTTTTGGGGCTCCGAGATGATAAGTACATGACATCTTCCCATGCAAACGGGCCCACGAGAGGACTTTTCTTGCAAAATAAGTAAACTTATGAGACTTAACTTCTTTTTATTGGTCAAGAGAGGATCAATGTAATTGAGCTCGACTGAAAGGAGAGGGAACTCCGATGAGACGCCCTTGGGTGCTACATATTTTCAGGCCTGGGTGTGCTTGGCAGAACCAAAGAGTGGAGCTTGTAGTTTTGGCACCTAGGCGTTCTATTTTTTACGTGCCTAGGCGCATTTAGCAGCACCGGTTTCAACGTCATCCTTGATTTTGACCATGATACAGGCCAAATTTCAAAAAACTCAAAACATAAAAGTTGTAATTCTATGTCTTAGATTTCCAAAACTATGAATCACTCCAATTCAAGTTCGGAGAAGAAAGTTATGCTCAATCTACCAAACTGTGTCAACATTACTTCTCACCGGTACACGTAAATTCAAATTTTGCAATTCTTCTTCAATTTTGTGATCAATTTTAACTCTTTCTTCACTCAAACCGATCTACAAAAGTAATTATGATAAACTATTTTAAATCATAATTACTGAATTCTTGCTCATATATCACTAAAAACGAGGTAAACGATACATAACATATATGATATTTACGAGCTTATCATTGATATTCATCAAAGCTGAGAATCCAAACCTGTAAACAATTAAGCAGGTTTATTCTTGATCCTTCAGTTCTATCCTTTTCTTATTCTAATTCTAACTCTTGCTAAAGTTGTGATCTTCCACTATCAAACCCTTGGTTTCAACATCAAAAAAATAATTGTTAATAAAATCTACTAATTAAGGCAAATAAATTTGAAAAATAATAAATACTACAAAAATCCTAACACTTACCTAACAATTGAAACTTTTTGTGGTGGTGGATGGTGGTGGTAAACGTTGGTAGAGGATGATAGCGGCGGAAGGCAGTCGTAGTTGACTTAGAGACAGATTGATCGAAGGGAGAAAGAAAATGGGGAAAGATAAGAGGGAGAATGGGATAGAAGGAGTTGATAGTCAGAATTTTCCTAGTGCCTGGTAGAGTTGATTATGGATGAGGGTGGATAGAGGAACGGTGGTGAGAAGGTGGAGGTGGCAGTGAAGGAGGAAGGAAGAACGGTGGTGAGGAGGATTTTCTAATTTGACTAAGGAGAATTTTAATTGATAAGTTCGGCTCCTGCCTCTTAGAACGGATATTTCTGTTTCTAAGAGGGCAGTTATCATCTCTAAAAAAATTACTTTAACAACCAATCTTCTTTCCAACGGATTTATCCATTGCTAAAAGGTATGTTTTTTAAATTTTAATTACTTTATCAATGGATTTATCCATCACTAACAATTACCCAAAAAACATTTTTAGAAATGTTGCAATGGATAAATCCATTGGTAAATTCCTTTAAATGTTATGAAAAAAAATTAGGAATTTGATCGCTAATTTTGTTGCTAATAGTGATTGATAAAATCAGATTTAATAACTGTCGGTATTTCATGTAATTCCTAGTGCAAATAGAGTTTCAAAAGTTCTAATCTCAATCTGAACTATAGGTCATATTGTTCCACGTGAGATAAACCTTTCAAAAAATAAACAGACTTTTCTTTTATATACTAGAACTCGTCCAACAATGATCCACTAGTTTATAATAACACAACTCCGCAAAGCATATTTATGCATAATTGAAAATGTCTCTCGACTTCAACTTTCAACTAATGTATGTAATTAAAAACCTTAACAAAAGTTTGTAGATTAAACTACAATTCCTGATGTTAAAATCAGATTTCACAACACATAGAATATACATCTGTTTGCACCAACAGATAAACATTTTTGCTTTCGATGCCATTTAGAAAAATACCTAGTTATATGATTCATAAAAATAGCTAAATCATAAACTAGACGATGTCCCGCAAGTATATAGTCCTCAACTAGTAGTCAAGGGAACTAGGGATCGAACCCACAAGGTTTGGTTGGTGATTACCGATTATTTGATTGGATTATTAGTTGAAGTGGTTGATTAAAAAGTAATTTTAACTAAAATTAGAATTTTATCAGGGACTAAGAAAGAAATTTAAGGACTAACTAATGCATCAAATAAAACATTACACTAAGGAAAGCATTTCAAAGGGAGCAATGGATGTAAGCATGTAGAAAAAGAGCATTTTAAGAAATCATTTAAAGAAAGCATGTAAAATGGAAAGTTTTTTTTAAGAGAGAGTTTAATTTGTTTAAATAACTAATTAACACTAAGAAAGCATGATTAAACAAAGTCCACTACTAATTACATCTAATTAACTAATTTAGGCTACACTTTATTCCAGCTCATGTCATTTCTAGCCTAAATGAGTTAATTAGGGTAATTAAGTCTTACTTCTGTCTCTTATACACATCTAGAATGTGTATAAGAGAATTTAACCTTTATGTAATAAGCATGCCTAGAGTTATAAAATAAAAAGCCCATACACTAATTCTTCTAATTAATCAAATAAAGCACAAGTAAATGGTGCAATTAAGCTAAACTACACTAAATTAAGATAAAGAAAATAACATTAAACAGGGCGTCTCCTGTCTCCTTCACATCTAGAAGGAAAAAGACAGGACTATTTGACATTGTGGGCTGTCTGTTCTATTCTAACATCTAAGTAGGGTACTTAGCCTCTAAAGAGGCTTACAAGATGTATTTACAGTGCTAGGGCTAAATGGGGAAAGTTGCAGCCACAATTTGCCTTGCTCAAAACAATTTTACCTCTCAAAATTCTTAAATCGTACCCAAAAATGCATACTGCCAAGAGTTGAAAACCCTAATTTTAGGATTTTGCTTCTTAAAATTGGAAACTTTAGTTGTCAATACTTTGAAAATTTTTTGACTTTTAATAGCCAATGACCGCAGTCACCAATTCCAGTAACTTCATGGGCTTGGTAACCATGGTTTTGGAGCTAGGTAACCACAGTTATGGAAATTTTGGGCCTATTTCTAGTCCGATTGTCTCTATCCACCCTTGTCTCTTATACACAAAGTGGATGTACTCATAACACGACCAACAAATTGAAAAGAAATTGAAATTGAAATTGTCATGAAGCAACCTAAGATCATATTTGAATTAGGTTTCTAAGAATACTTTTAGAAATATTAATCTTATTGAGATTTTCAACTAATAAATAATATAATAGAATCAATGAAACTATGGAGTAAGAAAGAGAGAAAATTAAACACACACCAATACTTCCAAGCTAACAAGTTTGAAGTATCAATTCACTAGAATGCTTCACACACTTGGTGAGCCAATAATCTTTACAAAGTAGGAAAATTCTTGCTCACAATAAAACTCTTTTAGTTGAGCCAAGAATTGTACTCACAACCTCACTTTCGTACAAGATTATCACTCCACTCAAAATTGATTTGCACACTAAACTGCACACTAATACAATATAGCACTATAGCCAATTTGAACTAAAATTGCTCTTTTCTAAGGCTTGTATTCAATGTATTAGTTTATTTTTACAGAATGTCAGAGCAGTTGTTTATAGGAGCAATAAATGGTGATTGCAACTACTTCCTAACGGCTAAATAATAAATGCACAAAAAGTAGCCGTTGGGGTTTCGGACGTCCGAGATAAGTAGGATGCGTCCGACACAGCATCCGATCTCCATGCAGTTGGTGAAGAACATCATTTGGACGGCCGTGCATGCGTCTGTTCCATCGACCGAATGGAGATTTATGTCTTAGGACGGTCATGTTGGTTCGAAAGAGACTTTGTTTGGACAGTTGTGTGTGTCCGTTAGAGAAGCAGTAAGATCCTTGCTTTCTGCCTGTTGGTTCGGATGGTGGGATGCGTTCGAGAAGCTTGACATAGTTTGGACGGTAAATTGCGTCCGAACACCCTATCTTCAGAAAAAAAACAAGTAACAGACCTGCAAAACTTGTTTACAGAGTTAAGTGCTTATGTCATCATCAAAATAAGGTTTGGAAAACATCAATCTCCCCCTTTTTGATGATGACAAACATTCATGGAATAATTATGTAAAATCAACAGATATGAGTGATGACCAATCATTTTGCAATACAAATTACTCCTCCTCCTTTTGACATCATCAAACAAAGCTCCCCCTGAAAATGTGCAAATATTCAACAAAAATAGCGCAAAAATAAAAAGGATAAAACCCAAATATAAAGCCCAAATATTCAATAGGATAAAACCCAAATATTCAACATCTAGTTCATATCTGTTGATTTTAAAAGGGTTATTCTGAGAAATTACTAACTAGGCAAAGGAAAAATTCACTCTGTTTACCAAAACTAAAAAATAGATTATTAAAGGATCTAATTCGAGTCATTTTTCTTTTTGGAGCACTTTTCGATCTTGCGGCGTTTGGAAGGAACATCATCATCAGTAGCCTCACTGTCTTCATCTTCTTTAGTACGGCGTTGCATGATGAAATTGAACGTGTCGTCAACATCCTCATTGTCGCCTTCATCTTCTTTGATGTTCACCTTGATTATTTGTGTCCTCTTCGTCGTCTTCACGAACATCCCTATCTTCAACATTGTCATCACTGTCGGTAGAGGAGTCGAGTGGATATTGTGATTGAATGTTGGCAAATTGAACCTGAGCCGAAGCAGACATGCCTAAGCTAAGTGCCTCTTGGAGAATCACCTGACGAGTTTCAAGTCGCTTTAACTTACGATTAGTGCGACGTTGAAAGGAACTTACTTGAGTGCTCAAGGAAGTAAGAAGGCCATAGATTTGAGAAAGTGAGGGTTCAGAGAAATATGGATGATCTTCACGGAATGGTGGAGGTGTTAGAGGAGGAGGAGAATGTGGAATTGCCAAACCAGAAGCAGAGGCCTGGGATTTTGAATGTTCAATATCAAAAGCTGCCTTAGTAATCCATTGATCATTGAAAAAACGGAGGCCTTTTCGTTCAATAGAAGATTTGTTGAAATAAGGGGGAAATTGTTATACAATTTCTGCAATGTACATCAAGGAAATCAAAAATTTTGGTGAGAAATTTTCCAAAAGGAATGTTTCTTCTGGTATCAGTAAGAAAGAGTTTCCACAGAGGAGCGGAAGAGATACCTGAAATAGCTGGACCTCATCAATGTCAAATCGAGTATCAATAGCGGTCCATTTATCTAAAGAAAAGAAATAAGAGAAATCATTCGGATTTGATACTTCACATTCAAAAATAGTGTTGATGATGTTGGAAGAAATTTCAAGATTGGTACTGTTTACACAAGAAATTAATGTGCGAACAGTGGGGCCTTTCCGAAGATTGACTGTGAATTGAAGCACCATGTCATGATAAACGGGTAAATCAATATGCACTAGGTGACCCCAATTTTGTTTTTCAAAGCATGATTTGACAATGGGAAGATTATATTCATCAAAAAGACTCTGAGAAGCATGTCTTTGAACAATTATAGATTTGCTCAGAAGAGATGTATACCGTTCGGGAGCCTTGGCATCGATGAATTTTGGTAAGGTTGGATTTGAGGAGACTTGAGGATTAGCAAAAGATTCCCAACGCATCAGAGCTTTTCCTTTTGTTTTTCATCCTCGAGTTGCTGTAGAAGAACCTCCACGGGATTTAACCATTGTGAATGAAAGGAAGGAAGAGGAGAAAAAATGTAATTTCTTTGAAAGGTTGGTGGGAATTTGATGAAATGAGATGGTAGATGGGTGGAATTAGGTACAATAATGGTGATGAATACTTTGGGAATGATAATTTTCCAAGCAATTTGTGGAGAGAAGGAAGAAATTTGGAGGAGTTTTTGGAGAAAAAATTTCGCTAGAGAGGGTTTCGGGGGTTATGGTGAGTCCGAAATGGGGGAAAGTGGACGGTTTCAATAGAACAGGGGGACCAAACATACGGCCGAATGATTGGTGTGCATCCGATGAAGGGTCCGAAAGCTGATGAACGGACGGCCAATTGAAGAGCCAGTGCGTCCGATGTCTTTCGGACGATGGTAAGCGTCTTAGGAAGAATTATAAAATAAGGGAAGAAATTGAATAGCGTTCGAACGATTATAAGCGTTTGAGGTAGAGAGGAGGTTTTTGGACGAGAGAGCGTCCGAGAAATATTGTTGTTCAGACAATCTGGAGTGCGTTCGAACGAAGAGATTATGCCAAATTGATTTGTAAAATCTCCAAACATTTTCTGAGAGATTCAAAGCAATCTAGAGCCAAGGGTTTTGTAAAAATATCAGCCAGTTGATCTGAAGATTTGAAGTAGGCACAAAATCAACACGAATTTCTTTTTTACAAACAAGATCTCTAATAAAATGATGCTTAACATCAATGTGTTTGGTTCTAGAGTACTTAACAGGATTTTTTGTGAGATTAATTGCACTAGTGTTGTCACACTTTATAGGCACACAATAAAAAATAACACCTATAGACACCTATTTTTGTCCCTTAAGTTCTCCCCTATTTTCCTTTTAATTTGACTCTCAATTTCCTTTTTAATTTCCCTTTTAATTTCTTTTTAACTTGGCTCTAGATCTGTCTCTTATACACATCTAGATGTGTATAAGAGACAGGGTTCTTGTCTTGCAAATGTTTAGAAAAGATATGCCATTTTGACAGGTACTCTTGAATCTAGATCTAGATTATTAAATTTTAGATTTTTCAAAAAAAAAGGCAAAAAATTCAGCGAGTGAATAGTACCGCATGTACTGTTCACATGCCAAACAGTATAGCTCGACAAAGCTGTTTTGGCCACATTTTTCTCTGCGTTTTTTCACCCATTCTCACCAAATATCATATGCTCAATACTCCCAAGATGACAAGAAATGGTCTTTGACAATTTTTACACTCAATCCACTTCGTTAAAAGCAAAAAAAAATCAGTCTAAAGTGGAGGGACGAAATTTCTGCAGAAAAGAAAAGAGAAAATTTTTTCTAAGTTTAAAAATCTTCCAAACAGACAACTTTGAGCCAAAATTTCAAACGATTGAAAAGGAATTAGACTAAACTCAAAGAATAAAAGTTGTAGAGGGTACCTGGGACTAAAACTTCCCTTTGTAAATCTTAAGAAAAGTAATTTATTTGGAGGGTCAAAAACGTGGTCGAAGAAGGCTGGTGGCCAAGAAAATCTGCAGAAAAATTTCTCTTTGTAAAGATCAAGCTGGCATATGAAGGTTTACCGAACTTCTGTGGAATGTTTTATGCAAGTTTATGTGGTTATATGCCCACTTTAACCATTTTATTTATGTTTATGTATAGTTGTTTATGTTAATTAATTGTTATATCATCATGTTCTATGTAAATATTAAACAAGCTAAGGGTATCTCTAGCCGCTCCTGTCTCTTATACAACATCTACGATGTGTATAAGAGACAGAAGTTGATCCAATGTAGAAAAACTCACCAAATTGTATAAATAAAAACAAACTGAATCATAACCCAAAAATGGCTTTGGGCTAGTGGTTCAGCAGCTGGTGTTCCTTCTTGGTGGAGGCTTGGGTTCGAATCTCCTTGCCCCCATTTTCCTTAGGATTTTTTGAGTTTTGAACCCTTGGATCCAGATTGCGCCACGTCATGGATGACGTGGCGCACACAAATCTTTTTAAAGGACCATTTGATGCCACGTCACATCAAATGGTCCCTAAAAAATTTTTGTGTGCCACGTCATCGATGACGTGGCATCAAATGGTCCCTTAAAAATATTTGTGTGTGCCACGTCATTGATGACGTGGCGCAATCTGGATCCTAGGGTTAAAAAAGTTTAGAAAAATTTTTATTTGCATTTTAACCCTCCAAATTTCAGATTTTTGCATTTTAGCTCTCAAATAATTTTCTAAATTACATTTAGGCCCTTAAGAAATTTTCTTTACAATATTACTGTTTTTTTTCTTTTCAAATTTCTTCTAAGTTACATTTTTAATGACAATAACCACCAAGCTTTAATTTGATTTTTGTTTGACATTTTAATATGTTTAATTACCCTTTGATTGTGAAATTATCGTTTTGCCAAATTTATCTTTTTGACAAAAATTGATTTTGCACATATTTTTCGATTAGTTTCTTTTGTGATGATTTGTGCTTTATTTTTTATGTTTGTTGGTCTCGATATAATATTTATGCTTTTTCTTACTTGTTAAATGATGTGAATTTACTCTTCTGTCCTCAAATTTTGTTTAGTTGCACGACTAGACATTAAATATTTGAATCAAACTCAATTTAGTCCATCACTTAATAACTGTATCAATAATATAAAATCGGGCTAGAAGTAAACTCTGGCGTGCATGACAAATGACTGTTTTGCCCCTTGGGAGTTAAAGGGCACTACAAGCTAAATGTGTGCAACTTTAAATTGGACCCCGGGCTAAATTCTACCTGTAAATATTTTTATTTACCATTTATTTTCATTTCCTCATTAATATGTACATATTTTATTACTTTTAAACTATCTTAAGCACACGTACGCTACAAAGTCAGCAATAATGAATACTAAAATTGAAAAGGAAAATGCGATAAAATCATGCAACATGGTCTCAACGCCGGGTAAAGTGGGTGCCGAGAGAAATTCAAATCTATCCCAAACCTTCCCATTTTACAACAGGATTCCCGAACTCATGTTTTTTGAATTACGTGGACCAGGAGTCAATCTAGACTAGGGTTTATTTTTTCTTTAAATTTTGATGTATTTTTGTGTCCCGGCGCACCAACACACTGGTGGCGACTCCAATCCTGTGTTACCTAACTTAGATTATTTTTGTACAATTCATAGTCACATTTAAAGCCCCGTTATGTAATAGTAAATAGGTGATTCATTTAAATTGGTAATAGTAAGTAGGTAATTTATGTTTGTAATAGTAAATAAGACTTTTGCATTTAATCACTCTATTTCACGAGCACCACATTGGCGACGGTGCCGGTCCCAAAGGTGTCGGCCAGACCGCCAGTTGTAGGGGGTGCGACAGCGTGGTGACTCCACTGGGGACTTTGAGAATCCGGGCACACGATTTTAACTCGTTTCTCTCAATTTTACCCCGTTCATTATAAACCGGCTAATGTTTATCGATTTTTTTGTGTGCTATGTTACCGGCTCTATGCCTCGTTTTGCGTTCCATGTCCAAAGTGTTACTTTAATTGTTCTTTTCCAATTACTTTACACTTGTTTTACCGTATTTCAATTCCTACAGGTCTTGTCTTAAAAAAAAATTAGAACAATTCCCAGTAACCCTAAAAGACAACGCATTCTGTGACCACTTTATTTGTTCTTATAATTTATTTTCATCTTGTCAACTATAGGAGGCACTATGTTTCTGTACACAGTACCCGTTTGCTCGAGAGGTCTCGTTTTACGTGCCATACCATGTCTGCCTATGGTGTGATTTGTTCTTGCTTTATTTAATTGAAGGTTTGGGAACCAAGCCCATCTAGATTGCATTAGTAAGCCAAGCCTCATATTCATATAGCTTAAACCATAGGGCAGAACTGTGTGGACCTTGTTTAGGACACTAGACACGAGGCGGTAGGACCCACCCATTTATCTGGCTTGTAATAGTAAATAGCTTTACAATTTTGGGTTAGTAATTAGTTTTTCTGATTCATATGATTTACTTTGGCCATGTAATTTGTATCTACTTCCCACAAGAAAGAGTAAATTTTGATTTTTGCATTGCATAAGCCTTAGGTAGGGTCAAAGGCATATGGTTGCCAGACCCAAATAGGAGACCCACCCCCGCGACATGTTTCCAAAGTTTTTATTATCCCTTGTGTGAAATTTAGGCTAACCCCAGCGTTGTAGGGCAACCTAGGATACTTATTGAGATCATTAGCCGTAGAAGGGATACCCTGTGTATAGAATTGCATACCTATCCCTAGCTACATAACCTACAAAGGGATTTGCAAACTTGCATGTTCATTTTATAAAGGCTCTGAAGGGGTACAAGCCTCAGGTAAGGCTAACATGTATTTCATGCAGATGAGTTCCGTTCGAGTAATTGGAAAGGCGACCAAAATGCCCTATTTGCTCAATGGGAACGCAAACATGGACTAGTCAGAACTGAATACAATAGCAGGAGTTTTAAACGTCATTTAGTATGTCTGCGGGATATTGAGCTAGATCGGACCATAGTAGATGCTTTGTCTCTTACAGGTTTGGACAGTGAGGCAGCTGTGTTCAGATTTGGGAAGTTTGAAATGGCGCCCACACTAGAGGAGATCGCAGGATTTCTCGGACTGAACTTCAAGGATCGGGTTGTTATACTACCACCCTAGGTACTACAAGGGACTTCTCTTTGTTCACTGGCATATCAGAGGCTGCGATACCAGGGAAACTCGAGGCTAGTTCGGTTACTTTGATATTTTTACACGAGCACTTCTGCACAAAATAGGGATTTCACAGGAACAAGACTCATTTTTTGCATCCCACTGAGGAGTCCTAGGCTCAGAAGCGAGTCCAGGTTTTTGCTCTAGTACTGACCAGCGGATATCCTTTTCTGAGGCCGGATGGGAGGATAGCATTTAAGACGGTACAGATGTTAGCCGATTTGATACATGGCGTCGGTGGTCAAGATTGATATTGGTGTAGCGTACGTGCTGTCTCTTATACACATCTAGAAGGGTTCAAGCCTTTTGTTGCAGGTCTGGTTCATGGAACATTTGGGGCGACGAAAGATTGTTCGTCATAATTTTTCCTGGGGTAAGTGAATTGGGTACAAAGTCACAATCAACGCATCAACTGGGCGAAGTTGCTGAAAGACAAGGGAAGTACATTCGCTGGTTGTCTTCATTGAAGGAGTCAGAGATACAGTGGGTTCTAGAATGGGTACCCTGTCATGCACCGAGTCTGCAATCTGCTAGCCTTCCGTTCATACCCTTGATAGGAAATGAAGGCATTGTTGCCTACATGCCTTTTCGGGTCTTACGTCAGTTTACGAGGGTTCAGACAGTACCTACAAATCAGCGACTGATCGGTTCAATGTTATGTTCGACAAAGGGACACGGCCCAAATCAATACCAGAAAAGTCGAGTATTTTGTCAGCGTGGGCATCCAGACGTGCATGTCAGGAGTCGTTATACGATCCACAGCAGCGTGGAATTTCAAGGACCACACCTCAGTACGATGTATGGCTAAAACATTTGCCTAGCCGGCGATCGCAAGCTGTAATAGACCCTTCAGAAGAAGTTGCTCGATTGACCGCACTATTGGAGGCTAAGGACAAGAAAATAGTGGAAAAAGAGATAACTCTAGACAAGCACAGGCAAGCTTACAAAAGACTTCAAGAACAGCAATCCTATATTCGAGAGCAGGAATACAACCGAAAGAGGGCATGCACCGAGATGGCCGATGATCTGGGACGTCTAATGCACAATGGGGCTGCTGAGCCGGTAATGTAGCAACCTGTCTCTTATACGAGGAGCAAATGATGAAGATACTAGATCATCTAAATGAGCTTGCCAAATAAGTTCAAACGGGGTTCGTATAGATGGAGTATTTTTTGTTTTTAGGGTTCCTGGGGAAGAAACCACGTTTTATGCTGTAAACTTATGATTATGTTTGTTTATATGTATCTGAATTTTCTTTTTTTTATTATGTTTTAATATGAATCTGGGTTTTGATCCCCACTGGTCCCTTCCACATCTTTTGCTGGTACGGTGCTCATACTGCTTCAATCCCCGCATGGGGATGCCGCTACCCCCACCACCACAGAATCAACCTTCTCCAACTCCAATGCCAACACTGACAAATCCAGTTCCACCAGTACCACCTCCTCTTGAGTTGGAGTATACCCCAGAAGGGGAAGCCGAATTAATGACATCACCGTCCCCTGTACCGGCTGTCAATGATGCCCTATTGAAAAGAATGGAGCAATTCGATAGTTTCATGAAGCAGCAACAGGGTACAGATAAATTTAGAGCTATCATTCGGGGACTACCAAGAAGATCTATGTCTATTCCCCGAAGTGCAATTACCGCCAAAATTTAAGATCCCAAAATTTCCAAAGTACAATGGCACATAGATCTGGTAGCTCACCTTAAAATATTTTGCAACTTCTCTGGGGAATCCGACAAGCGACCATCGGATAGCAATGAGGGTATTTGCGAGAAGCTTGGAGGGAGATGCGTTATCATGGTATTTAAAGCTTGATCCCAAAAAATTGCAGGATTGGACGGACTTGGCAAATGCTTTTGTGAAACAGTACGAGTTTAACCGTGACCTAGAGCAGGACCATTTTGCTCTGATGAACTTAAAGAAGAAGCCCTCAGAGGATTAGCGTGAGTATGTGAAAAGATGAAGGGCGTTAGCTGCCGAAGTGAGCCCACCTATGACTGAGACTGAGATGGTCAAACTTTTTATTGATGCACAAGAACCTCCTTACTATGAAAAGTTCGGGTCTATTGGCAAATCATTTTCAGAAATCATCCAGCAAGTAGAGGCTGTTGACAAGGGGCTTGAAAAGCGGAAAAATTATTGTCATGACGGCCTTCAAACTTCAGATAGAGTCCATGCAGGGGAGCACGTCTGTGGCTAAGAAACTCCTGAGCAAGAAGGCTGACAAGAAGGAAGAGGAAGTGACTTTTATTTTCAACCAACCCAATCGCCAACCACCAAGCAATTTCCACAAATACCAAAGACCTAACCCACAACCCTTTTATGCACCACCTCCACTACTACCTCAATACTACCCTCAACCCGTATACCAAACACAAGTACAAATGCCCGTGCCTAATCCACAGCTCCCATATTATAATCCAATTGTACAACCCCCAAACAATCAAAGACCCAACCAGCCAAACAAATTCCCTCCACCAAACTCCAACCAAGCCAGACCACATGGCAGACCATCCTACAATTTTACCAACTTGGGAAGGCCCATTGAGCAACTATATGAGCAGTTGAGATCAGCAGGGGGATTGAATCCCATAGCTCCTCCTCAGTATCCGGGGAGAGTTTCATGGGATAGGTTTGACGCCAATGCCCACTGTGCCTATCATTCTGGAGCCCCAGGGAATTCCATGGCTAATTGTTGGACGTTGAAGAACAAGGTGAAGGATATGATCGATGCACGTGAGATTGTCATTAGGAGGCCAGAACAAAGGGCTCCTGAAGTAAACACTAATCCGCTGCCACGACATGAGCCTCATGTTGGGATGGTTTGTATAGAAGAGGAGACGGAAGAGGAAGAATGAGCAGTCAAAGAAGGATAATGACTCAGATCAAACCGTTTTATTTGAATTTGGAGCCATCTGAGCCTTTTATCATAGACATGGATCCGTTTGAGGTAGAATCTCAGGAGCCTGTTGTGATTGAACTGCCAACACAATTACCAATTGAGAGCACAGATGCAGTGCCGTGGAATTATCAACCCTCAGCTGTGATAGTCGGTGAAAGGCTAGTTTCTGAGGAGAAAGTGTCCGCTGTCACAAGGTCAGGCCGAATCACAAATGACAACAGTTTTGAGGCCTGGGACAATCCAACAAAGGCAAAGAGCCCATACAGGCCCCTAAGGCTATAGCAGACAAAGATGTGGAGGACTTTCTAAGATTGATCAAAAAAAGTGAATATTTAGTAGTTGAGCAGCTAAATAAGATACCCTCACAAATTTCTATGCTCAACTTATTGTTAACATCCGAGCTACACAGGGAGGCAATATTGAAGATTTTGAGTGAGGCTCACGTGCCTCGTGACATTCCCACTGACAAACTTATGGGTTATGGGCAGATGTGGCATAAAACCAAATTTGTTTTTCTGAAATGACTTAACTTCTGAAGGGAGCGACCACAACAAGGCTCTATTCATCTCGGTTAGATGTGAGGGGCTGTCTCTTATACACATCTAGATGTGTATAAGAGACAGGCATATTCGTTCCAAGAAAAGAATAATTGGCTTCTGTATTTGTCTAAGATGACCACGCCATGATGGTCAAGAAGGAAGTTGGGGAGAGCAGTGACACGCCGGTGCCTTTCTTAGCTTATGATGTGGTCTCTGTCAGCCGAGAGCCTAGAGAGCAGTCATCAATGAAAGCTGTTTGGGATAAGGCGAGTGTAATATTTGTAAAGGAAATGCTGCGTGGAGGATATCGCATCGGCCAAGGTTTGGGGATGAATTTGCAAGGCATAATACATCCTATTGAGCTACCAATGCAGATGAATACATTTGGGCTCGGTTTTCTCCCGAATGCCAGGCAGCTGAGGGAGATTAAGGAGCTGAAGAGACCTGAAAAAGAAAGAGCGAGCATTGTCTATGGGCATTCCACCTCTTAACATTACTTTCCCACGTTCTACAGCCATTATGGCTCTTGATGCAGATGAGGCTGAAAAGGAGGATCTTATTCAAGGGGTAGCCGAATTATTTGCTGGGGTAATTATTCAAGACACATGGAAAAGGAGCCACTGAGCTGCCATTTGCTGAGATCGACCAACTGCACAACTGGACATCTGATGATCTCCCTAGTCATAGGGAGTTTCGGTAAATTTGAAAGGATATTGTTTTTAGTTTTGCTCCTTTTAATTTCATCTTTGTATGTATGTTTCGTACTTCTTAAGTTGTTTTGCTTATGAAATCTAGTCAAGAAGTATGTGCATTCACAGCATTGTATTCATGATTCATCTCATTCATCTGTTTTGGAGATGAATCTTGAAAATAATTTGATTAGTAAAGTAAGTACAATCATGATATTGCCTTCCTCATTCATCTTATTCATCTATTTTGGAGGTAAATTCTGAAGACAATATTGATTTTTATAGGATGGCCAATGAATGTCAAGTTTATGTTCTCTAGGATCACTTGTACAAATTTTCGATTAAAGAGAATTTTTTTCTTTAAGATGTTTTAGCTCATTTTGTTTTTTTTCATTTCATGCTTTATTTTCTCCCAGATGGCCCAAAATCAATAATTTTGATCCTTTAGATACTACCGTTTATGAGGCCGATGAGTGCAATTTTGATATCACACCCGACCCTGATGCTACACAGTCTGAGAGTGATGAGGACGAGTGTGATATTGAAAATGAATTCAGGCGACACGAGGAAAATCCAAAGCCTAACTTGGAAGAAACAAAAATGGTAAACATTGGGACAAACACGGACGTAAGAGGGGTTAAAATCAGCATACACTTGACTAGAGGGCAGAAGAAAGAGATGATAGAATTTTTGATTTTGTTCCAAGACGTCTTTGCCTGGTCTTATGATGATATGCCTGGCATTTCAACAGATGTCGTGGTTCACAAACTCTCCACCGTTCCTCTTCCGTCTAGATGTGTCTGTCTCAGACCATTAGTCATGTATCACTCAGTCGTACTAGTGGACGAGGAAAACAGGGAAAAGACAGCATTCATTACTCCTTGGGGGACATTCTGCTACAGAGTTATGCCATTTGGACTCAAGAATGTTGGTGCAACATATCAACGCACTATGACCACCTTGTTTCATGACATGATACACGAAGAGATGGAGGTCTATGTTCGATGACATCATTATCAAATCTAAGAAGGTTGATGGATCACTTGACCAATCTTAAGAAGGTATTTGAGAGGATGAGGAGATATACTCTGAAGTTGAACCCAGCAAAGTGCACCTTTGTAGCTTCTTCCGGAAAGTTATTAGGTTTCATTATCAGTAAGCGGGGAATTGAGATAGACCCAGCAAAGATCAAAGCTATCTGTGATATGTCTGCCCCAAAGACTCAGAAGAACGTAAAAAGCTTCTTGGGAAAAATCAATTTCGTTGGTCGCTTCATTGCTCAGCTGACAGCTACTTGTGAACCTTTGTTCCAACTGTTGAGAAAAAATGCACCGATGTACTGTAATGATGACTATCAACAGGCTTTTGACAAAATCAAAAATTATCTTTTGAACCCTCCTGTGTTGGTCCCCCCAAAGCCAGGAAAGTCATTAATCATGTATCTATCGATTTTGGACGGATCCATGGGTTGTGTTTTGGGGCAGCATGACGATTCAGGCAGAAAAGAGCAGGCTATCTATTATGTAAGTAAGAAGTTTACAGTCCATGTTAAAAGCCAATTATTCTTTTTTGGAACGAATATGCTGTGCATTGGTTTGGACCTCCCAACGGCTAAGGCATTATCTACTGGGTCATACCACTTATCTCATTTCCAAGTGTGATCCCCTTCGCTATCTGTGAGAGAAGCCTATGCCGACATGACCCTTGGCTAGATGGCAGATGTTGTTAGCAGAATTCGATATCATCTTCACTACTCAAAAGGCTGTCAAAGGACAAGAGATAGCGGATCATCTAGCTGAGAACCCAAGGGAGAATGATTATCAACCCTTGCACAGGATACTTTCCGGATGAAGACATCTTATTCATTGGCACTGCCGAAGACATGAAAGATGAATGTCCCCATTGGAGGCTATTCTTTGATGGTACATCCAACACTTTCGGTGCGGGCATAGGAGTAATTTTGATATCACCAGAGGGCAGACACTTTCCAGCAATTGCTAAGTTACAGTTTCCATGTACGAACAACATGGCAGAGTATGAGGCTTGCATACTTGGTCTAAAAAGGGCATTGGACATGGGTATTAAAGAGTTAGCTGTGTTTAGTGATTCAGATTTGCTCATCCATCAGACGCTGGGGCATTGGGTAACCGGGGATTCTAAAATCATGCCATATCACTGCAGTATTCTCAAACTAGGTCGACAATTTGATACTTTGGAATTCACTCACATACCCCGATCCAGGAATGTATTTGCCAATGCTCTGGCTACCTTATCTTCAACGACCAGTCATCCAGACGGCACAGTGATAGAACCCATTACCATTCAGGTGCTGGAAAAGCCAGGGTACTGTTGCACTCTTGAGACAGAATCTGATGGACTTCCTTGGTTTCATGATATCAAGGAGTTTCTGGACAAAAGTATCTATCCTCTAGGGGCTGGTACTTCAGATAAGAAGTTTCTACGCCGAATGTCAATCAAGTTCTTTTTAAATGGCAATATACTTTATCGAAGGATGATAAATCTGGGTCTTCTTAGGTGCGTTGATAAGAAAGAGGCCGCTTACATTATGGAGGATGTTCATGGGAAGGGGAGTTTGTGGGCCACACATGAACGGGCACTTATTAGCTAAGATGTGATAATGAGAGCAGGCTATTCCTGGCTTACTATGGAGCACGATTGCATCGAATTTGTCCGCAGGTGTGTTAAGTGCCAAATGCACGGGGATGAGATAAAGGCAGCACCAACTGAATTGCACAACATCACTACTCCATGGCCCTGTTCAATTTGGGAAATGGACGTCATTGGATTGATCGAGCCGCCAGCTTCTAATGGTCATCGCTTCATTCTGGTAGCAATTGAATATTTCACTAAGTGGGTCGAGGCTGAATCCTACAAGCACGTAACAAAGAAGGTAGTGGCGGAGTTCATCCGTAAGAACATCATTTGCCACTTTGGGATCCCGCATACATTGGTTACCTACAATGCCAAGAACCTGAAAAATGAAATGGTAGATGGTCTTTGTGCCCAATTCAAGATTAAGCATCGCAATTCCACCATCTCAAGGCCAAAAATGAATAGGGCGGTTGAAGCAGCTAGAACAAAAATCTTAAGAGAATTATTCGAAAAATGGTTGACAGTCAGCGTGATTGGCATGAAAAGTTGCCATATGCATTGCTGGGTTATCGGACTGCCATCAGGACATCTACTGGGGCAACGCCTTACTCCCCATGTGCGGAATGGAAGTTGTTTTGCTAGCGGAAGTAGAGATCCCTTCTCTACGCATTCTTATGGAAACTTAGTTAGAAGATGCAGAATGGGTGCGGCTCAGACCTGAAAGCTTGCACTCATTGATGAAAGACAGCTAATAGCTGTGTGTCATGGCCAATGTTATCAACGGAGGATGGCCCGAGCATACAACAAGAAAGTCAAGCCCAGACATTTTCAGGCTGGCGATCTATTCTTGAAACGCATATTGCCAATACAGGACGAAGCAAAGGGCAAGTTTGATCCTAACTGGCAGGGTCCATTCATTGTACACAAAGTAATATTAGGAGGAGCTCTTATCCTTACGGAGATGGATGGACAGGTTTTTCCCCAACCGATAAATGCGATAACATGGTCAAAAAGTTTTTCATCTGATTTGGCAGACTGTAAACCTTAAGTCATTGCAGAACGTCGGATAGAATTCCACCTGTTGTTTTCTTTCCCTTTTCACCCACATCCGGACTAAATCCTTTTATATCTCTTCTCTTTATTTGCCTATGTTTCGGGCTGCATCTTATACACATCTAGATGTGTATAAAACAGATTGGAACTGAGCTCATTTGCAATGTTGGGGCAAATTGTTGTTTTTGGGTGGCAAAAAAAATCAAAAAAAAAAAGAAATGAAAAGAAAGTTTGAGAGGCTGACCAAAACAAATACCCAACAAAACTCAGTTTGTTATAATGAAACTGGGGCAATTTTTTCAAATCTATTTCTCCAGTTCAGTCCGTTGCCTTCAAGTAAGACTCTCAGCCCAAAACTAGGGCAATTCTTTTAGATAAGGGACATAACCAGTTTTCCTCAAATCACAAACCCGCTCTTCCATCCCTTGCAGCTATGTTCTTTCCAACCAAAGCGCATCTGCCATCTTAAATTGGGGCAAGTTTTTGTTAAGATAATCCCAATCTTTACCAATCATATGACTTAACCCATTTTGACCCTAACTATCCTAAGTTCTGCATAGGCCAAACTTGAGTAGTTTGTGCGGTCTCGGCAGTTGATGTTAACATGTCTATCCCAATTACAGGGAAGGCAGCCTTACTGATGCCGAAAAACTTTGAAAACTAAAGTTCACATGCATTGGAAAAGGCGATTACTTAGCCAGACGTCTTCCGTTTACTCCCACACCTTGCTGTTTACTTGGATCTCATAGGTGAAAACCCGGAAAGGGCACCTTTGTTTTAATGCAAAAAAAAAAAAAAAAGGGAGGAAAACCTTAGTGAAAACCTGAAAAGGCGCTGAGGAAGGGGTAAGCTGAGCAAATGGTCAAAGTCTAGTTGACGACTTCTCTGGGTCCAAGTCTGGGAAAGTGTTCAACTGAAATTTGTTGACCGAAGTTAGGCTTATTGGTTGCCTCAAGTCGTTCTCTCAACATCAATCAGTCATTGGCCTTTAAAAGGCACGTATCCGATGGATCCAAAGCATTGCCTGATCGGGTCCAAATCACTTGAAATGAAAGTCAAAGCGGTATTAATACGATGATGGCACGATTTTTACTAAGATTGCTCCCATATGCCTGTATTATTTATTCATGTACTTCTATCAAACTCACATGCTGCCATTTAGTTTGTTTGTAGTTGTTCTTCTTGTTGTTGATGTTTTAGTTGTCAAATATGTGAAAACCATCTGTTTAATTGAACTACGTTCGACCTGATTCCTGTGGTGGGATACGTAGGCAGCTCTTAGCGAGCTCAGTCACCTTGCTTATAGTAATGTTTGCTAAGATTGACATTTTGTATGTTTTGGCACTGACCAATTCGAGTTTTCTTTGCTTGATATCACATTGTTTTGAGTACCTGCAGGTACATGAAAATAAAGTGGACACTAAAATCCACGACACTGGGGCAAATTTTTATTGATTGGATATCCTTCATAAACAACAAGGACTGGAAACTCAGTGTGACCATCTCCCAAGTCTGTCTCTTATAGTTTGAGAATAGATGATATGTATAAGAGACAGGGTTAATAAAGATTTATACACGAAGTCATTGATTAGGGTTAATTACTAGTTGCCTTTTACACTTCATTTATGGGTAAACCCAATGACATGGCTCCGTGTATGTATCATACTTATTGCATTTTCACCCGATAAACAAATTTTGGGTTCTCATTTTCATTTTTCATTAACCTGATAAACGAATTTCAGGTTTTGCATTTGCACTCCCGATAAACAAATTTCGGGTTCTCATTTCCATTTTCATAACCTGATAAACGAATTTCAGGTTTGCATTTTCATCCCCGATAAACGAATTTCGGGTTTCCATTTTCAATAACCTGATAAACTGTTGAATTTCAGGTTTGCATTTTCATCCCCGATAAATGAATTTTGGGTTTCCATTTCCATTAACCTGATAAAAGAATTTCAGGTTTGCATTTTCACCCGATAAATGAATTTCGGGTTCTCATTTCTATTTTTCATTAACTTGATAAACGAATTTCAGGTTTGCATCCCGATAAACGAATTTCAGTTCTCATTTCCATCTTCATTAACCTGATAAACGAATTTCAGGTTTGCATTTCTGCATCACCCGATAAACAAATTTTGGGTTCTCATTTCCATCTTCATTAACCTGATAAACGAATTTCAGGTTTGTATCTTTACCCGATAAATGAATTTTGAGTTCTCATTTCCATTTTCATTAACCTGATAAACGAATTTCAGGTTTGCATTTGCACACCCGATAAACGAATTTCGTGTTCTCATTTCCATCTTCATTAATCTGATAAACGAATTTCGGGTTCTCATTTCCATCTTCATTAATCTGATAAACGAATTTCGGGTTCTCATTTCCATGAAGGTTTTATTTAACATGATAAACGAATTTCATGTTTGCATCTTCACCCGATAAACGAATTTCGGGTTCTCATTTTCATTAACCTGATAAACGAATTTCAGGTTTGTATTTTCACCCGATAAACGAATTTTGGGTTCTCATTTCCGTTTTCATAACCTGATAAACGAATTTCAGGTTTGCATTTTCATCCCTGATAAACGAATTTCGGGTTTTCATTCCATTAACCTGATAAACCAATTTCAGGTTTGCATTTTTACCTAATAAACGAATTTTGGGTTCTCATTTCCATTTCCCTTGACCTGATAAACATATTTCTGCTTTGCATACACATCCCGATAAATAAGATTTCGGGTTAATAGAATGAAAACCCGAACCTGATAAACGAATTTCTGTTTTGCATTTTCATCCCCGATAAACGAATTTCGGGTTTCCATTCTATTAACCTGATAAACGAATTTCAGGTTTGTATTTCTCCATCACCCGATAAACGAATTTCGGGTTCTCATTTCCATCTTCATTAACCTGATAAACGAATTTCAGATTTGCATCCCTACTCGATAAACGAATTTTGGGTTCTCAAATCCATTTTCATAACCTGGAGAACGAACCCGAAATTCATTTTATCCCCGATGAAAAATGAAAGACTGGGTTTCCATTTTCAGGTTAACCTGATAGACGAATTTCAGGTATGCATCTAGATGTGTATAAGAGAATTTCGGGTCTATTCTATTAACCTGATAAATTAATTATCAGGTTTCCATTCTATTAACCTGAACCTGAAATTCAATTTTGCAGGTTAATGAATCACCCGATAAATGAATTTCGGGTTCTCATTGTCATCTCAATTAACCTGATAAATGAATTTTCAGGTTTGTATTTTCACCCGATAAACGAATTTCGGGTTCTCATTTCCATCTCCATTAACCTGATAAACAAATTTCAGGTTTGCATTTGCACTTCTGATAAACGAATTTCGGGTTCTCATTTCCATTTCCATTTCCATAACCTGATAATCAAATTTCAGGTTTGAAACGTAGCAATTTTTAGAATCCGATAAACGAATTTCAGGTTTCCATTCTATTAACCTAATAAACGAATTTTAGGTTTGCATTTTCACCCGATAAACAAATTTCAGGTTCTCATTTTCATTTTTCATTAACCTGATAAACGAATTTCAAGTTTGCTTTTCTACATCATGTGATAAACAAATTTCGGGTTCTCATTTCCATTTTCATTAACCTGATAAACAAATTTCAGGTTTGCATTTCTGCATCACCCGATAAACGAATTTTGGGTTCTCATTTCTATTTTCATTAACCTGATAAACAAATTTCAGGTTTGCATTTCTGCATCACCCGATAAACGAATTTTGGGTTCTAATTTCTATTTTCATTAACCTGATAAACAAATTTCAGGTTTGTATTTTCACCCGATAAACGAATTTCGGGTTCTCATTTCCATCTTCATTAACCTGATAAACGAATTTCAGGTTTGCATCTTTACCCGATAAACAAATTTGGGTTCTCATTTCCATTTTCATGTGTATAACCTGATAAACAAATTTCAGGTTTGCATTTCTGCATCACCCGATAAACAAATTTTGGGTTCTCATTTCCATCTCCATTATCCTGATAAACGAATTTCAGGTTTGCATTTTTATCCCCGATAAACGAATTTCGGGTTCTCATTTCCATTCTTCATTAACCTGATAAACGAATTTCAAGTTTACATTTTCACCCGATAAACGAATTTCGGGTGCTCATGTCCATTTTCATTAACCTGATAAATGAATTTCAGGTTTGCATTTTCATCCCCGATAAATGAATTTCGAGTTTTCATTTTCATTAACCTGATAAACGAATTTCAGGTTTGCATTGTCATCCCCCATAAACGAATTTCGGGTTTCCATTTTCATAACCTGATAAACGAATTTCAGGTTTGCATTTTCATCCCCGATAAACGAATTTCGAGTTTCCATTCTATTAAACTGATAAACGAATTTCTGGTTTGCATTTCTGCAACTCGATAAATGAATTTTGGGTTCTCGTTTCCTTACACTGTTTTATTAACCTGATAAACGAATTTCAGGTTTGCAATTGTCATCCCCGATAAACGCATTTCGGGTATCCATCTTAATTAACCTGATAAATGAGAACCCGAAATTCATTTACCCAATAAATGAATTTCGAAATTCATTTCCATGTTAAATAAAAATGATAAACGAATTTCAGGTTTCATTTGCACTCCCGATAAACGAATTTCGGTTTCTCATTTTCATCTTCATTAACCTGATAAACAAATTTCAGGTTTGCATCTTAACCCGATAAATGAATTTCGGGTTCTCATTTCCATTTTTATTAACCTGATAAACGAATTTCAGGTTTGTATTTTCCTCCCTGATAAACGAATTTCGGGTTTCTATTTTCATAACCTGATAAACGAATTTTAGGTTTGCATTTTCAGCCTCGATAAACGAATTTCGGGTTTCCATTCTATTAACCTGATAAATGAATTTCGGGTTCTCATTTCTATTTTCATAACCTGATAAACGAATTTCAGATTTGCAGAAAAATTCGTTTTCGAATTTCGGGTTTCAATTCTATTAACCTGTTCTATTAAACGATAGACGAATTTCAGGTTTGCACCTTCTGCAATCAACCGATAAACGAATTTCGGCTTTCGGCATCAAGTTTGCATTACCAGACAAACTCACAATTCGGGTTTTCATTTCACTCTTGTTACCTCGATGACACAAAGTCGGATTTTCATTTTAATTTACATGTCTTTACCCCGATGACACAAAGTCGGGTGTTCATTTTAATTCACATTGTTTGCTCAGTTTCATCACCAGTGGCGTTTGCATGTTGTGGCAAGTTAGTTTTCTTTGTCATTCACAGCTACGTTTCATTCTAAGTCACTGTGCTCCCGATAAACACCAGATCGGGATTTCATTTTTGTTTCCAAGTTTCATTTATGTCTCTTATGGTTCATTTCACTGGGTGTCTTTTTATTCACTTCTTTCCCTCAATGAAGACTTTTCGGCTCTGGATGAATAGATAGACCTAATCTTCCCGGTGTGTTTGTCAAGATGGTGAATTTCCTCTTTCATGACCTCATGAGCTTAATGTTGACATGTGGCAAATTCTGTTGCATGATTGGAATCATCCAGTCATGCGGTGTCTACAATCTTAGCCTAGAGCTTCTTCGATCCTCTTCGACACTCTGGCAAAGATGGGTAGCTGTAGACACCTATTTTTGTCCCTTAAGTTCTCCCCTATTTTCCTTGTAATTTGACTTTCAATTTTCTTTTTAATTTCTTTTTAACCTGCTCTTTGATTTCCTCTTAATTTATCCTTTAATTCCCTCTTAATTTGTCTTATGGTGTGTTAATTATTATGTATTTTATGCATTTTGAAATACTAATAATGAGTTTTAATATTATTAAGTTTTTAGATTTTTCAAAAAAAAAATTATTAAAAAAATTTATGATTGAACCTAAAGAATCTATACTGTTCACGGGCCGAACAGTCAACTCGACAGAGTATTTTGGCGAGGTTTTGCTCTGCATTTTTTCACCCGAACATTTTTCTCTGCGTTTGTAAAGTTCAAGCAAAATCGTTCATCTGGTAGGTGAAAATGTGGTGGAAGAAGCCCGGTTCATCAACCGGAAGTTTGGAGGTGCCGAAAGCAAATTCGGCTCAAACGCACTCCAAGCCTCTTATACACCATTAGATGTGTTACTGAGGTTGAGGTGAGTTAAATGGGCTAGATTTGAATCGATTGTTTTGGTGACAAAATGCTTCTCTTATACACATTTAGATGTATTTAGAGACTTAATTTTCGAATTTATATTTCATAATGTTTAAATTTAATATTTTTATTAGCTTTAGAATAGTTTTTGGAGTGTCTCTAAAGGTTTACACGAAAATTTTGTTGAATGTTTTATGCAAGTTTATGTTTGGTTCATATACCCACTTTCTCCCTTTGATTTATGTTTATGTAGTTGTTTATGTTAATTAATTGTTATATCTACATATTCTATGTAAATATTAGAATTTTGTGGCTATTTTCTTAGAATTTTTGGGTTAAAGGTTTGAAGGTTTCACTTTTTGGGGTGGTTATGGAGTTGAGAAAAGTTGGGGGAATATAGAGAAACGTTCAAGTGTATAAATAAAAACAAACTGAACCATAACCCAAAAATGACTTTGGGCTAGTGGTTCAGCAACTGGTGTTCCTTCTTGGTGGCTTGGGTTCGAATTTCCTTGCCCCCATTTTCCTTAGGATTTTTTGAGTTTTGAACCCTTGGATCCATAGGACTGCCACGTCATCGATGACGTGGAGGATTTTTTGAGTTTTGAACCCTTGGATCCATAGGACTGCCACGTCATCGATGACGTGGCGCCCTGTCAGCTATGACGTGCCAAAAAAAAGAGAAAAGTCTTCTGACATGTTCTACTTGATGCCACGTCATCGATGACGTGGCACCACCAGATTGCGCCACGTCAACGATGATGTGCACACAATCTTTTTAATGGAGCATTTGATGCCACATCATCGATGACGTGGCACCACCAGATTGCCCCACGCCATCGATGACGTGGCAGTCACACAACATTTTAGGGGACCATTTGATGCCACGTCATCGATGACGTGGCACACAAAAAAATTTTAAAAAAAAAGTTCAGAAAATTTTTATTTGCGTTTTAACCCTCCAAATTTCAGATTTTTGCATTTTAGCCCTCAAATAATTTTCTAAATTACATTTAGGCCCTTAAGAAATTTTCTTTAATATTACTGTTTTTTCTTTTCAAATTTCTTCTAAGTTACATTTTTAATGACAATAACCACCAAGCTTTTATTTGATTTTTGTTAGACATTTTAATATGTTTAATTACCCTTTGATTGTGAAATTATCGTTTTGCCCTTATGAATATTAAATTGTAAATAGGCTCTGATTTTGCACATATTTTTCGATTAGTTTCTTTTGTGATGATTTGTACTTTATTTTTATACATGTTGATGTGTATAAGAACGAGGATGCAGCATAGTACGATTATGAGATATGTCAAATGGATGTCGTCTCAAATTTTGTTTAGTTGCACGACTAGACAATTCGTTTATAGATGTGTATAAGAGACAGACTTTACCCGACGTTGGACCGGTTGCATGATAAGAACACAATGTATTTTAAAGTTTTCAATTTTTGTATTGCCCTTTATTCCCAAGGGACAAAATGGTGTACCCGAGCTAAATTTAGTTCAAAATTTTTATTTACCATTTATTTTCATTTCCTCATTATATATGCAGATATGTTTATTACTTTTAAACTATCTTAAGCACACGTACGCTACAAAGTCGGCAATAATGAATACTGTTGTATTGAAAAGGGAAACGTGATAAAATCATGCAACCGGTCCAACGTCGGGTAAAGTGGGTGCCGGGGGAAATTATAATCTCCCCCCAAACCTTCCCATTTTACAACAGGATTTCCAAACTCATGTTTTTTGAATTACGTGGACCAGGAGTCAATCTAGACTGGGGTTTATTTTTTCTTTAAATTTTGATGTATTTTTGTGTCCCGGCGCTCCAACACACCGGGTGGCGACTCCAATCCTGTGTTACCTAGCTTAGATTATTTTTGTACAATTCATAGTCGCATTTAAAGCCCCGTTATGTAATAGTAAATAGGTGATTCATTTAAATTGGTAATAGTAAGTAGGTAATTTATGTTTGTAATAGTAAATAAGACTTTTGCATTTAATCACCTATTTCTAAAGCACCACATATTTAACAGTGCTGGTCCCAAAGGTGTCTGCCAGAACGCGAGTTGTGGGGGGTGCGACAACACCAAAATCTTTCAGAGTATGTTTCATCCAAAGAAGTTGAGCAGAACAATTTCCAGTAGCAATGTATTTGGCTTCAGCCCTAAAAAGAGAAATACAATTTTGTTTTTTGCTAAACCAAGACACAAGACAATTTTGCAGGAAATGACACATACCACTGGTACTTTTTCTATCAATTTTACACCCAGCAAAGTTAGCGTTAGAATAACTAATTAAATCAAATGTAGAGGACTTTGGATAACACAAACCAAAATTCATAGTGTACCTTTCAAATATCTAAAAATTCTTTTTATAGCTATCAAGTGCGATTCTTTGGGGCAAGATTGAAATCTAGCACATAATCTAACAGCAATCTAATATCTGGTCTACTGGCTGTTAAGTAAAGTAGGCTTCCGATCATACCTCTATAGTGTTTTTCATCAACACCATTACCTCCTTCATCTTTATCAAGTTTGGTTGAAGTGCACATAGGCGTACCAACTTGTTTGAAATCTTCCATCCCAAATCGTTTGAGTAGCTCCTTTGTATACTTGATTTGTGTAATCTTGTTGTTCCTTCCTTTGTTTGGTGAACTTGTAGTCTGAGGAAAAATTGTAACTTGGTCATCATACTCATCTCAAACTCTTTTTGCATTAAATGTGAAAAGTCCTTGCACAAGCTTTCATTAGTTGCTCCAAAAATAATATCATCAACATAAATTTGAACAATTAACAAACCATTTAAATCTATTTTTGTAAAAAGAGATTGTCAACTACACTTCTACAAGTTCTTTAAATCCATTTTCAATCAAAAAACCACTTAATCTTTCATACCAAGCTCTTGGAGCTTGTTTCAAACCATATAAAGCTTTAGAGAGTTTGAAAACATGATTTAGAAGATTTTTATTTTCAAAGCCCGGGGGTTGTTCAACGAAAACTTCCTGATCGATAAAACCATTTAAAAATGCGCTTTTGACATCCATTTGAAATACTTTGAAATCATTGAAACAGCAAATGCGAGAAACATGCGAATGGATTCTAATATACCCACAGGTGCAAAGGTTTCATCAAAGTCAATATCTTCTTCTTAAGCATAACCTTTTGCAACAAGTCTAGCTTTGTTTCTTATGATTTCACCTTTGTCATTTTATTTGTTTCTAAAAACCCTCAAAACCAAAACAATTACGGGATGAGAAGATGGTCTTTCAACCAAGATGTCCATACGTTATTTTTCTCAAATTGATGAGTTCATCTTGCATGGCATCAACCCAAGATTCATCATTCAAAGCAACATCTACATGTTTAGGTTCAATGTTAGAAAGTAATGCACAATTACTATTCAAAGGTTTATGAGAACGAGTAGTTACCCCATGTGTATAAGATCACCTATGATTAAATTTTGAGTGTTACTAGAGACGAATCTCCAAGCTCATCGGAACCTCTTTTGCAGTATCCTCGTTCTTTTCTTTTTCATCATCTATTTGATGGTCGTTGACATCATTGCTTGATGTGATCTCTTGATGATCTTCATGACTAGTGAGCTTTTCGAGTTCCTTTAGAATACCTACATCTTCATCTTCACACAAATTCTTTGAGATAACATCATTAGCTTCATCAAATGTAACATGCACAACTTCTTCAATCAAGAGCGTTCTTCTATTGTAAATTCGGTATGCTTTCTTGACACTAGAATATCCTAGAAAGATTCCTTCATCCGATTTTTTGTCAAATTTACCAAGGTTTTCTATGCTTTTTAAAATAAAACATTTGCAACCAAAAACTTTGAAATAGCTTACAAAGGATTTTTTACAAAAAAGGAGTTCATAAGGAGTTTTGTTTAAAAAGGATCTTAATAAAACTCGATTCATGACATAACAAGCCATGTTAACAGCTTCGGCCCAAAAGTATTGAGGTAAGTCGCATTCACTAATCATAGTTCTACTGTATCTTGAAAAGTCCTATTTTTCCTTTCAATAACACCATTTTGTTGAGGGACTCGAACAACCAAAAATTCATGAAAAATACCGTTGTGATCACAAAAATCGAGAAAACCTCCAAATTTAAATTCGGCACCATTGTTACTTCTTAAACGAATGATCTTTAAATTCAATAAATTTTGAATTTTGGGAAACAATTTTACAAATTTTTCAAAAGCCTCACTTTTGTGAACAAGAAATAATACCCAAGTGTATCTAGATTAGTCATCTACAATAACAAAGGCATATTTGCAACCACCAAGACTAGCATGTTGAGTAGGTCCAAATAAGTCTAAATGCAACAATTCTAAAGGTTTATGAGTGGACACAAAGCTTACAGCCAATTATTATTTGGTTTAAAAGAAACTTTGACTTGTTTACAAAATTGGCATGCATCGTAAATTTTATTTTTCAAAAATTTTAGTTTTGGCAAACCTCTTACCAAATCCTTCTTAGCAAGTTTTTCAATCAAATCCATGTTAAAATGACAAAGTCTTCTATGCCAAAGCCAAGGATCATCTATGGAAGCGGTAAGACATTTTACATTGCTATTGCTAATTTTATCAAGAAAAATACATAAACATCATTGTGCCTAGTGCCCTTGAATAAAAAAACATGATTTTTATCAAGGATAAGACATTCATGCTTGGTAAAAAATACATATAAATTTTTATCACAAAGTTAACTTACACTTAATAAATTATAGTTCAAATTATCAACAAGAAACACATTCTTAATCAAGGTTTCACCATTTTTACCTACATCACCAATACCGATTGATTTTGCTTTATCGTTATCTCCAAATGTGACTTTTCCACTATTTTTGGATATGAGATTTGTGAAGAAAGAAAGCATCACCCGTCATGTGCCTTGAACATCCACTATCTATGAACCACTTAGCATTGTTGGTGATGTTAAGTACCTACACAATAAATCAATTGATAACTTTTGGTATCCACATTTTCTTGGGTCCATTTGAGTTAGTGAAATTGCAATCAATCCATGTGACTTTCATTCCAAGTTTTTCATTCTTCTTCATATAACACATATTCTTAACATGTCCATGTTGTTGACAATATCTACAAATAGTATTTTTATTTCCATATAAAGATGATTTTGATTTTACAAAACATAAGTCATCCCTTCTAAACATGATAAAGTTTTTGTTGATTAATACATTTCTATTTCTTTTCAAATCAACAACATTTTCTTTCTTTCTAGTCAAGAGAACATCCAAATCATCCAATAAGAGTAAGGAGGCTTGTTCTTCCTTGACCTTTGATCTCACATGCATTCTTTTCTTCAAGTCACAATTTTCTTCTGATAGAATATTATTTTCATTCACAACTTAGGTTTAAAGTTGTGCATTCAATAGAGCATTTGAATCTTCACTAACTCCTTATTTCTAGCATATGATTCCTCTAAACTACAATGCAATTTCAAAATGAAAGCTTCAAGATCACTTTCATCATTTTCATCATTAGATTCATAGTTAGAATTTACCTCATCATCTCCAATGGCCATAAAGGCCATTTGTGCCGACTCCATTTCTTCTTCGACTTCTCCTTCGGAGTTGCAATCATCCCATGTGATTTGAAAGTTATTGAATCTAGGTTTTCTTCCTTTCTTCTTTTTCTTGGAAGGGCACTCATTTGCAAAGTGTCTGAGTTGACCGCATTCAAAACATTTTTTGTTTTGCTTTTTCATTTCCAGCCTAGTCTTTCCTTGGAAATTATTTGAATTTGTAGCTCCACCTCTTCTCATTCTTCGTTTGTTGATGTAATGTTTAAGAAATCCTTTGGTGATGAGTGCAAGATCTCCTTCATCAAGATCTTCATCTTCTAGATTGATGGAGCAGCTATTTTCATCCTCTTCTTGAGAGGTCTTTAGAGCAATGCTCCTTCTTGGCCTTGCTTCTTCATCATCCACCACTTTGGTCTTCAACTTCAATTCATAAGATGTAAGAGAATTGATTAGCGATTCAATAGGCATTGAATTTAAATTCTTGGCTTCCTCTATAGAAATTGTTTTGGCATCCTATGCTTTGGATAGAGCATTTAGGATTTTTCTATTTTTTTCACCCAAAGAATACTCCTTACCCAAGGCTTCAAGATCCTTAATGATGTCATTGAACCTACAATACATTTTGTCAATATTTTCATGTGGTTCCATCTTGAAGGACTCATACTTGGCAACAAGTAAGGATTTCTTTTGCTCACGAACATCGTCACTCCCTTCATGGATTTCCTTCAATTTAACCCAGATTTCTTTAGCGGAAATGCATCCCGAGTTGATTCATTTGCATCCAAGCCATTATATAGCACATTCATGGCTTTTGCATTTAATGTCAAGTTTGCCTTGTCTTGTGGAGTGAGCTCATCCCTTGTCTTTTCTCTTCTTGTATTTGTGTAGCTTCAAAAGGACCTTCATTAACAACATACCACAAGTCAATGTCAATAGATTGCAAAAATATTTTAGATTTTCTTATACCATCTAATAAAATTTGAGACATTAAACATAGGGGGCCTGGTAACTCATTGACCCTCAAAAAATAGAGCATTGTTGGTAATTTTAACAAAGAATTCGGATCAAAAGCAATTTGCAATAGTCATGAGACCAGTGATGAATCTTAAATTGTTGGTCCTTAAATAACCTAAGTGGGGGTGAATTAGTCTGTCTAAGAATACACATGTAGATTGTAAACCTTATTTTGATGATGAATAAACACTTAACTCTGTAAACAAGTTTTTGCAGGTTTGTTATTTGTTTTTCTAGAGACAGGGTGTTCGGACTCACTGTACCGTGTGAACAGTCAAGTCCTGTCTCTTATACACATCCAGATGTGTATAACAGACACTGTATAAGAAAGAATAAAATAGTGACAAGAGCTTGTGTTAATGTGAATGTCCTATATAACATCTGTCTCTTATACACATCTAGGTGCATAAGTTGTGGTACCAGAGTTAAGTGTTTATTCATCATCAAAATAAGGTTGCTTAAATTGCTCTGTATTCTTAGAAACCTTATTCACCCCCTCTTAGGTTACATTTGGGTGTGTATCCTTGATAAAAATCATGTTTTTTTATTCAAGGGCACTAGGCACAATGATGTTTATGTATTTTTCTATAAAGACCATCTAATACATTCAATACAAGCCTTAGAGAAGAGCAATTTTAGTACAAATTGGCTATAGTGCTTTGTTGTATTAGTGTGCAGTTTAGAGTGCAATTCAACTTTGAGTGGAGTGATAATCTTGTACGAAAGTGAGGTTGGAAGTAAGATTCTTGGCTCAACTAAAAGAATTTTAGTGTGAGCAAGAATATCCTTATTTTGTAAAGATTATTGGCTCACCAAGTGTGTGAAGCATTTTAGTGATTTGATACTTCAAGCTTGTTAGCTTGGAAGTATTGGCTGATTAATTTGCTCTCTTTCTTACTTCACTATTTCACTGATTCGATTATATCAATTTTTATTTTAAAAATCTTAATATTTCTAAAAGTATTTTTAGAAACCTAATTCACCCCCCTCTCTTAGGTTGCTTTGGGACCAACAAATGCTTTTAGAAATATTAATCTTATTGAGATTTTTCAACTAATAAATACTATAATAGAATCTGTGAAATTGTGAAGTAAGAAAGTGTATAAATTAAACAACCAATACTTTCAAGCTAACAAGCTTGAAGTATCAATTCACTCGAATGCTTCACACACTTGGTGAGCCAATAATCTTTACAAAGTAGAAAAATTCTTGATTCACACTAAAACTCTTTTAGATGAGCCAAGAATTTTACTCACAATCTCACTTTCGTACAAGATTATCACTCCACTCAAAATTGATTTGCATACTAAACGGCACACTAATACAATATAGCACTATATCTAATTTGTACTAAACATTGATTGATCTTTTCTAAGGCTTGTATTCAATGTATTAGTTTATTTTTACAGAATATCAGAGCAGTTATTTATAGGAGCAATAAATGGTGGTTGCAACTACTTCCTAACCGCAAAATAATAAATGCACAAAAAGTAGCCGTTGGGGTTTCGGACATCCGAGATAAGTAGGATGCGTCCAACACAGCGTCTGATCTCTATGCAGTTGGTGAAGAACATCGTTCGAACTTGTGCATGCGTCCGTTCCATCGTCCGAATGGAGCTTCAGACGGTCATGTTCGTCCCAAAGAGACTTTGTTCGGACAGTTGTGTGTGTCCGTTAGTGCAGTAAGATCCTTGCCTTCTGCCTGTTGGTTCAGACGGTGGGATTCTTCCGAGAAGCTTGACATAGTTCGGATGGTACAATGCGTCCGAACACCCTATCTTCAGCAAAACAAGTAACAGACCTGCAAAACTTGTTTATAGAGTTAAGTGCTTATGTCATCATCAAAATAAAGTTTGGAAAACATCCTAAAAGAAATATTGAACTCTAGTACACTGATCAAAAGTGAAAATGGGGTTTTACATGAACAAACTCAACACTTTCATCCACCATTTCATTTACAAAAGTACACACTATACACAGTCACAAATGTTTACTTTGACTAATGAAAAGTTTATGAAATCCTTGTTCAAATGTAAGTTGATCTGGGGCAAACAAGTCAAGTTTCTCAAAAATTTACTTCAAGTATAGAAAGATCTTAAAGACTTGTTTTATGAAGCACAAAAGATGCAAATAAACATACAAGGACATTTGTGGACACCACAAGATTGAACAAAGAGCATCAATCAAAGCTATACTTGAACCCCAAATCTCTAAGATCATATAGCCTAGATTATGGATCGTGTAGAACTTCTTAAGCTTTTAATGTAATCTAAGATAATAGGGTAGGATAAATTTGGATATAAGTGGCTCAAATTGCTTTAGTTATTCCAATACAAACTCTTAGACTACTATCCCATACAAACAAGTCCCAAGAACCAGCATGACTTAATTAACGAACACTTGGAAAACAAAAATATTATTACTAACTAAATAAACTCTTGAAGGTAAGATGAATCTTCTTTATGCAATAAGAACAAAACACTTTCAATTTTCTTCTCTCATTTTTATGGCTTTTTTTTTTAAGAGAAGAATTTCATATGGAACAACATTTACAAAAATCAATCAATTACAACAAGGGAGATACAATTAACTTTCAACATCTTGACTTCAATACCCAAAGCAATTACACAAAAATCTCTACACAAACCATTATATAAACTCTAACTATTACACTAAGAACTAAGATGATTCTACAATGAGGTGATGGAATGAAGAAATGATGAAGAATCAAAATGGAATGGCTAAGTTCTGTGGTTGACAATGAAATTAGGTTATAAGGCTCAATGGGGTTGCTAGAGATAAATTAGTATAAGGTAGGTTTTTTGACTCAAACTACCCAAGAAATTGCCTAGATAATTTCTAAAATCTAGCTATTTGGTTAATGGGATATTCACATTACCACAACTAATGCACCATGCCAAACCTTACAAACCCACAAGATATCCAAATACAATTTATGCAATATGACCAAAGATGCATAATTCATCTTTTCCTACACTCAAAAATAATTTCCAAAAGTCTTAAAATGTAACACCTGACCTTTATTTTTATCATTTCACATATTTTCGTACTTGATTTTATTCTTTCAAATACTCATTAATATCTCTTTTAATTATTAAATAATCATTTTACCCTTTTTAAATATTTTCTAAAGTTGTTGGGTAAAACTATAATTTTATAAAACTTGAGGGACTAAATACAAAATTCTTCATTCATTATTTAAAACTTCATCACGAAGTCTGTATAAATGCTTCATTGTTACTTTCATTCTTCAAGTGACTTCCAGAGACATTTTCTAAACTCCATCAACCAATTCCTCAAATCCTAAATTTAGTTTGAAAAATTTACTCCCAAATCAAATTGGTGATTCAGGAATCCTCTAGACTTCTTTAATCCAAGTTCAAAAGTAAGTTTTACTTCCAGATTTGTGTGATCTTTATGTTAAATTCCAAGTTCCTCAGGAAATTGATTTGTTTAATTTTGTTGTTTTGTGATTTGATTTTAGTACCAAATATGTTTATGAGCTATTGGGATTCGATTTATGGTTTGAAATGACTTTTTAACCATTATTTTTGTGTATATTTGAATCATTGGTTTTAACAATTCTTAACCTAATGATAGTATTTAAAATTATGAACCTTAATTCTTAGATTTTTATCTTATTTTCATAAATTTAAGTCAACCCGTTACTCGCTTGTGTTCGATTATTACCTAATTTGAAAATTTGGGTGATACTCAAAAGTGAATCCTTATCTCCATTTTTATCCTAATGGTATAACACCCTATTGGTTTAGGTGATTTTGGATTAGAGTTTAGACCGTCGAAATAAGGATACATCTACGAAATCGATTTTCGAGATAAGTAACGTTTACGCCTTTTTATCAATACGCTATGTAGTATATGATTGTTGTTGTAATCCTAAAATAATTGATATTAAGGTAAGTATATTTATTTTGATTAATGTTTTTAAGGTAAGTACATTTATAAATTATGTTCATTATGTAACGTACCATTCGTTCATTATTGTACTATGTGTTAATGAATGATTACTGTGAAGGGCTCAATGGGTCACTTTAGTGAACTTGGCTGTGAGTGAGTGAATGAAATGAGATACTGAGTACTCTGGTTCATAAATGTTATACCCAGTCTATCGGGAAGACAAGTGATGACACTCCGTTATGCCTTGTCTACTCGAGCGGATAATAGATAGATCTGGATCCAGTGCTGCGAAGACTTTTGTTAACCATGAGCTCATTGATTGACATTTGCGTTTTAAATAATGATAATGTCTCGTATATTGTTTCCTGTACTGATTGTATACATTTATCTATAATTGGGTTTAAATGTTATTTACTATACACGATCTGCTTACTCCGTTATTTTTTTCCCTTTTGTTTGCAGTCGATGACCAATAGGAGACATTAGCAGGTCCTGAGTCGAGTGCTGACCAGAAGTGGATTACAATACAGACCCCAATTATTGGAGATAGAGTTTTCTTGTTTACCATCATAGTGTGAGGTTGATTTTTATGTTTAGGCCTGTGTGCCTATAGACTTGTTAGATTTGTCTTGTGATCGAATTTTTGACTGTGTTTGGGTTGCAGTTTTGATGCTTGTATATGAATGTGATTTGGTTATCGTGGAATGTCATGGACATGATTGTTGATTATACTTTTGGGGTCTTGTATTGGTTGATCTTGAGGTCTAATGACAGGTATTATGATTTGTATATTGCTCTTGTATTGTGCCTTGCATGCTTGGGGTGATCTCGAGGTGCGGTGTGTCATTGTCCCATTTTGGGGGCATGACATTGAGTGGTATCAGAGCCAAATTATTCAATCTTGTGTCTAGTATTGAGCTGAACTATTATTGTTATGAGTGCAATATTGGGGACTTAGACTTGTAAGTAACTCAGGGTTTAGGACTGGCCAACCTAAACTAGGAGTTACAGCGATTCCTTATTCGTAATGCTTAGGTGGGGAGTGGTTGAAGTGTTTAAGTGTGTTATTTCATGGTTAATGTCTAAATAAGAATTGACTGTGATACTTATCCTATATGAAATGTGCACGAAATGAAATCTGAATTGAATAAGATCAGACAGATTGTTATATCTCGGGAGGGAACACCTGGGTAAGAAATAGGGATCAATCAAACACAGGTTGAGGAATCTGTTAGAACCGATCAAGGGGCAAGAGAACAGATTCAGATTGAGTCTCAGACCCAGCAGCTACAGCAATTACAACAGTCTCAACCGTCACAAACACTTGTGTCGATGATAGATTATGTCACAATTGAGGCGATTGTAGGGCAAGCTGTGCATGCAGCCCTTCATACTAGTCTTCTGACTTCTTCATCTAATCCACCACCACAACCAGAGGCTAAGGATGTTGATTACTATTATCGGGCAATCACGAAGATCAATGCCGCTATTCCTACCTTTGAGTGTAGACATGATCCGGATGAAACAGAAAAATGTCTATACCAAATTGAATAAAAGACAGAATTATTGACAATGCCTGATAAGTATAGGGTCCCGATAGTCAAGCCTTATTTGGTTGGAGATACAGCAAGATGGTGGAAAGGGGTAAGACCTATACTTTTCCTACAGGACAGATTGCATGGGTGGCTTTAAGTGACAGGCATTTTTGTCTCTTCTACTATACACATGTCAGAATTGAGCTGAGAGACAAATTTAATTCATTTAGACAGACTCCAGGGATGTCTGTAGTGGAGTATTCACACAGATTTCATGCATTGGGGATGTTTGCTCCGGGGTTCATGAGTGACAAGGTGAAAAAATGTGATCGTTTCAGAAGGGGATTGTTGAAAGATATTCGGGGCAAAATAGCAGCCGCAGACACAGATACATTCAAAAAGTTGTATGATGCTAGTTTCGGTGTAGATACATACCTTAGACCACAGGAAGCGGAAGAGAGGGATGACCGACGTGGACCATATGTTCTTCCGCAGAGACCAATTTATAGACTTGCAGCACCTCCAACCAGCAGTGTACTACCACCGCAGCCACCATTTTCACATTTTCATGGTTTCAGGCCCCTGTCACCACAAGTGAGACCGCGACCAACTTTAGCTATCGCTAGACCCTCTCGGGTTATTGACAAGAGGGAGGGACAGTCTCAGCACCAGCCCCACTTCAGGCATGACCTCGTATTCCAAAGCGTAGTTATTGTCATCTTATCACATAAGAGAGTACAAATAGAGGTCTGGAGCATGCTTAGCCTGTGACAGTTTTGAGCACAGGATAAGATACTGCCCTACTGCCAGGCCAGGACCATCACAACAGCAGTTGCCACAGGAGAGAAGCGATAGCGGCACAGGAACAGCTACAACCTGAGTTTATGCTTTGACCTAGCAAGAAGTAGATGGATCGAACCAAATTGTGATAAGTATGATATTAATTAATAATATGTCTGCGAATGCACTATTTGATAGTGGTGCCAAGCCATTCCTTCATTTCTAAAAGACTCGGTAGAAAGTTGAACGTCAAACCTGATTGGCTTGATACCCCTTATAGATTGGGTACACCGGGGGATAGAATTCTTGAATGTAGATGGGTATATCCTAGTTGTAGGGTATCATTGTGTGATTATGAGTTCGATGCTAATTTAGTACAACTTAATATGTCTGGTTTTGATGTAATATTGGATATGGATTGGTTGTCTCGCAATTATGCTCACTTAGACTGTAGGGAGAAGAAAATCAGGTTTTGTTTTTCAAAAAAGAGGAAATTGTGTATAATGGTGGTATCAAGAAATAAGGCAGACAACCTATACCACTACTATCAGCATTACAGGCACAGAGGGCATTGAGGAAAGGTTGTGAAGCATTCTTGGTTTACGTGATCAATACAAAAAAAGAAAGTGCTAAACTAGAAGACATTCCAGTAGTCTGAGATTTTCCAGATGTCTTTCCAGAGGATTTGCCAGGCTTAACACCAGAGCGAGAAATAGAGTTTCAAATTAATCTACCATGAGAGACTGCCCCAATCTCTAAGGCTCCTTACAGAATGTCCCCAACAGAGCTTAAGGAATTGAAGACGCAATTGCAGGAGTTATTAGATAAGAAATTCATCAGACCTAGTGTATCTTCTTAGGGAGTTCCAGTATTGTTCGTGAAGAAGAAACATGACAGCCTCAGATTGTGTATTAACTATCGGGAATTGAACAAAGTCACAATCAAGAATAAATATCCCTTGCCAAGGATTGATGACTTGTTTAATCAATTGAAAGGTGTCAGGGTGTTTTCCAAGATAGATCTGAGATTTGGGTACCATCACATTGAGAATCAAGTCAGAGGATGTTCCAAAGAGTGCCTTTTGAACTAGATACGGCTACTATGAATTCTTGGTGATGTCTTTTGGGTTGACCAATGCACCTGCAGCTTTCATGGACCTGATGAATAGGATATTCCTACCTTATTTAGACAGATTTGTGATAGCATTCATTGACGATATCTTGGTTCTACTCACCTTCAACGGAGGAGCACTCTCAGACTGGCCTTACAGAAGTTAAGGGAGAAGAAGTTGTATGCAAAATTTAGTAAATGTGAATTTTGATTGAAGAGTGTAACATTTCTAGGGCATATCATCTCAGAAAATAGAGTATCAGTGGATCCCAAGAAGATTGAGCCAATTATTGATTGGCCCAGACTGACATATGTGATAGAGGTTCGTAGTTTCTTGGGTTTGGCAGGTTACTACCAAAAATTTGTAGAAGAATTTTCCTTGATAGCTGTGCCATTGACTAGACTTACCCAGAACAAGACCAAATTTGTGTGGGATGCAGATTGTGAGGTTAGTTTCCAGGACTTAAAGAAGAGATTGATATCAACACCAGTATTAACCTTGTAATCTGGGATTGGAGGGTATATGATCTACAGTGATGCTTCTAAGAATGGTTTGGGTTTTGTACTAATGTAGAATAGTAGGGTTATTGCCTATGCCTCACGATAGCTGAAGCCTTATGAACAGCATTCTGAACTACCCTACTCATGATCTGGAATTAGCAGCCATTATATTTGCTCTGAAGATTTTGAGACATTATTTTTACGGAGAGCAGTGTGAAGTATTTACAAATCATCAAAGTCTCAAATATTTGTTAACACAGAAGGAACTTAGTATGAGGCAGCGCAGATAGTTAGAACTACTCAAAGACTATCACTTAAAGATTAGTTATCATCCAGGAAAAGCTAATAGGGTAGCAGATGCACTGAACAAGAAATCTTCAGAGGTCACAGCTAATATGTTGATAAAGCAAATGGAGGAATTAAATTTAGATATTGTGGAGTCCACAGCCAATATTTTAGCAGCACTTGTGGTACGACCAACTTTGGTAGATAGGATTAAACAAGCTCAAATTACAGATCCAGAATTATTGAAGATCAAGAATAGGGTGGAAAGTGGAGATCCAAGAGAATTTCGGGTTGATAATGGCGTTGTTTGGATGCAAAGATGACTTTGTGTACCTGCAAATGAAAACTTGAACCCGCTGTGAAAGAGGTCATGGCTGAAGCTCACAATTCTAGATTTTCTATTCATCCTGATAGCACTAAAATGTACAAAGATTTGAAACAACATTTCTGTTGGAACAACATGAAAAGAAAAATTGCTGAATTTGTATCTAAGTGTTTAGTTTGTCAACAGGTAAAGGCCGAGCACCAAAAGCCCAGTGGTTTATTGAGACATTAGCAGGTCCTGAGTCGAGTGCTGGCCAAGGAGGGGATTACAGTACAGACCCCAGTTATTGGATGTAGAGTTTTCCTGTTTACCATCCTAGTGTGAGGTTAGTTTTTATGTTTAGGCCTGTGTACCTATGGACTTGTTAGATTTCTCTTGTTATCGAATTTCTGACTGTGTTTGGGTTGTAGTTTTGATGCTTGTATATGAATGTGATTTGGTTATCGTGGAATATTATGGACATGATTGTTGATTATACTTTTAGGGTCTTGTATTGGTTGATCTTGAGGTCTAATGACAGGTATTATGGTTTGTATATTGCTCTATTTAATGTATTGTGCCTTACATGCTTGGGGTGAGCCCGAGGTGCGGCATGTCATTGTCCCTTTTTGGGGGCGTGACATAAAATGTTTGAACCATGTCAACAATCAATTAAACTTGGCATTGGAAATACACTTACATAAAAAGTAAAGTTTGAAGTCAAAGCTAGTTGAGAAAACCATTTTATGAAGTAGTTGACAACTTGGTTGAGTTTCAAGGGTTAAATCCCATTTTTCAAATGAAGTAAAATTTTCAACATCCAATTCCAACTCTCACAAACAACAAAAACAAAAACCATTCGCAAAGAACAAGACAATAGATACCACTACACTTTTCACATTATTCAAGGATGAGTACAGATCATCCTACCACTCACCCAAACGATAAGAAACAATAAAATATATACAACTAAAAAGCATAAAACTAGCTAGGTATAATCCAAGGTAATGATTTTGAAGTATACTTGGACAACAAAAAGCTTATCTAGAAGATGGACAACATAACAATCAAATGGAGTGTATGTGAATGTGAACAATTAAGCACAAAGTGAACTTAAAATAAGAGTTTTATCCTTAATTATGGGATTCATCAAAATCAAGCTCAACACTAAACAAGCTAAGAAATGAGCTATTCCATGTAAACCATATAAATGCTATATGAATTATACATAACTATTAGAAGTTGAATTTCTTTTAACCACCAATCATGGATACAATAAGAAGAAGAGTTCTTGAGACTTCATGGGGCTCAAACAATTAAAGAAAAGAAAAACACACACAAGGGTAAAAAGGTTTATCACAACAAATGGGTTATCTAGATGCTCAATTCCTTCCCCAAATTTACAGTCATACATAATTAGCCTTAAAAAGTCATTCAACAACCAAAACTACTCCCAATTCGATGTCAAACATCGACATCATTTGTTCGAAAGTTAACTCAATACTTAGCAAGCCTAATGTTTCAATGAGTAAATTTTCTATAATCAAGTAGCATTTACAAGTTGACCCAAATAACCCGAGAAATCTTATACACATTACTAGATGTGTATAAGAGACAGGTTTACATGAGTTGCTATATTAATTGTGGGAAGTTGGGTTGGGTAGGGTTTTAATTTTTTGACCCAAAAATCAAAAAACTCAAACCCGATAACCCGCCAACCCGAAAACCCAAATCATAAACACCTCTATTGCTAGGGGTTGCAAACTCCAATTTTGGATTTTCTTCCTTAAAATCAGAAACTACGGCTGTCAATACTTAAAAAATATTTATAGCTTTTGACAGCCAATGACTGCGATAATTGGAATGTGGTTAAATTTCTAGCAGCTTTATGGGTTTGGTAACCATAGTTTTTGAGCAAGGTAACTGCGGTTACAGACATTTTTGGCTCGTTTCTCATAAATTATCACACCGTTTTCTCCAATTAACTCCAACACGTAAATACACTCTATTGTAATTATACAAAAACACTAAAATAACATTAAAAATACTAAATTAATATAAACTAACACAATCTAGAACATGAAAGTATAGATATGCAAAAACAACAATTAAACAATAAAAATACTTGAAACTAAAGTAAAAATACAAAATTTAGGGTACATACAACACTTTTCGTAAAGTTATCTGCTTTATATTATTATCTATATGTGCTAATCCTTAATTCATAAGCATTTACAAAAGAACTTCCAACTTTTTGTTGAAGTGGCACCACTTCTATGCTTATATAGGTAAAATTGTAATTCTGTCCCCATTACTTAAGAGATTTCACAATCAATTTAATTAAGAGTCACTTGCTCACCCTCAAACGTAACAGATACAATAATCTTTAAAGATTATTGTACTAAGAAAATACTAGCATTAACTTGTGTTTACCCATCGAATTTGAATTAACATTATAGCTGATTCTAAGTTGAGTTACCATTATTGGTATCTATTATCAATAATCTAAGCCCCAATAATGGACGTCCATTGTCAAAAGATCGACTAAAATATCTACAAGTTTTACAAATAACTTATATATAGTTTCTCCATGTCTCTTATAATCAAATCTCATACAAGCTCATGTCAAGACATGCTATAGTTCAAGTTATTATAGCTTCACTATCACAACACCAGGATATCGCTCTCATTAGTTGTGGCCACAACTCTATTTTTAATAGATTTTTAAGCCATTGTATATCCTTACTAGCTGCAGCTAATACTATTTGATTGTGAGATACAAGTTTGCTTCTACAAATTCAACTTATTACAAGAACCTTTAGTATAAATATTCAACTAAAAATGGATTTATTTTTCGATACACTAGTCATTCAAATATATATGGAGTACTTGCATTTTCAATATCTTCTCTATATAATGGATTTTGACTAGGTACAAATTTTGATAAATTTCTTGTAACTTTGAAACACAAAATAGCATCAAAATTATTAAATTCTTTCATCTTAAAGACTAAAGTTAAATACCTTTAGGTTTCCACAATTCCATGTACAAATACTTAGCAGCACTACTATTGTGCCCAAAGTCATTTGATAAAATCATAGTAGTATCAAACTTCTCTTGTCATTGCTTGAGAGCTTATCTTGGACCACATAATGACTTAATTAATTCACAAATATATTATTGTCGCTAGGAAGTACAAAACCCATTGATTGATTCCATGTAAACTTCCTCATTCAAGTCATCATTCAAGAACACGATAACATTCATTCAATGTATATACAAGTTGTAAATGAAGTCAATGCAAACAAGACTCTCATAAATATTATTGTTGCAATGAAGCATAGATATTGAAATAATCTACACCTTTCTGTTCGTGAAACCTTTGCTGTAATTAATTACATCTTTAAAGGTATTACATATCATTAGAGTTATGTTTCTTTCCATAATACTCATTTATACCCAATATGTTTCTGTATATAATCAACCAAGACACATTCCATTGCACATAATTAAGTCTTTTTCTTCTTTCACAACTTCTCACTAGAATACATTACTTCTTTAAATGATCTCAGTGTTATCTTCCACATAAAAGAAGTCAGGCGCTTTTGATCTATTAAGAACATTTTATTCTATGACAATCTTATCTATAAATAGTAAAATTACAGCCAAATAATTTTATTCTCTCATTCTTTTGCTCCTAAATGACTCCATACTTTTATAATTCCATACTTTTTTTTTCTTTTCTCTACATCATATCTCGAAGAGATTGGATTTCACTTTTTAAAGTTATTCATAAAATGATTATATTATTCATGAACAAATTCTCAAAGAACTCAACTTGTATTGTACCAATACTCTATTAGATTTGTAAATCTAATATATGTCTTTTGTGCAAAAGTAACAATACACTTTTGATACCTCTTGGTACACCCCCCACATTTAAAGCATCCTCATACTCTATCATAGTTCAAAGTTGGCTTTCTATCCTTCCAGTTCTCACGTAGAGAAATATAAATCTTTTGAGGGAGTTCTCTAATATATATGACATGATGTCAACAAAATTGTCCTAAAGATTATATGGTAGTTTAAAACTTTGTAGAATGGATTTTACCATTTACAACTGCAGTTCTTTTCCTTTCACACAAGCCATTATATTGTGGAGAATAAGTAGCCATTTACAGGTGACTTTCTATTAATTTCACAATATTGTGAAAATAATCTACCAAAATATTTTCTCTTTATCTTTATGTAGACTTTTGATCCTCTCTTCTATTAGATTTTCAATATCAAATATGAACTCTTCAAATTTATCAAAAGTTCCTTCTTCATTTCCATTAGATACGCAATCATAAAACACAAGTGATCAACTAGTCAAACATCATATAAATCACAAATGTCAAAATGCATAATTCAAGTAATTGTATATCTCTTTCTATTTTGGAAAAATTTTCCTTTTTAATTTACTTGAACACTAAATGGTATTAATTGCTATGATAATCAATACATGTCACATATCTATGACTCAACATAAACTTCAAAATAAAGTTTAAAAGGAATAAATATCATGACATAATATAGATGACTACTCAACAATGTAAGCAAATATATTACTTATTTGGGTAAATGACTTCCATAATCCCTAAACTTTCATCAATGATTCTATTTAGTCCCTCAACTTTTAAGTGTCTATTAAGTCCTTAAATTTTTAAATTTGGTTCTAAATTAATGGTCCATCAATATCAAATTTAAGTGTGTAATTTTTATGTTGCCTCCCTATATTTTTGTTCAATGTCTATTTCCTCCCTCTAAGTCTATAGAATAAGTTATTTAGCCCTATTTAATATTTTTGGTTAAGCATTAAATAATTGACAAATTTGACCAAGAGAAAGTGATAACACTTCATTTTTAACAAATTTATGTAAGCTAAAAATTATAAGAAAAATATTTTTAAAAACATTTTTCCATTATTAGTCTAATATTTTTGTAAAGTCAAGATTATGTACTATGATAAATATTGATAGTTAAAATGACAATACGATGACTAAACAATTGTTCCCATTTTAATTTTTTAATTTTTCCTTATTTATTTTCTTATTTTATTAGTTGTATAAGTTATACATATTAGTTATTTCTATTTTACTAAATATGCCATTCAAATTCAACTATCATGATTAACCCATAATAAAATAATAATATTCTTAAAAATATTTTGATTGAATAAACATTCTTAACAATATATTATAACATAATATATGATCGAATAACATGTATTAAACTTTTATTTTTGTTATTTTTTCTGTTAACGAGTCAATAGTTAAGTATTCATCCAAAACTATATAAATGGATTAATTTTGCCTGTTTTTTAACTTAGAAGTCAAACTAACGATAAACTAAACCTTTAGGGGGAAAAGTAAAAATTACCATACTTGAATTTGACATTAAGGGACATTTAGAACAAGATTTAAAAATTTAGGGATATAATATACACTTTTAAAAGATAAAAAAACCAAATAGAATCATTGGTAAATATTTAGGGACTATTAAAGTCATTTACCCTACTTGTTTTTATTGATACTCCTTAATGCCAATGACATAATCATAGAATCAAACTTCTCATACCATTGCTTGAGAGAGCTTATTTTAGAACACATAGTGACTTAATTAATTCACAAAATTTATTATTATCTCCAAGGAGTACAAAGCTCATTAGTTGTTTCCATATAAACTTCCTCATTCAAGTCACCATTCAAGAATACAATCTTAACATTCATTCAATGTATATACAAGTTGTAAATGAAGTTAATGGAAACAAGACTCTCGAAGGATTGGCATCCTTCCATGAAGTTCAAATTTTTGGTAGGAATTCCATAGTGACAGAACATAACTTCATTATCCCTTGATCTCCCTTGAGTAAGGGTTGAGAGCTTGATGATATAGTCACCGCTATAGCAAAAAGTTCACAAAATTATGCCTTAAATCGATCCAATTTGGTTCTCCACTATCAATTTGAGCTGATTTCGACCCTTTGATTCTTCAATTTGAGACAATCAAAATTAGGATCCTCAAAGTGTTGGAGGTGTCAACATAATTTTTGTGGGAAAAATCATTGTGTTGGGTTTATTTAGGGATTCTTAGTGGGTTTTCCCGTTTAATATAATTAGGATGTGGTTTACCAATTATGTTCTCAAACTCTCTAGTTGTTTTTGAGTAAAAGATGGTAAAGCCATTAGGTAAAGATCGTTACCGCATATGATAAAAAGTTTAGGAACTATTTCTATGCAAAAAAATTTCAGGGGCGTTTTCTATTTTAATTAAAATATTCAGGGACTAAATAATGTCGTTTTCCCAAAAGGATTGCATGCTAGAAATATTAAGTGACTTATATTTTCTAACATGACCATGTGAATAGAAACATCACAGACCAATTATTTGTCCTCAAATTCGTAACTGCTAAAGAAAAAAAATCTAAAAATTAGGTGTAGTTTTTTGGAATTTGATAAAAGTGAGATTTTGTAGAGTGGGAGAAAGAGCTAAGGACAGTATGAGAGAATAATAGAATTGAATTGTGGGGAATTGTAAGGAATTATGAGGATTTAGACCCATGAACACCCTATTTATAGAAACGTATGAGGGCCTTCAAGGCCACTACATTGCCAGGTAAGCTGAGTCTAAATTACATAAATACCCTTAATGAGGATGTCATGTAAACATTACTAGGACAAATATCTATAAATATGTCAAGTGCTAATTCTAAGCATCATCATTAGTCCCCTCGGTTTGGTGTCGAACCTCGGGTTGGGGCCGAGCCCATAAACTCTTTTCCCGTCCATAACCCCGAGCCTCAATTTTCTTGACCTGCACTTCTTCGAACTGAGATGCATCCGAACTTCAATTTGTCATGACCACCCCTTTGCACTTCTACAAGTGCTAGTGCACATCCGAGTCACTTTAAGGTCCCTATTTCGAAACCCAAGACTTTTTCACTTTCTTCTATAATGATGGGTTGTCCCATAAAGCCTGCAACTTAGTAATTATGACTCTTCCATAAAGCCTATGTTTCAACAAGTCCCCATCCACCATAAATGCATAGCATAGCACGGCACAAAACTTTATTTTCCTCCCCAAACCTTTAATACCTCTTAAAAATTAGAGACAAACCAGCTTTTAAGCTCAGGGCATCCAACTTTTCATTTTCCCGCCAATTGGAACATTCAATTTTTCGCTTTTCCACCAAATTAAGGCAAACTTATCATTTTTCCCCCAATTTGGGCAAAATTTCTCACTTCTTCAAACACGAGTCTAGCAATATTTATACCCTTTTACCTCTTAGTTTCTCATTGTCCCTTTATTTTTACTTGCTCCCTTTGCACATTCTCTCTGCTACCTTCTTCTTCTTGCAACCTCCACTCCTTCCACAATCTCTCTTAAATAAATGCCCCTTGCTCGAGTTTTTCTGCAGACCACGCCCTTCTATAGAAGCTTCGTTTAAAAATTGCTCGCCGTTCATTTTCAGTCTATTTTTCAAGTCTTTCCAAGTTCTTCTCCCTTCTCATGCCTATCAAGAAACCATGCCTGATACGTTCACTCAATCCTTATTCATCAACATTTCTCAATCCCCTTCCTTTGTAAATAAGACTAACAAACTATTAAATCCTTTTGATACATTTTTAAGAAGCCCTTTTGGCCTCAGTCCCCTTTATTTTCCTACCAAACCTTCTTTATCCGAACCTCCTTCCAATGATTATCTCGAACTTCAAACCCTAAATACCTTCAATATCCTTGAACCAGAAGACGTCAAGACCCTTATGGACAGATACCGATTCTCTAGGAATGTACATATTAGATACCCTTCATCTAAGAACCAAGGCCACTTATCCCCGGCTAGTTATTTGACCATTTACCAGGAGCAAACTCAGGCAGGGTTGAGGCTCCCTATTACTCCCCTTTTAAGCAAGCTCTCTGATTGTTCGGACATTAGTGTATCCCAGCTGATCCCTAACGTTGTCAGAGTTATTGCCAGTTGTTGCTTTTTATGTAAATTATTTGATATCCCTCTCTCTTTAGATACCTTTAAGATGAAGCTAAAACATTTCCCTTCAAAGGGATTTTTTTAGGTTTCTCCCTAAAGCCCGGGTAAACAGCTCATCTCGGACATTCCTTCTTCCATCCATGATTGGAAAACCTGAATCATTTTTCTTTGTTTGTTATTTAGATCCTCCACTGCTCTGAGGTCCTTTGAATCTCATAAAAGAAACTAAAAAAAAAAAATGCTTCCCCTACTAACAACGATAAGGCTAAGAGGCTAATCCAATCCAACCTTAGAATAGATTTTCATAACCAGCTAGCCATTCTCCCCAATAACATCTTGGCCTGGCCTAGCTTATTTCCTGGGCACACTACCCCTGAAGGCTATGACCCTTATCAAGGTTAATATTACTTTCTTGATTCTTGTAACTTACTTCGATATTTCCTAAACTAAACCAATCTAAACAAATTAATTTTTGTTTTGCAGATCTGAGTGCATTCTTGAGTGGTTTAATTCCCACAATCGTAGCAATAGAAACGAGCTCTTCAAGCCAGTCTATACCCTCATCCACGAACGAGCCCTTTCCTTCCACTGTAAGCACCTTTTTAGGAGCTACCGTGTGCACTTCTTTAAGGACTGCTGTAGGTGCCCCGACCCAAGCTGCTGTGGGATGAGTATGGCTATTCTATCCGCTTCTCTCCCTGAACCAATTTGAGTAACAAGAAAAATGAGCAAAGAAACCAATACCTCTCTGACTGAGGACACTCCTTTTTCTTCCACAACTCCTACCGCGACCCCTTCACCTTCGAGGCCCTCTGGTGTTGGCTCGGCTGTAAGGGGTCCTAGTGAAAGTGCCAGGAACTTGACTCTATCCAAGCAATTCCTTACTACTTATGGCAAGCATTCCTACTGTACGTTTCATACTTGCCCTTGTTTTCATTCATTACTTATTGACTTGCTTTCCTTCTTTCTAAGAGGCAAAAAACATACTCCTGAGGAGAAAAGAAAGTCGGCTGGATCAAGAGACTTACCCTATTCTCAAATGTCCATCGATCCCCTCCTGAGTCTTTCCACCTCGGGTAGTACTCCATTCTGACTCATCTCTCTTATTGGTATTAATAATCGATTGCAGTTTGCTAAGGTGGTTCAGAAACAGGCAAAGTTTATCGCCCTTCCTCGAGATGCATCGAGCCCATATAAAGAGGCTAACACCTCAGTAGAGGCTCGACAAGCTGCACGTCAACTTAAATAATGTAAGCTTCTTCCTTTCTCTTTTTTTTTTTCAAATATTCTAACCTCTATCTCTTTTCAGGACTTAAGTCTTACTATTATTGTTTTTCAGGCCATAACCATTTTGCCCCTAGTTGCAGAGAGAAATGCCACCTTCAACATCAACAACAAATTCCATGAAATAGAAGATGGCCCACGCAAAGGCCGAGACTAGCCAAAAAGTCAAAGAGGCTATTCAAGCCAATAAGTTGAAGGAAAACATTAAGGCAAGAAAGAAGTACAATGAGTGGAAGGCTCAAATGGATGAGCTGAGAGAAAAGCTTCGTCAATTTGAGATGAAGAAGAAGACTCTTCATGTCGGCGTCACTAATCGAGATTAGAAGATTACAGATCAAGACAAGAAGATTCTCCAGCTTCAGGAAAAACCTCAAATTGTCGAGATGAAATTTAACTCTCAGGAGAATGAGCTCTTAATTTGAGGTAGAAATGCATTCGTCCCTTCAGAAGAGACAGATGCAATGTTAAAGGAGTTTACCCAGAAGGTCTTCTCCATGGGGTTCACTATGGCATATGATCTCCTATTGAAGAACTCAAAGTTGTACAAAGTCCTTATATATCTATTATCGGGATTGACGAAATAATCAAGAATTTGGAGGCGAAATTCAAGGCCCAAGTATCGATTCTTAGGACTCCTGAGGCTGCGAGTTTGGTACTCCTGCACCTGAACCTGCCCTGTATCTAAGCTAACCAACTTCTACCTCCTATGCTAAGCCCGCTAATATAATAATTATATAATAATTGTAATAGATAGGGCTTTAATATCAATAAAATTTGAAATTTTGTCCTTCAATGCCTTCCATTTGTCTTCTTCAATTTATAGCTTTCATGCCCAAATTTATGCCAGATATACTGAGTACCGAGAATATGGAATAATCAATAGTTAATAGCTAATACCTAAACTTATAACTATGCCCCCACTCTCAGTAACACTTAGACAAATTTTCAAGTAAATAACACTTAAACTCGTGTTCTCATGCCCAAAATATGCATGAACTTTTGCTTTTTCACATTCAAAATAAGCATCTTATTATCATACTCTCTTCTTCTTCTCTTCTCTAAATTGTACTTTTTCTTCACATTCTATTTTCTGAAGAGAATTTGAACCTTTTAGCATATCGGTAAGTCAGAGTGGTTCATTTTTTTGAGGGGCTCCACTAGGTCTCAAGGGACCTATCACTCAAGTTTTTCTCTTTTCATTTCGAGCCTTTTAGGAACCTCTTTATCTGTATTGGCAGGTCGGAAGGGCTCCAGAATTTGAGGGGGGACCACTAGGTCTTAGCCCTACTACTGTTTTCCTTTTTCATTCTGAGTCTGATCCAAACCTCTTTAGCACATTGGCTAGTTGGAGTGGCTTATGAATTTGAGAAGGGACCACTAGATCTCAACTCTCCTACTGCTTGTCCTTTTCATTTCAAGACAGCAATAAGTTTGGGAGGGGACCACTAGGTCTCAGTCCTCCTACTGCTTTTCTTTTTTCATTTCGAACCTGATCCGAATCTCTTTAGCAGATCAATTGGTCGGAGCGGCTTATGAATTTGAGGGGAGACCACTAGGTCTCATCCCTCCTATCATTCGATACGCTTTTTCCAGAAATGTTTCATTTCATTAAAGGAGTCAATTACATCCCCTAATAATACTTTTTCAAATTTTCAATGTTCCACATTCTAAGAATAAGATCTGCTTTCATATTCAAGAGCTTGTAATAACCAAATTTGTGAGTTTCTGCTATGTGCTAAGGGCCTTCCCAATTAGGGTCCAACTTTTTTGTACCTTCAACTCGCCTTGCTTCGTTTTTCCTAAGTATCAAATCTCCAGGTCTCAAATATTTATGTTTAACCTTAGAGTACCGAGCCATGACTTGTTTGTATTTGGCTTCCCAAATGGATGCATCCAACCTCTTTTCTTCCAACAAATCCAAGTAAGTTCTTAAGGCTTCCTCATTTGTTCCAAATTCCATAGAGCTATCTGAGCTGATAGCAGTTCAATCTCAGCAAGAATAATAGCCTTGGAACCATAGACCTGGCTAAAAAATGTGTGTCCATTTGCTTCTCGGGGGGTAGTTATATATGGTCATAGGAAACTAGGTAGCTCTTCAACCCAAGCACCTTTTGCATGCTCCAGCTGAGTTTTGAGCCCCATAAGAAGGGTTCTGTTACAGACTTCTCTTTTCCATTTACTTGAGGATGAGCCATCAAAGTGCAATGTTGTTCTATTTCGAGGTTAGAACAAAAACTTTTGAAAGGTTCTCCTCAAGCTGTTCCTATTATCAGAAACAAGAACAGAAGGAATTCTGAACCCACAAACAATATTTTTCCAGAAGAACTTTTCTATTGATTTTTCAAAGATTGAAGCTAGAGGTTCGGCTTCAATCCATTTGCTGAATTAATTGATTATAACCACAAAAAATTCTACTTTACCTATCCTCTTTGGTAATGGTCGAAAGAGACCAATTCCTCATTAGGAGAATGGCCAAGGGCTCAGAATTTGGATTATATCCGAACTTGGTCTTCGGGGTATAGATGTATGTATTTGGCATTCGTGACACCTCCTAACCAGATCATTCGCATCTGAATATAAAGTAGGCCAATAATACCCTAAAATTAATACCTTAAGAGCTAATCTTCTCGGCCCTATATGGCTTCCATATATGCCTTCATGGACTTCTCTCAGTATATAACTGGCCTCTATAGGGCCAAGGCATCTTAGCAACAGGCATGAGTACGCTTTCTTGTACAGAACTCCATTGATCAATGTGTACTTTACGGCTCTATATTTAAGCCTTCTGGCTTTGATCAGGTCTTCAAGGACGTACGTGGCTATTTAGGTAATTCATTATAGGTTCCATCCAACTGAGGTTTGTATAGATATCCATAATTTTCTCTACAAGTTCAATAGACCTTGAATCTCGAACTTCCACTAGAGTTTTTTTAGTCAGGTGTGAGTAAATTGCCGAGGTTAACTTTGATAATGCATCAGCATGCATATTTTTAGCTCTGGGAATTTTGAGGAAGTCTGCTTTTTCAATCTTTAACATCCAACTTTTCACTTCACTCAAATATTTCTTTAAAATCACTCATCAAGCTTCATAATTTCCCTGACTTTGATTTACAACTAACTGTAAATCACTATATATCTTTACATTCTGAGTTCCCATTTTATGGACCAACTTTATCCCACTTATGAGTGCCTCATATTCAGCCTCATTATTTGTTGCTGGAAACATGAACCTTAATGCATAAGTGAGATAATCTCTTTCTGGAGACTGAATTATGATACCCACACCAATTCCTAATTCACACGAAACTCTGTCAACGTGCAATTCCCCAAATAAGGTCTTCTCTTAATTGGCACTTCTCGAATTGATCCAATGACATTATTAATTCTAGCTTTTCGAATCTACAATTTTCAGCAATAAAATCTGCCAAAACTTGTGCTCTTTAATGGTCGTACGAGACTTGAACTCAATATCAAATTCAAATAGTTTGATAGACCATTTCATCATTCTTCTTGAGGTGTCGTGTTTACTCAAGACATTTTTCAAGGGAAAGTTTGTAAAGACAATTATTTATGGAAATACGGTCTTAACTTCCAAGCTGAAATCACCAAGGAGAAAGAAGTTTTTTTTATAAGAGAATAATTCCTTTCTGTCCCTTGAAACCCCTTGCTTATGAAATATATTGAGCATTGGTTGCTATGTTAATCCTTCTTTATGAGGACCGAACTGACCGCCAAATTTGCTACTGAAATATATAGATATAAAGACTCTCTTTTTGTGGTGAAACAAGCTTTGGAAGGTTGTTCAAATATTTTCAACTCTTCGAAAGCCTTTGAGCTTCCTCTATCCACTAGAAATTTTCTGTGCATTTCACAAATTGATAAAATGGAAACCCCTTTTTTGTAAATTTGGACAAGAATCGATTTAGGGCTGCCATTCTGCCAGTCAATCTCTGAACCTTTTTCACCGAGGTGGGAGTTTTCATATCAACTATAGCTTGAACTTTTTCTGTGTTAGCCTCAATTCCCTGACAAGAAACTATGAACCCGAGAAACTTTCTTGAAAGTACCCCAAATATGCATTTCTTGGGATTCAGCCTCATTTGGATTGAGTTTAATGTTTCAAAAGTTTCTCTCAGATTATGCAGTATCTTTTCAAAGGTTCTACTTTTAACCACCATGTCATCTACGTAGACTTCCATGTTCCGACCTATTTGCGATTTGAACATTTTATTAACGAGCCTTTAATATGTACCTCCTGCATATTTAAGTCCAAAAGGCATTTAATATAACAATATGTACCCCGGTCCGTAATGAAAGAAGTTTTCTAGACCTCATCTTCCTTTGCCATGAATATCTGGTGATATCCCTTGAAGGCATCTAAAAATACAAAATTAAAACCCTACAAAGGAATCAACTACTATATCAATCCGAGATAAAGGGTAACTGTCATTTGGACAAGCTTTATAAGAATGGTAAAATCTCGGCACATTTGCCACGTCGGATATAACACTTCTCTAGTGATTTTTGCAACTAAGAGATTATCCATCTTGGCTTCGATAACTAGATTTTGTTCTGGTCCAAAAAGCTGCTTATTGTGTTTAATTGGCTTGTGTGCTGGGTCTACTCCAAGCTTGTGTTCAATGATCTCTCTGGGAATATAAGGCGTATCTTCTACTGCCCAGGCAAATACATCCTTGTATTCACAGAGAAGTCTAAAAGGAGATCCTTGAACTCTGCTAGTAGAATACCATAGATTTTTATTTTCTTATCTTAGAATTTTGAATCCATAGGAATTTCTTCAATAGGCACTCATCTTGTTGTTCGATTTTAACTTTCCCTTTTCCCTTCGGCTCGGGCAATTCTGGTACCTCCTGTGTTCTTTTTTCCTCTAGATCGGAGGACTTCCTGTACTTATCATGGTCTGAGATTGGGATTGCAGGGACATTATATAGCATGCCCGAGCCTCTTACTGATTCCCAATCACTGTGACTTCTTACCCATCCCTTAGCATAAATTTTACCCCATTATGGAAAATAGAATGGAGGATCCTATATGTGTTTGTGTGAGTTGGCCCTTGATTATATTGTAGGAACTATCCCTTTTTATAATGACGAAATTAGTCATCTCAACTGTGTGATTCAAGGGAGTTTTGAGAGTCAGAGGTAGCATAATGTCCCTATGGCATGACCGAGTCTCTGTTAAAGCCGACCAGAGGAGTGTAAAATGCTTAATCAGGGATGGGCGATATACATTTTCTCCCAAGCATCCCAAAAAATAATATCCGCCGAACTTCCAGTGTCAACAAAGACTCTGTGCATTTCACATCCTGCCACTTGTACATGACATTACCATAGGGTCGTTATTTGGCATTTGACTGGGAACAAGGTCATTCGAGGTATACCCGAGGCTCATGAAAGGCTTTAGCCTTTTTTCTCCATCTTCTCCCGCAAGCACACACCTCGCGTACTATTTTCTTGCATTGTTGGAATCCCCTGTCATCAGCCCTCTTGCTATAGTGTTTATCACTCCTGCCACACGAATCTACTTTTCTTGAGCCTTATTATTATTTTTATTTTTATTATTTTGATTCGGTTGGCGAGGAAGATATTGCCTAGGCTGCACATGATTAGCCCTATTATTGGCATTTCTTTGGAACTCAGAGGCAGTACGACTGAAGAACTGCTGCAGGTAGCCCTCCTAAATAGCCCTTTCTATTCCAATCTTCAAATGATTGAAAGCCTCGGTGTCATGACCATGTTGGCCATGGAATGCACTGTACTTTGATTTATCCCTCTGATTAGGTCCAGCCATTATTGGAGGAGGAGGTTCGACGATTCCAAGGTGCTACACATAAAACTAATATTTCTCTATTTGAAGTATTAAGAGGTGTGAAATCTAAATCTAGAAGTACTTATATCCTCAGGGGTCGTTCAACAATATTATTATTCGGATAGACTACTCGTTTGCCAATTTTGAACTTCTTAGAAGAGGAGGAGTCTAAAGCGCTTGAATTTTTATCCTTTTGGGATTCGTACAGCTCTCTTTTAGTTCTATTAGACTCTTCGCCTCGTATGAACTCTGAGGCTCTCTCTGAAATGCCGGAGAAAGGACTTTACCAAGTCATGAAAAGTAGCAATTGAGTTCCAAGGCGGTTCCAAAAATTATTTCTGTGTTGGGCCTTAGAGCGTTGTGGCAAATAGCTTACATCAGATGGCATCAATATAACCGTAAAGGCTAATCACAGACACCACATGTAAGAGATGATTCGAAGGATCGGAATTCTCTTTGTACCTATATAGATCAGGCAACTTGAATTGTTGTGGCAGAGGCTCCGTTTTTGTTGACATGGTGAACAGATCTCTGTCTTCTATTTTCGTTGGAGCAGAAACATGTGCCATCAAATTTTTCTTCTTCAAAATTTCTTGAATTTTGTTTTCAAGGCTCTACTCCTCAAGCTATTTGAGAACAGCTAGGGAGGGGCCTTTATGAGCAATACTTTTAGAAAATTTTATGACGATTCTCTCATGCACAGGTATTCTCACTGGCCTACTAGTGGCCGTTTGAGACTCCTCAGATCAGTCATCCGAGAGATATCTTATGATTTTATGTCTCACATCATTTAGACTTATGGCGGTATTCAACTGTTTGCTAGGACACCGACCAGGAAGCCGTTCAACTCTATGTCTATTTGCTTGGTTCGACTGATTAGATGGCATGTTATTTTCACGTTGCTCCACGAAGGCTCGAAAATATTTTAAATGATCAGAAATATACTCCAAGATATCGTTTTGCCTCTATTGTGCATCATTTGATGTTTCGAAATCCTCCACTTCATCATTTTGAAGTAGAAGATGCTAATTGCTTGTCTCAGCCTTCCTTACTAGGTGCACATCTTACTGTACCTCAGTTCTTCATCTCTTCCGAAAATGAAACTGAAGCTTGAATTTGCAGTAGCTAAGTGAAAAAAGAGGAGAATTTGTGATTCCCACAGACAACACTAAATGATAAAAGTGAGATTTTGTAGAGTGGCAGAAAGAATCGAAGAGAGCAGGGAAGGATAAGAGAATTGAATTGTGGGGAATTGTAAGGAACTATGAAGATTTAGGTCCATGAACCTCCTATTTATAGACACATATGAGGGATTTCAAAGTCACTACCTTGTCAACTAAGCCAAGCCTAAATTACATAAAGACCTTTAATGAGGCTACCGCGTAAGCATTACTAGGACAAATTTCTATAAATTTGTCAAATGCTAACTATTGACAAGACAACCCATTATTATGTCCTTTAGTCCATCGATTAATTAGAAAATACTTACGTCTGATTTTACAATCTACATGTAAATCTTAATGATTAAATTTTAAAAAATTTTACTTACATCATTACGTCAATATTATTTATTTTATAAAATTTAATCTACACCACATAGTGTATAAATGAAATCAAAGATCAAATCCACCTAATATTTCCCTCAATTAATATACTATCTATTCTATGTCTTGTGTCTTGGTTTGCTTCATTCTTCATTCCGTCTATTCTAGTTATGAAAATTGTGGATCTAATTATAAGAAATCCTATCAAACAAGAACAGAAACATATCAAACTAGTTATGTTGCTAATGCAACACCAAGCGCATGTAACCACACAAAATAATCATATATTAAAATGTATACGAAAACTAAAAGGTGAAAATCTTTAAGGGAAAATTACCAAATACATCTCACATTTGGAAAAAAAAAAATGCATCCCTCATATTTTAAATAAAGAAAATTTGTCTCTCACAATTTTAAAACGGACTAATTTCGTCTCTCATATTTATGAAACATCTTTTCTTCGTCGCACACATTTGAAACAATACAAAATCATCTTTCACATTTTGCAAAACGTACTAATCGCATCCAACACTGAATTCCAATCAATATTGCTAACAACTAACAAAAATTTATTTTCTTTCTAAGAATTAATCAGAATAACTTGCAAGCACTCTAAGAAATATGCTTGCGATTGCAATTTATAGCTAAATATGAAGGTCCCAAAGTAGGTTCTATTTTTTTGCATTGCTAATTTCTTTGCTTCAGTAGGTCTTTTAAATGTTAACACACTCAAAGAAAGATTTATAATTTGAATTTTGCTAAGTATTCATGCATGAAATGAGGTTTGATTATTTTCTACGAATTTAAGATATTTTGATGCCTTTTCTGATAACAATAAATTTATACCGAAAAAAAGCATTAGAATTTACTTTCATATTGGGACAAAATTTGAATATTTTGAATATATGAGGGATAAAGTCAATATATTTTTAAAATGTGACGGACGAAATTAGTATATTTTAAATGTTAGGAATGAAATTAGTATATTTAAAAAATGTGAGCGATGAATGTACTTTATTTAAAACGTGAGGGATGAAAAAAATATTTTTAATTGCAAATGTAAGATATGTTTTTGGTCATTTTCCCAATCTTTAGTTTACAAAAAAGCGTTGTAGAAATTTTCCTGTTTCTAATGGTGAAAATTTTAATTTCGTTGACTTCCCCCTCCTTAGGTCCGTCTGTATAAGTTAACTTATATTTTTTCCAAAAAAAAAAAAAAAAATCAGTTAATGCGGAGAAATATAAGATAATTTCAGTTTTTAAGGTATCCAACTTCAAAAGTAGTAACATCAGACCTTCCAAGTTCTCTAATTCGTTAATGCACCCAAAAAAAAAATCGAAAACTAATTCATATTTTTGTAATCTATATCATAGGGTTGTAGAAATGTCTCCTGAGTTGTAATCTTCTTATTAATAATTGCGACAAATTAAGAAATCCATTACAGATAATAGAAAACTAAAAATAGAACAATTAATTTGTCCGTCTTACTATTCAATTCAAACCAAATGAAAATTTAGGATATATTTTTGGAAGAATAATGTATATTGTATACATTTAAAGGCCATACACAAGATGGTTATCTTTAATCAAATAAAAGGCTACACGCAACTCAATACTAACATTGTATTCACATCTGCAAAATTAAAAGACGAATTTTTTGTAATGAAAAAAGAAAATAAAATATAATAAGGCGAGATTAGACACAAACAACACATTAATACTACCTCCATGTGCACTAAATGTTGGACGATTTAAGTGTTGTCAAATGTCAATCACACATAGTACACTTCATCGGCGACCTCCCATTCCCCAACCCTCGGGGCGGGGGGGCTAAGACATGAAAAAAATAAAATGAAATGAAAATCTATGTATTCTGATTGGATAGGTGAATTTGATTTGAAAAAAATAAAATAAAATATATGAATTTGAATTGAATAGATTTTAAATAATATAAAATTTGGATGAATTTTAATTTTATTTATTTAACTATTAAAATCACACTCTCATTTATTTGTAAATTTTAAATTCACAATTAAAGGGGATTTAGATTATTTGATTTAACATCTAGATTTTGAAAAAGTTTGTTAGACATGACTGCAAATTCAGCTCGCTGATATCTTATTTACAAAAACAAGTGTAATAAAAAGACACGAATTTTCATTGAAATAGAAAGAGGACATTCAAGAATTCGCGACTGATAAACATCCATGACCTTATTAAGAAAATAATATATATAGAGAGAAAATTAATCTTTTCTGTATTGTTATTTTAGAAAAAAAAAAAATTATACCATTAGGTATAATACATGCTATATGTACAAAAATAATATTTAAAATTTTAAAAATAATTAAGTGATATATATCTAAACTCGATCGATGATGTAAAAAATTCCTATATTTGTTAGTGTTGCAAAGATTAATCCACAAAGTATGATAGTTCAAGAACTCCTTTTGCAATCCACTCCTACCACGTGTAAAGCATTCTTGATCTGACAGATTCAAATACCAACATAATTTTATAGGAAAAATATTTAGGTGGATTCGATTTTTAACCCACCTATATATTCTGTAGTCAAAATTAAATTTTAAAAAATCTTGTTTATATAAACTGATATCATAGATTTTCTAAAATTTAATCCACACTACAAAATTTACGAGTGAGATCAAAAATCATATCTACCTAATTATTTGCCAATTTTACATACCTCTATTGCATGTGCGTTTCTTCTTGACTATGCCTTACGAACAATAGAAAACCACAATATATGTTATATATAGAGATTAGGCTAAGGATATACATCCTTATATGACCAAAAACACAAAACACTTTAGTGTTCAATATATCAAGAAATTTGTAATCGAGAATATTCCGTAATCGTGTTGCCACAAAATGCACACAGCGAAAATAAATTTATTTAATACGTTAAAAATATGTGAGAGAAGAGAAGTCACAAAATAATATCGGAATCTCATATTAAAACTCGTATAAATCTACGTATACGGTATAATAGCCTTAACATTATATTAGAATCTCTCTATTCTATACCATCAATTCAACTCTTTTCAATTAACTAATATGGCAAACCCTCTATTTATATGGTAATATTTTTTTTAATTGACTAATATGACATACACTCTCTATTTATATTATAACAAACTTGACTAACAAGAAATTCAATTGGATTAAGAAATATAATTCAAATAGAAAACTAATAAATAACTCTTAATACCTCAAAGAGCTAAATTATCAAAACCCAAAAATGACATAATTGTAATTGATAAAAAAATCATGATTTATTATGCCAATAAATCGATTGATTGGAGGGAAAGACTTAAATAGACTTAGTTTTTGGTCCCACTTGTAGACCTTGTGGTGTAGTTGGGTACATAAAATGTTATAGAATGTATGACATAAGCTGATGTAAGCAAGATTTTATAAAATTTAATTTTAACCATAGGATCTACATATAGGGTCAAAAATCGAGTCAAATACTAAATATGGAGAGACGCTAATCATAAAAGATACTAATCAATCATCCCAACACTATTTTGTAAATTGTACGAGTCACCTTGTGTCTCTAAAGGAGGCAACTCTTGCGTTATTTTATTTGACACCCACCTAATACAGTAAAAGAACTTTAGTCAAAAGAAGCTTAATTGAAACGGTAAATTCAACTGTTATGTAACATTTACGCAATTAAAAAGAATCATAGTTGTTATACTCTAAAAACAAACATCAAATTTTTAACTCGATTCGACAAATGTGTTCATGAACCGTTCAAAAACTGTTTACTAACACAATATAAATACATTTAAACAAATACATGTATAATCTTGCATTTTACCAAAATAATAATCATAATAATAATAATAATAATGTCATTATTTATTAAAAAACAGGTTCCATTAGACATAATAGTATTATCATTAGACATAATAGTATTATCATTTATATTTTAGAACATGAATCCAATTCAAGCTTGAGCTCAACTCGTTAAACACTTAACAAGTAAAACACAAACACGAATTCAAATTAGACCACCCTTATGAAGTTACATGAATAGAACTTGAATTTGAATTCAAATTCTTTTAATAATTTTTTAAAAATTTTTTTGTTGGAATTTTTATTTTTTATTGTGATGCTTTCTTATACTCGATCGAAGTGCAAGGATCAAGTTACAAGGATGAGGCCCTAGAATATTGAACTATTTAAGATAAATTTTTTGACTCGACTTGGGCTGTTAAAACCCTAAGCAAGCTATATTGGTCTTCGTTTATTGATCAAATGTTAGATGTATGTTATCCCAACTAATGCTGAATTTGTAATTTTCAACCAAAACCAGTAACATTCAGCCAATGGAATTACAGAACTTCTAATTTTTTTATTTTTTATTATTATTTTTATTTTTTTGCAAATAATGAAAAGATTACGTACAACACTACAATTTACAAGTTCAATAGACAACAACGCTAAAATAAAGTTGAAATGTTCATTTAAATATATATAGGCGGATTCTACCTTACACTTCTTAACTTATATCTAATTCTCACTTTACAGTTATATTTATTTTTTGAGCATATTACATCTTATACTCTTATAGTTAACTAGTTCAGTCTAATTTTTCTTATCACATCTAGATGTGTATTCTATACATGTGTACCACGCACCTAAAGTGGAACATTCGTTAAATTTTTTAACACTATTAAAAATTAAACCAAATTGAGATGAATCTAAAAGTTAGGGGTACAATATATCTAAAAGTTTGAATTGCAGGGACAAAGTGAGAGTTAATTATAATTTAGGATGCAAAGTAAAGTAGACATGACTACTTCTATAGGCTTGTATAATACGTCCCTAAATAAATACGTAGTATGTATTTACTTAGCACCTGTTAACTTTGATAACGGTATTCATAATTTGATTGAAATGTGATAAATATAAGAGGTCAAGGTATAATATATCCGAAAAAAAAAAAAGAAGAGGGTGAAAAGTGAAACTCGGATAAAAATTAAGAGGTATAAAGTAGAGTAAGGCTTTTAAATATTAGCTGTTTACTCATACTACATTAAATTTGCATAAAATAAAGTACCTAATGTGTAATTCGATTTTTCTTGATCACTTAGTTGTTAAAACCGAGGCTCAAAATAATATAAAAAATCGAGCATAATTTTTTCTCGAAAAAAGTAGAAGATTATTTAAAATACACTATAAAGCAAGAGACCCTTAGGACTTTTTTGCCATTTTATGCAACCAAAAATAAAATTCCCTTTTTTTTAATAAAAAAAACCTACATCACTACCTTCCTCTTAATAACTCAAATCCATAACTAACAGGTTATCCTTTACCACACAAGTGACTCAGTTTCCCACATCATTTTGCGTGACCTTAACTACAATAAATTCCTAGAAACCACCTAAAAAATAACAGAAAATAAAAAAATTCCAAAACAAACATTGTACGTGTTTTGAATAAGCAAACGCATAATTAATGTGTGCCGAAACACTGGTAAACATTGACTGGGCTGGGCATATGTTTTACTGCTACTATTTGAATCACGCGCTATTTAAATCATAAATGAGCACTCTTATCATGCTTGAAAGGAAAATAAATTCTCCATTACTATAACATAATAAGTATTCGAAATGGTATTACATTTACTCCTAAATGGAGAATATCATATCGACTTGAAAGAAAATCCATCAATCATAAAGTGTTAATACCATCCAGCTTATTTTTTTGCGGGTCCCTCAAATCGGATGTAGTCATACATGATTTCTCTAAATGTGTTGTAGCCTCTTGCTTGCTTTAGAAAAATTGTGTTTCTTCGGTTGACAAGCAAATGACCAGCTGCATTAATACTAAATAACAGATGATGTTAAAATAATACACTTAATGACAATATTATATATAGTTCTGAGTCTGGATCCGTTAGGAGTAATTTAGTAATTTTACCATTGTAGTTCAAATAGGCCCAAATAGGTTAAATATTATATATTCAACCCACAAATCGATCCAATCCATCTGTTTCTTATAAATACCTAAAAGCTGTCATATTAAAGGATTTTTTACTTTCTTAATTATAAAAGCTTTAATTTTCTCTCTGAAATTTACGTTTCTGTCAAAATATTGACTTGAGCGTCAGAGCCTAGACCGGGGGATAAAATCCAACCCTTTTAATTTTCTGTGATCTAGACGTGAGTGCTACGCGCGGTGCTCAACTTTATTTTGGATAACACTGCACATGAGCTAACCCTAGTTCAAATTTTTTGGATCTACATTTGGCGCCATCTATGGAAAAACTGAACTAAAAGTCATTACTAAAACATGACATGTAACACGTGTAACACTCACAAGAGCAAAACTGGCAAGATAAAATAAATTTCAACTCAACATCACTCCAACTGATATCGCAAGGAGTTAGATTGGCAGGGACGTCAGGAGGGAGATTTCGGTTCCCGAGTTATGGACAAGTATGAAGAAATTCTCAATTTGAGGCGGGAAAATACTCAATTGAAGGAAATGCTCATCTTATACACATCTAATTGAAGCAACACTTCTCTTAAGGTGGACAACACCCTCGCCATTCGGGTGGCTCTGTCTCTTGTACAATCTAGATGTGTCATGCTGGACAGGGAGAAAGGGGAACTCAAGGAGAGAGGAGCGAAAAGGAACAGAAGACTTGCCCAGTAGGAGCACCGTCATCAAACTGGCTAAATTGCCCAGCCAGATTCCAAAACAGCGGCCTCATCAAAGCCGAGTGGCAGTAGGGAAATGAGCCCAAGTGTAGCAACATCTGTAGCTCATGAGAGAAGAAAACACCAAGAGAGAGAATCGTACCGTGTTGGTAGTCACAGAAAGGAAGAGGACCTAAGCAAGAGGCTAGAAGAGTTAAGGCCAAAATGGATAGAATGGATGATAGGGAAGGAGAGAGTACTAAATACAGTACAAGTATTCCCTTTCCTTCATCAATGATATCATGTAGGAACCTCTTCTAAAAAAATGGTAGATTTCTCACTTTGACTCTTATGGTGGAAATACTGACTCATGGAGCACCTAGATGCCTACCGCTCCAAAATGTGTCTTCAAGGAGCATCGATGTCATCCTCTATCAAGGATTTCCCGGAACCCTCAAGGGTGCTGCCTCATACTGGTTCAGAAGATATAAAAAAAGGAACATCAAAAATTTTAATCAGCTTATAGACTTATATTTGAACAATTTTGGGAATCAAAAGATGATCTCAAATAGAAGAATACACTTGCTTATACTTCAACAAAAATCCGACGAAACACTCATGGATTATTTGGATAGGTTCAAAAAGGAGACTAATGGAATCTAAGGAGTCACAGAAGATATGCAAATCATGGTATTCCAAATTGCAGTCAGGCCAGGAAAATTCAACTTCGACCTCCCACTATTCTCAATTATTTTTTTCATAGGGCTTAGAAGTTAGCCCAAGCAGATGACGAGGAGAGAAGAAAATGAGAGAGATTGCAGTAGGTGGAGCTGACGGTAAGATTAGAAGGTTAATGTTACCTTCTTTGAAGCAAGGCCTTCAAAGAACACGTGAGAGGCCGGCTATCCGTCTCTTATACCATATAGGATGAGTATGAACCTCCTAAGGCCAACACTCCACTTAATATCACGCCTTCAGGAATTCCTGACAGTTATACTTGAATGAGCCATACGTGAAGTAGCCAGGAGCAATGAGGAGCAACCCGGAGCATCGCAACAAAAACAAGAGGTGCTACTTCCACAAAGACCACAACCATGATACAAATGATTTCATTTCCTTAAAAAAATGTAATTGAATACTTGATCCAAAAAGGATATTTGAGAAAGTTTATCCAACGAATAGATAAAAGAAAGTCACATCGACAGGCCAGGAGCCAAAACAGGAAAGATCAAGATTCGCCTCGGGAAGATGGAGTAGCTGTTGTGCAGAATCAAACAAAAATAGTTATAAATAACATCTCTAATGGATGTAGCAAGTGGTGACTCCGCGTCATCTCGCAAGGCTCATGCTTGCCAAGTGAACTTAGTCTTGTCAAACTTGAAGCGGCCTAAATTATGTCAAAACATTTTCTATGTAGCAGAGGAGGCACAATAATTACTCCATCCTCATACTGATCTATTAGTGATAAATTTACTAATGGCAAATTATGACGTGAGGAAGATATTTATTGACAATGATAGCTCTGCTAATATACTATTCTATTTGGCATTCAATGAGATGAAATTAGAGGAAAAAAATCTCAAGCTTGTGACCATGCCCTTGGTAGGCTTCACTAGATAAACGGTCATTCCGTTTGGGTACATCACTCTTCCTTTGATGTTCGGTAAAGCTTCATAGAATGCTTAAGTGATGGTGGATTTTATAGTGACCAAAGTATCATTTCCTTACAATGCCATAATTGGCCGGCCAACCATGGAGGCACTTGGCATAGTCCCATCTTCTCATCATATGAAGATAAAATGAATGGATTGTATGAGAAGTTAATAGAGATCAAGCAACAGCTAGGCAGTACTATATTGCCTCATTGAAATAAAGGGTAAAGAAGTTGCCCTTACATATAACATTAATGTCATGGAGGAGGTGTAGAAGTACCCACAAAAAGGAGAATCGGCCGAAGAGTTAGAAGATGTCATCCTAGATAAACGTGAATCCAATAAATTGGTAAAGATTAGAAAGTCCCTCCCTGGGAAATTAAAGGAAAAAAAATCACCTCCTCACTAATGGAATTTAAAGACCTATTTGCTTGAAATCCATCAAATGTGCTGACATTTGACCCCAAGGTGGCCATGCACTTCCTAAATGTGGATCCAAGGTACAAACCAATAAGTTAAAAGAAAAGGAACTTTAGCAGGGAGAGGAGCTAAGCAGTAAATATAGAAGTAAAAAAATTGCAGGATGTCGAGGCCATAGAAAAATCTAGTACCTGGCGCAGCTCAACAAAGTAGTAAAGGTTCCCAAGCTTAGGGCCAAGTGGAGAAACTCCTTGTGTGTTGACTTCACTAACCTGAATAAGGATTTTTCATAGGATTGTTACCCTATCCCCTGCATTGATCAAGTAATAAACTCAACTTTCGATTTTGAGGCTTAGTCTTTCCTAGCTGCCTATAAGGAATATTATTAAATTTAGCTAAATTCGAAGGACCAGACCAAGAAAGCTTTTTTCACGGACTGTGACATTTACTATTTCAAGATGATGCCTTTCGGACTTATGAATGTCAGGGCAACTTATCAGCGGATGGTAGATCAAATGTTTACCAATCAGTTGGAATGCAACATGAAAGCTTACATTGATGACATGTTTATCAAGAGCAAAAAGAAAGTTGGTTATGTGGAAGACCTTCGGAAAACCTTCACTACTATAAGAAAATTCAAGATGAGACTTAACTCGGAGAAGTATGCCTTCAAAGTGGTAGGGGGCAAGTTATTGGGATTCATGGTTACTCAGTGGGGAATTGAGGAAATCCTAGCTAAAATAAAAGTAGTTCAAAACATCTGTGGAACCTCCGTAGAGAATAAAAGACATGCAAAGGTTGATTGGTGACCTTGCAGTCTTAAGCCGATTTTTGTCCAAATTTGGGGATAGGAATTTACCATTTTTCAAGACTTTGAGGAGTTCTATGAATTTGTAATGGACTGAAGAATGCCAAAAAACCTTTGAGAAATTGAAGGTTTACTTAGCCTCACCTCTACCCCTTACTCAGCCTGAGCTGAGGAAAACTCTATACTTGTACTTGGCCTGCTTAGCCGCAGCAGTAAATGTAGTCTTATCAAGGAGGAAACCAAAGTTCAGAAGCTGATGTATTATATCAACAAGGTGCTGAGTGATCCTGAGACCAAGTATCCCAATATTAAAAGGTTAGCTTTGGCTTTGGTGATGGCAGCAAAACTCAAGTCATATTTTCTAAGTCATCTTATAGTGGTGCTAACTAACCATCAATTTAAGACTATTCTTACGAAGCCGAAAGTTTCAAGGAAACTGGTTAAGTGGTCTATTGAACTAGGTACTATACAGTATGATATTCATTTTCAACTAAGAACAGCACTCAAGGCTCAGGGCTTTAACAGATTTCATCATTGAGGGAGTATAAGAAGAAGAACAACAAGGGAAGACTACCTCTCTTGAGGAGCAAGTTAATGAATCCCCTCAGTGGATTATGCATATAGAAAGGGCAAGCAATGTTGAAAGTTGTGGTATAGGAATAATTCTTACCTCTCCGGAGGGACTCAAGACTAACTATTCCATAAGGTTTAAATTTCACACAAGTAATAATGAAACTTATTATGAAGCCTTGGTTTTTGGATTTAGGCTAGTCAAAGAGTTAGGAATGAATAATTTGGTGGTGAACATGGATTCCAACCTGGTAGTACAGCAAGTTAAAGAGGAGTTCGAGGCAAGAGAATCATCATTGCAGTTTTAACTAACTAAGGTAAAGAGTTTAATCTCATACTTTGATAAATTTGAGATAACTCACGTAATTAGAGAAGATAATAGGGAGGCAGATGCCCTATCCAAAAATAACCAGTTCAGTGCACTCATATGTCTTAAAGGAAGTTTTCCATGAAGTGCTGAAGAAAAGTGTTAAACAGGCAAAAGTCATGGATATTGACACAACTCCGAATTGGATGACCCTAATCGTTCAGTATCTTAAGGAAGGCAAATTGCTAGGAGATGAGGTAAAAACACAAAAGATTGAGAGTAAGTCAGCAAAAAACTTGATCATTGGAGAGACTTTATACTGAAGATCCTATTCAATGCATTATCTCTAGTGTCTAGATCTAAATGAGGCCAAGTATGTCTTTGCTGAAATGCCTAAAGGAATTTGTGGACACCACGTCGGCGGCAATGCACTTGCACAAAAAATGCAAAGGTAAGGCAACTACTGGCCAAGGATGTTGGAGGATGCCATGGACTATGTGTGAAAGTGCGAAAAATGTCAGTTCCATTTCAACCAACCCTGGCTCCCAGCCAAGCAACTTACTCTTATCCTTACTCCTTGGCCTTTTTCCTGATAGGGTATTGAGAGTTGACATCCTGAGATCTTTTCCACTGGCTTTGGCCAAAAATAAATTTTCGGTGGTTGCAATTGATTATTTCACCAAGTAGGTTGAAGCAAAAGTCTTAGCAACAACCACTCCTCAGCAAATCATCAATTTCTTTTGGATACCACTTTGGCATTCCCAAGATACTTACATTAGACAATGGACTACAATTCCAAATAGAAACTTTCAAGAAGTTCGTAGAGGTTTGGGAATAGAGCAGTGCTCACCTCAGTAAGTCATCTCCAAAGTAATGGAGTGGCAAAAGTCATCAAGAAAAGATTAGACGGTGTTAAAGGAAATTTGGTGGAGGAACTCCCCAATGAACTTTGGACATACCGCACCACTTACAAAAATGCAACTAGAAAGACTTCCCTTCAACCTTACCTATGGTACTAAGGCACTTATTCTAGTAGAAGTTAGAATGCCGGGGTTTCGAGTCTACAACTTCAACTCAGAAAACAATGGCAAAAGCTTGAGATCTAACCTCAATTGGTGCTGTCTCAACTTGAAGAGGAAAGGGATAAGATATTTTTTAATTTCAATGTACTTTGTTTGAATTTTTTAGTTGTAATTCCTAAAATCAAGTATCATCTTCCAAAATTGAGTAAAACTTGTACAATTTGTAATTTTAAAATTTTATTGAATAAAATTTTCTAAGTGTTACGAACATACAATCGAGCAGTTAATATTTTGTAAGAACAATACTGTCAAGCCAAACTTGAACTATTCTTAAGTCCTCCAGGATTCTACTACCATCTAGGGTCAACTACACCCTCATGAGGAAAAGCACCAATGCCTATTATCTAAAGTATGGATAACCCTTCCAAGGGTAGAGGGAAAAAAAAAAACTAAGTCTTCCAATACCAAGACTTACCCCTCTAAGGGCAATTCTAAGGTTTTCCAAAAGTGAAGTACCTAAGCCATACCTATTCCCTGGAATAGAACTTATCCCTCTAGAGGAATTCGAAGGTCTTCCAAAAGTAAAGTAACTATATCATACCTATTACCCAGAGTAGGACTTATCCCTTTGAGGGCAATACCAAGGATTTCCCAATGTGAAATACCTAGGTCATATCTACTCTTTGAAGTAGGATTTACCCCTCTCAGGGTAATACTAAGGTCTTCCCAATGTAAAATACTTATGCCATACCTGCTTCCCGAAATAGGACTTACCTCTCCGAGGGAAATGTCGAGATCTTCCAAAGAGAAACATCTATGTCATACCTATTCTCCGGAGTAGAACTTTCCTAAAAAGAGAAAAATGAATACTTTTATAAGTGCAAACCTTCCGAGGTAAAGCTCTAAAGTACTTAGTCACTTCAACTAAAGCTAAATGACTAAGGGGGTAGGAAAAATATACAACTCTAAACCTAATATACTCAGACAAGTAGTAAAAAGAAATGTTACTACCATAAAAAGATGAAAAATACGACATCTGAGGAGATAATAAATGGATAGGCCCTAACTCAAAGCCCAGCCAAGCATAACAATGGCAATTGTTGAAAAAATGTAATCTAGTAAAAAAATAAAAAGCATAACAACGTTCGGGAACTCGTACAAAAGAAAAACTCTAAGCTCTAAGACCATGAAACAACAAAGGAATTGTGTGCTAATCTAAACTGGTAAATCAACTGAAGTGGATGCCTAATCTACTTTTATTCCTTATTAGTTCCTGAAACTATATCTTTGGCACTATCACCTGGTGTACCTCCATCAATCAGAGTATCTGATGTATTAGGATGAGTAGGGGTAGTCGAAGTATTACTCCGAATTAGATCTTTAAGCTTTAGGTGGGGATGAGCTTTTTTCACAACCAGCAATGCATCAATGTAACCCTCGTTGTAGTAATCAGCGTTTTTGACTAACCACTAGTTAATGGAACTCCATACTAGCACGATAGTCTTACAAGTGTTTCTGCAAGAGATCCTAGTAGTCTTGGGAACTAAGAAATTCAAGTACTATTTTTTGTCTACTCTTCTTCTCTATGGTTGTGAGCTCCTCCTTATATGCATCTATCATCTTCTTTTCCTTAGCCCTCAGTTAGGACAATTCTACAGTAAGAGAATCGACACAAGCAGTAACCTTTTCCAAAAACATAGTTTCTTGATCTTTGATCTTCATCCTTTCGTCAATCTTCTTGGTTATTTCTTTGTATTTCCCATTTGCCTTATTACACTTTTTGGTCTCTTTCTCATACAACTTGGTTGTCCAGTTGAGTTTTTCCTCAAGTTTAGAAATATAAGCGAAATGTAAGTCCTCAACATGTTTCACGTAGTAGTAAAAAGAACCAATCTGAGGAAGAGCACGGTCCCAAACTACTTCCTGGATAGCTAGTGCCAAAGTCTCGAACACTTGACCCGGTAGTTCCGTACCAGGGGTTGACTCAATAGGTTCCTCAATAAAAGACCTAGGAAATAGAGTAGGGGTCGGATAAAACCTGATTTTCTTTCCTCCAAAAGGTACTAGTGGGGGAGGTGAATGTCTCTTCTTTTTCTTTGTTGTGTCGTAAGTTTTGTCCACGAGATCAAGGATATCTTTAAGAGATCTATGTCCATTTTTGGGTCAGTGCTCATTCTAGGACAGCATCTGATCTGGTACCCAATGCTACACAATAAATAAAATACAAGTTATTCTCTAAAATATCTCATAAATAAATACAAGATAAATAAGTGTTGGATAGATAAAGGACAATATGCAATATGGGAAAAGAAATTTTTTCCAACGATAACCTATGGAACTAAGATAGTCAAGAAGGCCAAGGCTTAATCCTGTAGAAGCCAACACTTGGTCATAATTCGCTACTTTCCAACGGATTTTTCTGCGTCCCTAAGGTCTCAATGGCTTCATGATCATGGTTGCTCAATTGACTAACTTGTTTAAACTCAAGACGTCTACTTCAAAATTCTAATTCAAAAATTTTCAGTCCGGAGTCTTCTCTAATAAGAAGTATTTTTTCCTCCATGTCTTCTTTTGAGGTTGTGAACCCTCAAGTGAATCCATTTTAGATTTGAAACTGAAGATGATACTAAATAAGTAGACGAAATCTGAATGTAGTGATTAAATAAGGTTAAGGAAGGGATCACTCTTCGAATCTAGTAGGTGATGATAAATGCATTGATGCATCCAAAAGATTTGGTAAAAATCTGTCCAAACCTGACTTGATAGTGATTCAAGACTTCCAAAAGGAAAGGTGTAGCAGAAACCTCAAACCTGCCTCCAATTGAACTAGATAAACAGATATGTAATCCTTGTAATTCGAACAAGGTCTATGCTTTAGCCCCAGTGCTGTGACCTTTATGTCCTCGGGAATGTGATATTTTTCAAGCCATCCCTCAATCAAATCTACATTAACGTCGGCCGCAAGGTAGCTGGGAGTAAATGTTCTTGTCTTCACTTGAAGTCCTTTTAATTTTTTCTTGGGGAAGGGGAGAGGTATCACCCCCACTTGATTCACCATGCCCTACTTCAATCTTAACTACTACGTTAGAATTACGGTGTGACTGTTTCCTACCTCGGCCAGGGTATGGAGGCAAAGATGGCATGCTTGCAACATGAGGTAGTAGTACTGGACAAGTTCACTCTGAGTCTATGTAGTGGAAAACCACAACTCTTGAGTGCATACAGTGGAAAACTACGCTCTGTGTCTATATGGTGGAAGACCTTGTACATCCTTGAGCATAGGTAGTTGAGTCTCATCTGGCTCAGGGACATTCCTTGCATCAACTATGCCTTTTTCACTATCCCAACCAATTCCGTCGTCGTAGTCAAAAAAATCTTAAGCATCGATGGTTTTGAGTGTATGGCGATTGTTAACATTCCAGTAATCATCAAAGTTTTGGTCATCATCAATTTCCACATGATCATCCCGAGCGTCATTATCGGAACCAAAGTTGACTGGTGAAGCCAAGGTATCCTTGTATGAGGAAGAACCATGATCGGCAGAGGAGGAGGGTGCATCATTGTCACAAGGAAAATAAAGGTTTACTTTGGATGTCGTGGAATTGGGAATTGTTATCGTAAAATTTTTCATGGTATTATTCTTCTCAGTGTAGTCTTATTTAAGCCTAAAGATTAAATTTCTAAAGTGAAATTTTATTTGGCCGTGGACTAATTATTTGAATCTCAGTCCCTGTGGTATGTTTAAGTCCAACTATGCGTTCATAGGGATAAAGCCACAGTTGGAGTATAAAATTGTAGTTATGTGCAAATTTTGTTTGACAAGTTAAATAAGTAAAAAAAAAAGGCACGTGCAATAGGACTTGAGAACAATTTGATCACTACAGGAAGAAAGGTTATGATTAATAAATATGGATTATGAGGACAAGTCTTCAATTACGTAAAGAATTGATACAAGTAAATTTCTATGGCTCGGTAAAAGAAAATAAAAAAACAAGACAAGGAGAGATGGCTTACACTTACTTGACAGAGGTGGTTGGAGTGAGGACCCAGTACAGTTGTAATCCTGTGGAGTAAGTTGGTGTCCAAGGAGTTGAAGGAGTAAGGAGACTTGGAGTTGTAAAACTAGGACAAGTTGTTAGTATGTGTGAAATCCTAAGTCCGTGGAGCTGAACAATTAAAATATATCCACTCAAAGTACGCTTAGGCTGAACTCTGAAGTCCCGTGAATAATTACTCCTCAGTTAAGAAAATTTTTAACAACAATTAAAGCAGGTATACTCTGGTGTAATTATTTTATTTTTATATTTTTATGCTCTGAAAATAAAATTTTTATACAAGCTTTGGAGAAGTTCAAAAAATATTTTTCCCCAGGAAAATAATTTTCGAAGTTATAAAATTACTCTAGTCAATACTACAGCTCGGATTGAGTTACGAGTATGGCATCAAATGTGTGGAACCCTAAATTTGTTTAGAGTTCTCTGTTACCAGCCATAAAATTAGAAATTGAAGGAATAAAATAATCATGCAGAAAAGTATATGAAAGGAAGAAATAATTTTATTAATATCTCAAACAAAGAAACTCATAATAAATTCGTCAGACTCTCTCAATAAATTCTTAAGACTCTCTCTCTTTCTTTCTGAAAAATACTCTAATATGTTCCTTATATATAGACTCATAAACAGTTTGTCTAACAAGAAATAATCATTATATAACCTCTAACTATTACATTGAAGAACTAAGATGATTCTAGAATGACTAAGATGATGGGACGAATAGAAGATAAAGAATCGAAATAGAATGGCAAAGTTACTGTAGTTACAATGAAATTAGGCTATAGATTTAATATAAGAGCTAAGGATAAATTAGAGTAAGGTAGGATTTTTTATTCAAACGTTCCAAAAAATTGCCTAAATCATTTCTAAAATCCAGCTATTTGGCTAATGGGATATTAACATTACCACAACTAATGCTTGAAGCCAAACCTTACAAACCCACAAAATATCCGAAATGCAATTCATGCAACATGATCAAAGATGCTTAATTCACCTCTTCCTATACTCAAAACTAACTTCTAAAAATCTTAAAATGTTTGAACCACATCAAGAATCAATAAAACTTGGCATTTGAAAAACACTTATGCAAAAAGTAAAGTTTGAGGCTAAAACTAGTTGAAAAAACTATTTTATGGACATAGAAGTAGTTGAAAACATGGTTGAGTTTAAAGGGTTAAATACCATTTTCATATGAAGTACAACCTATGTTCAATATCCAATTCCAAGTCTCACAAACAACAAAAACAAAAACCATTCCCGGAGAACAAAACAATAGATACCACCACACTTTTCACATTATTCAATGATGAGTACAACACATCCTACCACTCACCCAAATGACAAAAAACAATACACACACACACACACACTACTAAAAAGCATAAAACAAGCTACGTATAATCTAAGGTAATGATTTTGAAGTAGTGTGGATAACCTGTCTCTTCATCTAGAAGATGGGCAACATAACAATCAAATGAATGTGAATGTGAACAATTAAGCACAAAGTAAACTTAAAACAAGAGTTCTATCCTTAATTATAGAATTCATCAAAATCAAGCCCAAAACTAAACAAACTAAGAAATGAGTAATTTCAAGTAAGCCATATAAATGCTATATGAATTAAGCACATAAATCTTAGAAGCTGAATTTCTTTCAACAACCAATCTTGGATACATCAAGAAGAAGAGTTCTTGGAACTTCACGGGATTCAAACAATTAAAGAAAAGAAAAAACACACATGAGGGAAAAGGATTTATCACAACAAATGGGTGAACTAGATGCCCAATTCGTCCCCAAAACTTAAGTTCATACATAATTAGCCTTAAAAAGTCATTGGACATCCAAAACTACTCTCAATTTTATGTCAAACATTGACATCATTTGCTCAAAAATTAACTCAAGACTTAGCAAGTCTAATGTCTCAATAAGTAGACTTTCCATAAGTTTCTTAGCAAACCAAGCTCAAGTTCATCCAACAATTATCACAACAATCAAATATTGCCATCAATCATTATCATCAATAATCAAATTTAACCAAGAACATCCAAAATCAATTACCAACATCAAAACATAATTTAGACTAAGCACAAGGCTACAACCTTTATTACCAATGATGTACTCAAACTAAAGCAAGTAAAGTAAAGACTAGCATAATATAGAAAAGGAAATACCTACTCCCTTAATATGAAGGAGGCTTTCCAGGGATATTGTAATCCTTGGTGAATTTGCACCATTTTCGAGTTCCTTTGAAGTCCCCAAAAAAATGACCTTCAGCATATGTAGTCGGTACCTCCCCAGTCCCTTCTAAGATGTATTCTTCTTCTTCTCCTTCTTCTTGAGTCAGCTCTTTCTCCACGAACCCCCCAAATAGAACCTCCTTAGTTGTAACCGGGATAAACCCACACTCATATAAAGGGGGAGTTGGTAATTCCCCTATATAAGTGTTGAGTTTTCTGGTTGTAGTGACTTCAAATTCGTGAGGTGCTTCAAAATCGATTTGTTGTAGATACTTGCAATTTGTTTTTCTTAAACTGATTCTTCACCCATTGGTAGGAGGTGGAGTCCATTGTTCTTCACCATTTACTATTCCTTGAATTTTAACAAGTTGGTCTTGTAACCTCTTCATGGATTCTAGAAGTTTAGCCATCTCTTCTCTTGTTGGAGTTGGGCTCGTTCTTCTTGGCGTTGGGCTTGTTCCTCTCGAAGTTCTTGAATTTCAATCCACATGTCCATTAATCTTGCTTCAACACATTTTGGGATTGGTAGAATTAAGGCTTCATTGGTTCATATAAAGAGTATTGAGGTGGAGGAAAAGAATTGGGATTTTCTTGGTAACTCTCGTAAGGATATGGATGGTTAGACCATTTCTCTTGATAATTTAAGAGGTATGGAGAGTAATTATAACAAGAAACATGTTTATTGGGCATACTCTATTATCATAATAATGATAATTTTCTTGATATGAATCATTCCAATTTGGTCCTTGCATGATCTTGCAGCAACAAACAACACATATAGACAAGAAAAAGAATTATATCACATAAACAAGAAAATTAGGCAAGTTTAGACTACTAGCTAGTCTAAACTATCCATCAACAAGAAAATCTTTTTGGATTTTTCAAAATAAGAACACAACTACAAAATGAAATTCTTTTTTATTTGATTCAAATAAAGGAAAAACTATACAATAAAACAAAAGACTTCAATCTATCAACCTAAGCAAATTATATCAGTATCACCAAAAACCAATCCTCGGCAACGGGGCAAAAAACTTGATGCTTTTTCAGAAAAACACCTAATTATATCATTTATAAAAACACCAAATTCCTACTAATAATTAGACGGCACCCGCCAGTATATGGTTGTCAACTAGTAATAAGGAGAAGTAGGGTCCAACCCACAAGCATTGGTCGGTGATTTACCGACATTTGATTAGATTATTAGTTGAAGTGACTGACCAAAAAGTAATTTTGATTAAAACTAAAATTTTAAGGGACTAAGAAAGAAATTTATGCACTAACTAATGTATCAAATTAAACGCTACACTAAGGAAAGCATTTCAAAGATAGCAATGAAAATAGGCATGCAAAAAGATAGCATTTTAAGCAAGCATTTAAAGAAAGCATGTAAAATAGAAAGTATTTTTAAGAGAGATTAATTTATTTAAACTTAATAATTAACACTAAGAATGCATGATTAAAGAAAGCCCACTACTAATTTTCCCTTATTAACCAATCTAGGCAACAAATTACTCTTAAGAAAGCACTTTTAAGGAAAATCTATAAACTAATCTATCCTAATTAACTAATCTAAACAACAATTTTCCACTAAGAAAGAACTTAAAGAAAGTCCATAAATTAACATAATGATTATACTATAAAAGCATGTAAATAAAGCAATAAAATGAAAAACACAATCAAATTCGACTAATTAATCTAAGAAAGTACAAGTAAATAAGCAATTAAACTAAACTGCACTAAATTAAGATAAAGCAAATAACATTAAACATAAACTAAAGAGAACTTACACTAAGGGTCTTTAATCTACAGTCAAGAGTTTTGAAACTACACTAATCTACATCTAATCTAATCTAAAAAAATCCCCTCCATACGGGGAGGAAAAATGCAGAACTAAACCACACTAAGGGCTTCCTATTCTATTGTACTTCTATCCTATAGATTAGCCTCCAAAGAGATTTACAAGATGTATTAGGGTTGAATGGGGAAAGTTGCAGCCACAATTTGCCTTGCTTTGGATGATTTTACTCCTTAAAATTCTTAAATCGCACCCCAAAACACATACTGCCAGGTAGGGGTACTCAAACCCAATCCAAAAACCAACCCAACCCAAATAAATTTGGGGTTAAATGGGTTGTGTTATCGAGTATCGGGTTATTTGAGTTGGGTTACCCAAGTTTGGTTGGGTTTTATTCTTTAAAACCCAACCCAACACAATACCCTAATAAAATTTAATTATATAATTTTTTTAATTTATATTTTTTCCTAATTATTTAATCTAATTTATATTTTTTTTTCTTTTCATTCTTGAAATAGCATCCAATTTATCATATTCTATATATTTTTCTTTAAATTATTGACCTAATTATTTTATTTTTAACTAAACATATATTTTTATGGATAATCTTGCAATCTTATATTTTTTAAAATATTTTTATTAATTTAGATTTGTTGACCCAAATAACCCAAAAATCCGAGTAAGTCATCCGACTAATACTTGGGTTGTCATTATACTTGGATTGGGTTGGGTTACCAAGGGTTGGGGGGGGTTCACATCTATATTTTTGACCCAAAGAACCAGAAAACTCTAATCCAAAAATTTGCCAATCCGAAAACCCAACCCATGAACACCCCTGCAACAAGGAGTTAAAGACTCCAATTTTGGATTTTCCTTCCTAAAATCAGAAACTGTGGTTTTCATTACTTAAAAAAAAATTCTGACTTTTGATAGCCAATGACCATGGTGATTGGACCATAGTTAAACTTCCAATAGCTTTATGGGTTTGGTAACCACGGTTTTTGAGTGAGGTAATTGCGGTTAACGGCATTTTTAGCTCGTTTCCCATTCCATTGTCGCGCCACTTTCTCTAATCAACTCCTACACATAAACACACTCTATTGATTATACAAAAATAGTAAAATAACATTAAAAACATTAAATTACATAAACTAACACAATTCTAGAGCATGAAAGTAAGAATATTCAAAAACAACGATTAAACCATAAAAATGCTTGAAACAAAAGCAAAAATACACAAGTTTAGAGTACATTAACTCTCATTTCCTAGAGTTATCATCTTTATATTATTATGTCCATGTACAAATACTTAATTATAAGTATTTACAAAAGAACTTCCAACTTTTTGTTGAAGCGACACCACTTCCATACTTACATAAGTGAAATTGTAATTGTGTCCCCATTACTTAAGAGACTTCACAATCAATTTAATTAAGAGTCACTTGCTCACTCTCAATTGTAACAGATACACTAATCTTCAAAGATTAATGTACTAAGAAAATATCAACAATAACTTGTTTTTACCCATTGAACTTGAATTAACATTATAGCTAATTTTGAGTTGAGTTACTATTATTGGTATCTATTGTCAATAATTTGAGCCCCAATAGTATGGACGTCCTTTGTCAAAAGGATCTACTAAAATATCTACAAGTTTTACATTCATAACTTATATAGAGTTTTTTCAATAATCAATTCTCATACACGCTCGTGTCAAGAGATACTATAGTTCAAGTCATTATAGCTTTACTATCACGACACAAGGATATTGCTTTCATAGTTGTGGCTACAACTCTATTTTTTAATAGGCTTTTAAGCCATTGTATATCCTTAGTAACTGCAGCTAATACTATTTGTGTGTGAGATACAAGTTTGCTTTTAGAAATTCAGCTCATTACACTGCCTTTTAGTATAAATATTCAGCTCGAGATAGATTTATTTTTTGATACGCTAGTCATTCAAATATATATGGAGTACTTGCATTTTCAATATCTTTTCTATATAATGGATTTTGACTTGGTACAAATTTTGAGAAATTTCTTTTAACTTTGAAACCCAAAATAGCATCAACATTATTTAAGTCTTTCATCTTAAAGACTATAAAGTTAAATACCTTTAAGTTTCCACAATTTCTTGTATGTTTGTATATTTTGTATATTTTAAATACAAATGCTTAGCTGCACTACTATTGTGCCCAATGGCATTTGACATCATATTATCAAACTTCTCGTGCTATTGCTTGAGAGCTTATCATAGACCATATAATGACTTGACAAATTTATTATTGTCTCTAGGAAGTACAAAACTCATTGATTGTTTCCATGTCAACTTCCTCATTCAAGTCATCCTTCAAGACTACAACGTTAACATTCAATCAATGTATACACAACTTGTAAATGAAGTGCAAACAAGACTCTCATAAATATTATTGAAATAATCTATATCTTTCTGTTGGTGAAACCTTTGGCCATTAATCAAGCTTTAAAGGTATTGCATATCATTGGTGTTATATTTCTTTCCATAATGCTCATTTACATCCTATATGATTCAATATGTAATCAACCAAGACACATATTGCATTGCACATAATTAAGTTTTTTTCATCTTTCACAACTTCTTTCTAGAATTTGAAATTCTACAATACATTACTTCTTTAAATAATCTCATCTGGATTATCTTTTACATATAAGAAGTCAGGCACTTTTATTAAAAACATTTTATTCTATGACCATCTTATTTATAAATAGTATAATCAGAACCGAAATTTCAATTTCTAAAGTTATTTGTCAAGTGATGATATTATTAATGAATTTGTTCTCAAAGAACTCAACTTATATTGTACCAATACTCTATTAGATTTGTAAATCTAATATATGTCTTTTGTGCATAAGTCAGATTACACTTTTGGCACCTCTTGGTAACCCCCATTTAAAGCATCCTCACACTCTATCATAGTTCAAAGTTAGCTTTCTACTATTCCAGTTCTCACATAAAGAAATATAAAACTTTTGAGGAAGTTGTCTAATATAAATGACATGATGTCAACAAAATTGTCCTAAAGATTATATGGTAGTTTACAGCTTTGTAGCATGGATTTTACCATTACAACTCCAGTTCCTTTCCTCTCACACAAGCCCTTATATTGTCGAGAATAAATAACCATTTACTAGTGACTTTCTATTAGTTTCACAATATTGTTAAACTAATCTACCAAATTATTTCCTCTTTTATCTTTATGTATACTTTTGATCCTCTCTTCTATTTGATTTTCAATATCAAATATGAACTCTTGAAATTTATCAAAAGTTTCATCTTTGTCTTCATTAGATACACATTCAGAAAACACAAGTGATCAACAATATATCTCATAAGTTATATTTCCCTTATCTAGTCAAACATCATGTAAATCACAAATATCAAATGCGTAATTCAAGTAATTGTATATCTCTTTCTATTTTGGAAAAGTTTTCCTTGTTAATTTACTTGAACACTTAATGTCATTTACTACTATGATAACAATACATGACACATATCTATGACTCAACATAAACTTCAAAATAAAGTTTAAATGCAATCACCTATCATGTCATAATCTAGATGACTACTCAACAATGTAAGCAAATATGTTACTTATTAGGATAGATGATTCCAATGGTCCCTGAACTTTCATCAATTGATTCTATTTAGTCCCTCAATTTTTAAGTGCCTATTAAATCCCTAAATTTTTAAAGTTAGTTCTAAATTAATGGTCACTCGATATCAAATTTGATGTTTCCCAACCTTATTTTGATGATGACATATGCACTAAATTTTAAATTCAAGCTGTGCAGGTCTACTATCTTGTTTGCTAGAAACAGAGTTTTCAGATGCAGAACACCGTCCTAACTGTACTACATCTTTCGGACGAACAGGAACGTCCGATACAAACTCCCACGAACGCAGTTCACTGTCCGAACGGACAGACAAAAAGAAAACTTTTTCAAGTACCTGCAACGGACACACAGGAGCCTACAGGGAAATATCCCTCGGACACATATTTCCGTCCAATAGATGAGGTAGAATCAAATCTCCTAAACTTCACAACAGACGCATACAACTGTCCGAACAAAGTCTGCTTTAAATGAACAAGACTGTTCGAAATCCAGTTCGGACGATGGAACGGACGCATGCTCGGCCGTCTCGAACGGCATTCATCACACACTCTGTACTGAGATCGGACACTTGGTCAGACACACAACTAATATATCGGACGTTTGAAACCCTTAAAGGCTAGTTTTTGTGCATTTATTATTGAGCCGTTGGGAAGTAGTTACAACCAGAATTCATTGCTCCTATAAATACCTGCTCTATTGTGGTTGTAAAAGTATTTTAAACATTGAATACAAGCTAGTAAAAAAGTAATTTGAGTGCAAATTAGCTATTGAGCAATATTGTATTAGAGTGTACATTGAAGTGTATATTCAAAAATATTGAGTACTCTTAATAATCTTGTACTAAAGTGAGGTTAAGAGTAAAATTCTTGGCTCAACTAAAGCGAATTAGTGTGAGCAATGATTGTCCTACTTTGTGTACATTAGAAGATTATTGACTCACCAATTTTGTAGCATTCTAGTGGATTAACACTTATTTTATTTCTCTCTTTACCTTTTTATATTTCATAAGCTTTTTTGTCTTTATATCTATTTATCCACTTGATTTGAGCTGCAGATCGTAATGCTCCTAGAAAGGTCATATACAGGAAGCCTTAGGCTGTGCTACTATCTTAAGACATAATTTTTCCCTCCTTTCGTCAACATTTACCTTAAGTAGGCTGTTGATGAAATCGGAATTGACAAAGGCATTAAAAGATTTTATTGGTGATTATTTTGCTAAATAATTTTTAAGAAACCTAATTCACCCCCTTCTTAGGTTGCTTTGGGACCAACAAAATTTATTTAATTTTACTTTGCCTCCCTATGTTTTGGTTTACTATCTATTTCCTCCCTCTAAGTCTATAGAATAAGGTATTTAGCCCTATTTTAATATTTTTGGTTAAATATTAAAATGCAACAATATTACCAAGAGAATAATCTAAAACTTCCTTACAAATATTAGATGATGTAAGCTAAAATTTATACGAAAGATATTTTTAAAAATATTTTTTTCCTTTATCAATCTAATACTTTTATGAAGTCAAGATTATACACTATGATAAATAAATTGATAATTAAAATGACAATACGATAACTAAACAATTGTTCCCACTTTAAAATTTATTTTCTTATTTTATTAGTTGTACAAGTTTTACATAGTTATTTCTATTTTACTAAATATGTCATTGAAATTCAACTAACTTGATTAAACCATAATAAAATAATAATATTCTTAACAATATTTTAATTGAATAAATTTCTTAACAATATGTTATAACATAATATATGATCGAATAACATGTGTTAAAATATTACTATTGTCATTTTTTATCTGTTATCAAGTCAATTCTTAAGTATTCATCCAAAACTTTATAAATGGCATAGTTTTGCCTAAATTTTGTACTTAGGAACTGGTGATAAATTGCACCTTTAGGTGCAAGTGAAAATTATCATATTTAAATTTGACATTGAAGGACCATTTAGAACTAGATTTAAAAGTTTAGAGATCTAATAGAAATTTTTAAACGTTAAGGAATCAAATAGAATCATTGATAAAATTTAGGGACTGTATTGAAGCCATTTACCCTACTTCTTTTATTGGTACTCCCTCATGCCAATGACATAATCATAGTATTAAACTTCTCATACTAGAGCTTAAGAGCTTATTTTAGATCACATAGTGACTTGTAGGGTATTTGATAACCCCATTAGGTATTTAAACTTAATTCATTAAGTGTTTTTTGTATTAAGTGTGTTTGATAACGAAATTCTCTTACTTTTGAATGCATTAAGTGCCACTTAATTTCTGTACAAATTTTAAGTGAAAAATATATCAATTAATTTGTTGAATTCTTTATTAGTATAGCAAAACTTACTCAATTTTTCTTTATTTCACATTCACACTCTTTTACACACACTTGCACACACTATAGTCATTTTCTCACACATAGACACACACTTGTAGATACTATATTCATTTTTTCTTACACACAAATACACATTTGTACACACTATATTCCTTCTCTCTAACATATAGATACACTTGAACACAATATATTACTTATCTCTCACTTAAGTACATAAACACACATTTGCACACACTATATTCATTCTCTCTCACACATAAACGCACAATTCCACATACTATATTCCATCTCTCTTATTCATAGACACACACTTGCATAAAAAATATTCCTTCTTTCTCACATACAAACACACACTTAGACACACTGTATTCTTTCTCTCTCGCATATAAACAATACACTATAGTGTTTATTATCTATCACACAAATACACTCTTGCACACTACCTTCTCTCTCACACATATAACATAATAACACATATTATATTCTGTCTCCTTCACACAAATGTACACATTTGTACACATTATATTCCTTTTTTCCAACACATACATACACACTTGTACACACTATATTCCTTTTCACATATAAAAACTCACATTTGCACACGTTATATTCATTCTATCTCATTTGTATAAATACACACTTGTGCATAATATATCACTCTCACACACACATCCCCTCTCACACACACATACTGTATATTAATAAATTATTTGTTTGTATAAATTAAAAATATAATAATTAAAATAATTTAATATAAAAAATATAATATACACAGAATAAAATATTTTAATTCAATATTTAAATTCAACTGATTATCACACAGATACAATTTTATAAATTCAACAAATTGAGACTTCAATACTTAATTTTCAATGTTTAAATTTTATATTTCAAATTTTAGTTTTATCAAGGACACTCTTAATTAATTCACAAACTCTATTATTATCTCTAGGAAATACAAAACCATTAGTGTTTCAATATAAACTTTCTCATTCAAGTTACTATTCAAGAATACAATCTTAATATTCATTCAATGTATATACAAGCTATAAATAAAGTTAATGCAAACAAACTCTCGAAGGGTTGGCATCCTTCAATGAAGTCCAGAATTTTTGTAGGAATTCCACAGAGACAGAAGACAACTTCATTATTCCTTGACCTCCCTTGATTGAGGGTGAGAGCTTGAAGACATGGTCGCTGCAACTGCAAAAAGTTCAGAAAATTATGACCTTAAATCGATCCAATTTGGCTCTCCAATATCAATTTGAACTGATTTCGACCCTTCGATTCTTCAATTTGAAGCAATCAAAATTAAGGTCCTTAAAGTGTTGGACCTCTCAACATAATTTTTTTGGGAAAAATCAATGTGGTGGGTTTATTTAGGGATTTTGGGTTTTCCCATTTAATATAATTAGGATGTGGTTTACCAATTATGCTTTCGAACTCTCCGGCTGTTTTTGAGTCAAAGATGGTAAAGCCACCCACTAAAGATCATTACCGCGTAAGATAAAAAGTTTAGGGACTATTTCCGTTCAAAAAAAAGTTCAGGGGCATTTTCTGTTGTTTTTAAAATATTCAGGGACTAAATAATGTTGTTTTCCCAAAAGGATCGCAGGCTGGAAATCTTAATTGACTTACATTTTCTAAGTTAACCAACTGTGTGAACAAAAACATCAAAGACCAATTATTTGTCCTCGAAATACGTATCTGCAAAAGAAAAAAAAAAATCTAAATGTAGAAATTAGGCGTAAATTTTTGGAATCCAAGGGTAAACTATTATCAAGACGACCCATTATTACGCCCTTGTCCATGGATTAATAGAAAAATACTTACATCTAATTTTATATTTTACCTGTAGATTTTATTGTCGTGATTAAATTTTAAGAATTTTTACTTATATTCACAAATATTATTTATTTTATGATATTTAATCCGCATCACATGGTGTATAAATGAAATCAAAGAACAAATATACTATTCTATCTCCCTAGATTAATATAAGACTAAATATAATATTTCCCTCAATTAATATAAAATTAAATATTTCCCTCGATTAATATACTATCTATTCTATCTCGGTGTCTCGTGTGAAATATTTGTCTTATATCTTGGTTTGCTTCATTCTTTATTCCGTCTATTCTAGTTATGAAAATTGTGGATCTAATTGTAAGAAATCCTATCAAACAAGAATAGAAACATCTCAAACTAATTATTGTGCTAACGCAACACCAAGCGTATGTGACAACTACACAAAATAATCATGTAATTAAAAGGAAAAATCGTATAATTAGTCTCTCATACAATGTGATTTTTATTTTATTGGTCCCTTACATTTGAAATGATGAATTTTAGTCCCTCACAATATGAAAATGTATAATTTTGGTTCCTAATCAAATGTCAATTGGTATTTTGGATGGAAAACCACTTGTGCACATCACATGTTGATTTTTTTGGGGCAGATTTGAAAATAAATATGGTCGGGACCAAAAGTATACGTTTTTAAATTCTTAGGGACTAAAATTATATATTTTTAATTTGATAAAGACTTAATATTCATGTGAATTTTAAATGCTGTAAAGTTTGATCAATCTTGTTTCCCTATTCTTCTCCAAGAAATGCTTCCACTGCAAAGTAAAAAGGCCAAAGACAAAAATAAATAAGAAGAACAAAAAGATGAAAAATTAGGAGAAAATAAGAACAAAGGAAAACTCGAAAAATTTCTAGTTCAAACATTGCCATGCTCCTCGCCATTGTTGACCATCTTGGTAATTTTTTTATTTTTGATCCATTTTGATTTAGCATGTTTTGTGTTGCTTTAAATATATTAAGTTTGTTAATTTTATGAAATTTAATTTAATTTTTTATGTTGACATTGTGATGAACCCACGTATTTAAAACTATGAATTTTCTAACTTAGATTCGTATTTCTGTAGTTAATTTTGTATAAAATTCATACATATTTTATTTGAATAAGAAGATCATTTTTATAAAAATTGGTGAATTTTATTTGTGATTTGATAAAAAAAAAAAGTGACGAAGAGAACCCAGTTGTCTAAATGTATTTAGGCATTTTCAAACTATTTTTGACTAGATATGGGTCCGAAATTGTGATCAATGCAAAAAAAAAAAAAAAAAAAGATCTGAAGGTATATTTGATGACCCAAAAAGTCACTGAAAAAAATTTTCACTGGTACGCCGCTGCCACCTCCATCTACCATGGAAACTATTCTTGGAAGAGAAGGAGGAAACAAGATTATTTCAACTTTCACATTTTAAATGATGAATATTACTCCTAATAATTTGAAAATATTTAATTTTGGTCCCCTAATCTCTTTTCCATCTAAAATACTAATGGGCATTTGGTAGGGGAGCAAAATTATACGTTTTCAAATTGTGAGAGACTAAAATTCATAATTTCAAATATAAGAGACTAAAAAAATAAAACCCACATTTGTGGGGACTAATTGTATGATTTTTTCCCTAAAAAATTAACATGTGACGTGCACAAGTTATTTTCCATCTAAAATACTAACGGACATTTGGTGGGGTACCAAAATTATATATTTTTATATCGTGAGGGACTAAAATTTATCATTTCAAATGTGAGGGACTAACAAAATAAAAACCACATTTATGAGGGACTAATTGCACGATATTTCATAATTAAAATGTATACGAAAACTAAAAGGTGCAAATCTTTAAGGGAAAATTTCACTCCTCACATTTTAAATAAACCAAATTTGTCCCTCACAATTTTAAAACGTATGTATCAATTTCATCCATCATATTTGTGAAACTTCTTTTCTTCATCTTTCACATTTAAAACAATGTAAAATTATCTCTCACATTTTGCAAAACGTACTAATCTCATCCAATACTGAATTCCAATCAATATTGCTGACAACTGACAAAAATTTATTTTCTTTTTAAGGATTAATCAAAATAACTTGCAGACACTCTAAGAAATAAATTTTTTGAATAAAATTATAACTAAATATTAAACATTAAAAGTAGGTTCTATTTTTTTAATTGCTAATTTCTTTAATTAAGGTTTTTTAAATGGAGAAACTTAATGATAGATTTATATTTTGAATTTTGATTTTAATTCAGCTCGAGCATGAAATACACATTTGATTGTTTTTCTACGAATTTAAGATGTTTTGATGCCTTTTCTGATAACAATAAATTTACACCAAGGCATTAGAATTTAATTTCATATTGGAACAAAATTTGAATATTTTGAATATATGAGGGATAAAGTCAGTACATTAAAATTTAAAAATGTGAGAGATGAAATAGGTATATTTTAAATGTTAAGAATGAAATTAGTACATTTTAAGAATATGAGTGACGAATTTGCATAATTTAAAATGTGTGGGATGAAAAAAGAGTTTTTTTGCAATGTAAGAGATGTTTTTGGTCATTTTCCCAATCTTTAATTTACATAAAAGCGTTGTAGAAAATTTCCTGTTTCTAATGGTGAAAATTTTAATTTCCTGGACTTACCCCTCCTTCGGTCCGTCTGTATAAGTTTACTTATATTTTCAAATATATATATATATATCAGTCAATGCGGAGAAATATAAGATAATTTCTGTTTTTCAAGGTATCCAATTTCAAGAGTAGTAACATCAGACCTTCCAAGTTCTCTAATTCGTTAATACACCCAAAAAAAAAAAAAAAAAAACTAACTAATTCATATTTTTGTGGTCTATATTTTGGGATTTGTAGAAGTGTCGGAGTTGTTATCTTCCTATTAATGACCGTGACAAGTGACGGGAAATTCATTACAAATAGTAGAAAACTAAAAGTAGAACTATTAATTTGACCGTTTTATTATTTGCTATTCAAATCAAATGTAAATTTAGGATGTATTTCTAAAACTCATATGAGTTGTATAGGTTTAAATGTCATACCATAAGATTAGGGTTGTAAACGGGTCGGATCTGGGTCGAATCTAGCATATCCAGACCCGGATCCAATTAATATTACCAGTTCTGAATCTGGATCTGGATTCGAACAGGTCTACAAAAGTAGATCCGTATCCGGATCCATCGGGTCTTAATATTTTTTTTAAAATTATATGTAAAACTATTACAATTTATCGAATTTTTTTTTAATTATACAAAAGTATTGAGTTCATAATTAATATTTATGCATGTATTTTATATTAAATATAAATTACATGAACAATTTACACAACATATATGTATATATACATATAAAATAACAATAATATACAATAATTTTATTATATATTAAATATTTTAATCGGATCGGAACACTAAGATCCAGATCCGACCCTTTTATTATAATAGCTAAACAAGTCCGGATCAGATCCAGATTGTGTCCTTTTGTTATAGATTAATGTGATCCAGATAAACGGATTCAGTTCAAATCCGGATCAGACCCGACCCATTCACATGCCCACATCTGATGGTTTACATAATTTATCCTTTTTCAAATAAAATGCTACCCGCAAGTCAATAACATTTTCACATCTGCAAAATTAAAAGACGAATTTTGTATGATGAAGAAAGAAAATAAAATGTAATAAGGGGAGACAAGACACAACCACCACATGAATACTACCTCCATGTGCACTAAATGTTGGACGATTCAAGTGTTGTCAAATGTCAATGACACAATGTGTACTGACCCCCCGGCGGCTAAAACATGAAAAAAAATAAAAAATAAAAAATAAAAAACCTATGATTTTTTGTACATGAAATAATGTACGTTTTATTTTTCTCAACCCTTTGAGAAAAGTACTCGTCGAAAACCAAATTAATTCGTAGAACTGAATTCTCAATTTTGAAGAGTAATTGTTGGACAACCAAATTAATTCGTGAACATGAATTTTCAATTTTGAAGAGTAATTGTTAGACAACCAAATTAATTCGTGAACATGAATTTTCAATTTTGAAAAGTAATTGTTAGACATGATTGCAAATTCGGTTCACAAAAATCTCCTTTACAAAAACCAATATATTAAAAGGATATGAATTTTCATTGAAATAGAAGGAGGACATTTAATTGCCCACCAATATAATTTATTGTCTCGAAGGTTGTCCATCCATGTGTATCAATTGATACACAACCTTCGGACAATTTTATTGGTATACACATTAGTGTGGGAAAAATAGCTCTGTATGTCTTACAGTTTCTGGGCACTTCTCACTTGTGAGTCTCATGGTGCCTGCGCTGCTATATAATAATTTAGCAATGGTCCTTGTGAAAAAGTGATAGTACTATTTCTTCTAACTGGCAACATGAAGAGTAAACTTGGTTTTTGACTCTTCTGTTGATGGACTGACGGTGTCCAACAATGTCATATTCTGGTTTACGTATCAAAATCATAGTTATTAAACTCGATCTGGAGAAGAACTAAGCGAGTGAGGTGAATGAACGTGTTACTAATTCAATTAGTGAGTCACTTAAATATATTTTTTATTAATATATAATATCTGTAAATTATTAAATACAAGATATTAGTGAAAATATTGATAAAAACATATTTTATTAAAAAAATTTAAATATAAATGTAATTTTTCAATATTTATATAACCTTTTCACATGAAAAGTTAAAAATAAGTTATAACATACAGTGGAGTTTAAAATATATATATATATATACATATATAGATTTTTATAAGCCAAAGGCATTAATAACCAATGCCTTACATGGTTAGATAGTAAGGCATTTTATTAATGTTTAAGAGGTTTTTAGTTCAAAAATTGATAATTTAGCAATTTGATTTTTCCTCAAATAAACAAACCCACCAGATTTCTCCAAACCTTCCTGGGTTCTTACTAGTTAAACAGCTGAGTTACACGAAACCCAGCGGGTTCTTTCCTTGTCCGTTCATCGAAGGAATCCAACTCGGTTTCAATGGCGAATCACCGAGTTCATTAATTGAACCGCCAAGTCGGGTCGGATTTAATAACTATAGTCAAAATTAGGCTGTAAACGAATCGAGCAGTTCGGTCAAAAACTCGACTCGAGCTTGCTCGAGTTCAAAACTCTTGACGAGTCGATCTCGAGAATATGTATAATAATGCTCGTCAAGCTTTTCGACTATTATATAATTTTTTTAAATTTTTTCATTATATGTAAAATTATTAAAATGTCCATACATTTTAGAAAAATTACATTTTTTACCTACGAAAAAGTCGAACTACTCGAGTTCGATCTCGAATTCGAGATCGTTTTACTTATTTTCGAACGTGCTCGAGAGACGAATCGAGCACGAGTTCGAGCTCGAGTTCGAATATCAGAAAAAATTTCGAATTCGATTTTGAGTAGAGCATTATTCGTGCTCGATTCGTCTCGTTTGCACCCCTAATCAAAACTTCAAGTATGTGTCTTGAAGAGCGTGAAATCCAACTCTTACGAGAATCAATGTCCTTAAATTCCTGTTTAGTGAGTGACATGTAAGTATCACGGTAAATCTATTAAATATAAATGGGGTGGAGCTATCCCAGAGGTCACTTGATATTTAAATTTGCAGAATATTTACTGAAGGAGCTATAGCACCAATGTGAATTTACAGAAAATTTGTGAATTTAGTATTTAATTGTGCAAACGGGTGAAAACATATCTATTACCATAATATTTATAGGAAAATATTTATATAGACCCGATTTTTGACTCTATCTGTAGACCATGCGATCAAAATTAAATTTTATAAAATCTTGCTTACATCAGCTTATGTCATAGATTTTATAACATTTAATCTACACCACAAGGTCTACAAGTGAGACTAAAAATCAAGTCTACCTAAGTCTTTCCCATATTTATATGGTATCTTTGTTAATAATGGACCTCACCATAGACATATGAGCCTACACATATTACTCGGGCCAGATTTAATGAGCTTTGAGAAATATTTAGATAGATCTGATTTTTTATCCCACTTGTAAACCCTGTGATGTAGATGAAATGTTATAAAATCTATAACATCAACTTATGTAAGAAAGATTCTATAAGATTTAATCTTGACCGCAAGGTCTACAGGTGGAACCAAAAACAGAGTTTATGTAAGTATTTTCCATGAGCTTTTATTTATATTTGTGTATGCATTTTAAATATTTTTAGGCCGCAATCTCCACATCGTTTTACGATGCAATTTCAATGTTTAATTTAAAGTAGTGGTATTATGTTTACAAAAATAGAAATTTATAAATGGTCACTTCGACTGGGAATGCTTTAGAAAGCATATAATATCAATAATTTGGGGTTTACATTTCATGTTAATGTAAAGACAATGGCTATCTATATATATATATATAGATATATATATATATATATATATATATATATATATAATGTAAATAGATTAACTAGCTTAAACTTGGAGCCAAAGCTTTCACGTTGCACCTTTAAACTTAGGGATAATTTTATAAATCTCCTCTGAAGTTTATGTTAATATCACTTAGTACACCTGAATTTTCAAAAATATTACTTACCCCCCTTTCTTGTCAGTGGAACCCAAGTTTTGTACCAAATAAAATGATATTTATGCCCATAGTACTTTAGTCATATAACAAAAAGGTAATTGCAAAACCTCCCCTGAGGTTCTTTAATAATTTCACTTAGAAACCTTTGGTTTCTAACAAAATTTTTGCTGAAGTTATTCTTTACTATATTTGCTAATGTATTTATTGTAGTCTAAAAATATTTAAAAATGTAAAAGCACATTGCGATTAATATTTTTTGGGAAATTAAACTCGTAAAGAAAAATAAATTGAAATGTATTTCCTCAATAAATTTTATTTGTCAATTAATTTAGAAAAATAGGTGTTCACATTAAGATGCTTGTGTCTATTAGTTTGAATAAAATGTTAGACTATACATAAAATAGAGCATATAATATAATAGAAAAATATGATTGGTATTTTTTTGGAAATCACAAATGGGAAACAAAATGTAAAATTATGATTTGATAAATTTTTAAAGTTTATATACGAAAATATATGCGCAATGTAGTGGTCTTCATTTTACAAATTTGAACAAAATATGATACAATTAAAAATGTACCATTTGTTATAATAAAACATATTATTCGTATTTTATATATTAAATTAGCACTTGTTACATGAAAAAATTAAAATAAATATTTTTATTTTAATTGATAAAGGACATTAAAAGTTACAACGCAATGTATTTGCTAGGAATTATATTACACCATTAAATTTTCTTTTCCTTTGTATGCAATTATTAGAATAAGTTAAAATTTTGTTACTAGGGATAAAACTAGAATAAAAAGATTCTTTCTCTCCTTAAAGCAATTTTTTATACCTTTGAGCTGACAATGCTACTACAAAAGTAGAATTAAGGGAGGAAAATGATATGTTTTTAAAAATTCAAATGTGTTAGATGATATTAGCATAAACTTCATAGAGTTTTATGAAATTATCCCTTAAATTTATTGTTAAGTCTCACTTTATACTTTTAACTTTTATTTTAGAGGCTCCAATTACAGAGAGAGAGAGCGAGCACTGCACCATTTTCTGAATATATTGTGGGAGATGGGAAGGAATGAACTGTCGCATTTAATATTATGTGCTTCTGAGGTGGTTTTTGGTTTATGAGTATTGGAGGAAAGGAATGGAAATATGAGATCTAATGATATTATAAATATTTTTAGTTAATTTTTATAGGAATTATTATATGGAAATGAAAATATTAAAAATGTATATTTTTATTTTCCATTTATGACTTGAGTTTTAAATTGACTAATTTATCAATATATTAAAATATATTCCTTGTTTAAATCAAACAAATAAAGATGAATGATATAAACCTCATACCAATAGTAAAATTTATGATATTTATTCTGATTCCGATTCCGATTTTCTCGAATACAAACCAAACATCTCCTAAATCTTATGGAGAAAAACAACGTTTGAAATTATTGAGGCAGCCGGGAGCAAAAATTACCCCATTAAATTTATGAAAAGTCTTATTAGAGCCATAAAAAGATATTTGGGTAAAAAATATATACATAGAAACAAAATTCAGGCCCCAACGCTTGAGGTTCTGATTGGTTAAGTGTCTCGATTAAGTACCACTTGTAACTGTCTTCAGTTCTATAAATTGATAATGAACTAAGACACAAATTCACAGTCAGCTTTAGCCTTTAAACAAAATGGCAGCTTTAGTTCAAATCCAAGAGACATCATCTTCCTGGAAGAAGCTCCTAGGTTATCTAGGCCCTGGCATTTTAGTCTCTGTGGCATATCTTGATCCTGGCAATTGTGGGTAACCAGCAGCTAATTAATTAACCTTTTCACTACTACTACTACTACTATTATTATTATTATTATTATTATTATTTTGCTAAAAAAATATGCTAAATCTATGAGTTTCAATAATATGCAGTGGAGACAGATTTGCAAGCTGGTGCTGACCACAAATATGAGGTTGTATACTGCTTTCTAGTTCATATTTAACTAATTTCTCCATCCCATTTCCTTCTTTAATCAAATTAATGCACATTTATCTATATCTATATCTTTGTATACTATCAGTAAAATCCGTGCTATACAGGGTAAACATGTAAATATATTTAATTTGTAAAATAAAATAATGTTAGTAAAATCATGAGAAACACACACATGCTATTAAGTTCACTTATTTCTAAATATGTACAAGAGAAACATGGCAGATTCAAATTTTTAAAAATAATAAGTCATAGTACGTTGTTACTATCGTACACCTGTCTAACACAATTTTTAAAACATAATTTATTTTAACATAAATTTGCAATAATTATTTATAATTAGGAAGGAAGTATATAGATTTAAGTGTAAATTTAATAATTATATCATATTTTTACTTTTAGTTTCTAGTATAAAATTATCAGGGAAATTCATCATTCTTTACATACTAAAAAATTACTGTAATAAAACACATAACCAACTCGATATTTTAAATATTCAAAAGATTTAATTTATCTTTATATTATCAAGTAATACTTAAATAGGAAAAATTAATTGATATACATTAATTAAAAATGTATGGTAAAAGTACAAATTGGGTGGGGTAGGTTTATCTAGATAATCAGATTAATCAGCATAAGATTTTAACAGATCAAATATAAGTTCTTCTATTTTTCTTAAAATATTGTGTGGTCAGACAAAGTCCACCAATAACAATATTCTAACTATACATATTTAATTTGAATTTATACAGTTGCTATGGATCGTGTTTGTTGGGCTTTCATTCGCTCTTTTGATTCAATCTCGTTCAGCAAATCTGGGAGTGGCCACAGGTCATTTATTCGACAACATTTTTCGTTATTAATTTATTAAAAAACGGTTTATAAAATCATAAATTCAGTATTATTTGTTAATGTCACTCCACAGATCGACTACATTCCAGAAAATTTGTTAGTGGGGCAAGATTTATGTACTTCAAGGATAATAATATTTCAGTCCCTATTAGAGTTTTCATTTTCTAATCGTCCAAATTTCTTTAAATTTTTAGGTTAGCATAATCAATAAAAGCTACGTAATATAGAGATATAATTTAAACAAATGGAAACAATCTATATAGAAGTTATAATTTATAAGAACTACCTGGAAATTTGACATATACTGGTATTTACTATAAAAGTGTCTCATGTTCTATATTTACTCATTTAAAAGCAGCAACTTGATATTGTAGTTATTGCTTATTAGAAAGACTGAAAAACAAAATAAACTCAAGTTTTGAATCAATTGTCTATTTTTGTATAATATTTAAATCAATCTAATTTATAATTAATTATTAAAACAATAAAAATCTAGTTAGATTGATTTCAGTTTGTAACTAAATTAGTTTTCCTATTAATCAATCATAATAACTAGATCTCATGAAGTAGCAGAATAATTTTGATTATTTTTGTTCATTCATAATTATATTGAGTAAATGGCACCATTGGTATTTAAACTATTGACTGTCTTATTTTGTTACATCTCTTGATGTGTATAACTATGGTATCTGTCTCTTTGTACATAAGATGTGAATAAGAGAATGCAATTGTCTAATATCCTAATTGTCTCTTATAAGTCTAGATATCATCATGAGTATCACACAAGAGATTAATAAAGACAATTTTGGGACACAAATTGAACAATAATACGGTTTCGTTAACATCTAGTTTTTTCTTTTTTAAAAGAAAGAAGTAAGAGTACACATTTAATCATTAAAAAGTTTGAGAATTTTCAGAGATTAAATGCAAACTCTTAAACTTTTTTTATAATTTATTTTAGTTGCGATAATGAAACTATATCAATTTGTTGAATTTGTGTTTCAAAATTACCTTTTTTAATCTCTTGTGGTATCCATGTAACAATCTCGAGCATTTTTCATCCACCAAAAATTGACAATTATTACAAAGTAGAGATTATTTGTAAACACGGGTATCAAAATGATACAATTAAAACATAGAGTACCAAAGGTAGTTTTTAAAAATTTAGGTATAAATGATATCATTTACTCTACTGTAGTTTTACTTATTAATTGGGGAAAGGGAGGATGAAATATTAAAACTACTATTATTTTTTCAAATTTCTTAAAAGTTCTTACATATTTATACAAGGTACAAGGGAATTTAGTAGAGATAGCTGTGTCCATTGCCCCCATCCTCCTTCCGTCTCTGCTCCACATGAAAAAATAATATTAAATTATCAGTCTTGATTTTAGATTCTCGATCAGAATTCTTTCCTTTTATTCTAGATCTAGTGACACATCAGTAGTTTTGTCACTTTATCATTTTATATATATATACACTTTATTTATTTCATTAATACTTGTTGTGCTATGTTAGTTGAAAAAGAGTTAAATACATTTAAAACCCTTTAAGGTTTATGCAATTTTGTACTAAACCCCCTAACATTATTTTTTTTCTCACTTTGCTCCTTCTGTTAGTATACATCAGTAATTTGACTATTAAAAAGTCAAGAAATATATTTTTACCCCGAGGCATTATAAGAAAATATAAAAGTAGCCTCTTAAAGTTTACTATATTTGTCATTTTAGTCTCTAATTCTAGTTTTATGTCAATTAACCAACTTTAATCATTTAATCAATATAAAAAGAGCAAAGTGCCTATTTGGTCACTCAACTATGTCATAGTTGTCATTTTGGTCACTAAACTTATTTGATGCATTTTTAAAAGTTTACAAACTTTTTCAGCCATCAAATAAGTTTAGTGACCAAAATGACAACTATGTCCTAGTTGTCATTTTGGTCACTAAACTTATTTGATGGCTGAAAAAGTCACCAAACTTTTAAAAATGTACATAATTTGGTCACTCTGTCTATTTCTTGGTTAACTGCTCTGTTAGTGACCTCATGTGCGATTCACATGCGTATTTTTTAGGGTATTTTTTTCAACGTCCAAAAGAAAATGACAACCCTAAATCCGTGCTTCAATTGGCTTTGTCAACCCTATTTGTCCCCAATACATCTGCACACACCAAAACAAGACTCCAACGGTAAATACTGACCCATCGGCTGCCCACTTCCCTAGCCCAATACAAGTCATTCCTTCGCTTCCATCTCCAGCTCCCTCTACCCCTACCATTCCTCCCGTCTATTCTCCTTCGTTGAATTATCACCCATCTCCAACCCCTTTCCCTATGCATTTAAAGATCAACATATCAAAACCGGACAATCCTCGGTCAAAAAATACAAAAAAAAAATGCTCCTTACAAATGGGTTGCTCTTTCAAGCATTAGTTGTCCATTTCTCCAAGCTCTGTATTTTCCCTAATGACTAGTTTCTTTTCTTGATGGAGTTGGAAATTATCAATCTTCAATACGGTTGAATCATATTTTTTACTGGGCTTTTGTTAAGGGATGGGGATGGTAGGATGGGAAGGGGAAAGGGATAGGGGTGACGAGATGGGATGGAGCAGAGGTCCTAGATTCTATAATCCCTGTATCTTATACACATCTCCCTATATATTGAGACAGGACACATCTAGATGTGGTATAAGAGGATGGCGGGATAGATGGGGATGGGGGGTAGCAGGATATTTGTGAGAGGGGTTCAAATTTTGAATTTAGTAAATTAAAATTATTCAATTTTTTACCCAAAGTTACTTGTTATTTCTAGTGAGACCTTATAATTTATAGTTTTTTTTTTATCATCTAATTTTGACTCCAAATTTTTTATTAGTGTTAGTTCCCTGTAATTGGACAAAAATACCCCAGATAACACACACGTGAATTGCACATGTGGCCACTAAAGGAGTAGATAGTGGGAAAATACACGGAGTGACCTTGGAGATGCATTTTTAGAAGTTTGGTGACCTTTTCTTCCACCAAATAAGTTGAGTGACCAAAATGAAAACCGTGGCATAGTTGAGTGACCAAATAGGCACTTTGCTCAACTAAAAATATTGTCTAAACAGCTAAAAATATAATATCACATCCCTCAATTGTACAATATTTTTTTTAAAAATACTTGTGAAAAAATTTTCTCTTAAAAATTTCCTAATACTACTATATTTTTCGGTAAGCAATATTTTATTTTCATGTACTTCTAAATTTTATGTATACAAGATGCATAATTATCTATTAAAGTTATATCAATCTATTTTCTTATGCTTTTCTCTATGTTTATTTAAAATGATTTTCTTCTTACCTTTTTTTTTCCTTTGTTAATATAATTCAACTATTACCTAAATTTTATGAAATAACTTTATACTTATAAACTAAAACTCAACTTAAAATATTTAGGCGAAACAGCTTTTATAATTCATCAAATATTTTAAAATTAATTATTTCATCATGTTTTTAAGTTTTAAATACTGAAGGAACCATAATTTGATAATTAGAAAATTAATTAATTTAGAACATACTTATATTTTCAACAATGTTTATAGCATTATTGCTTTTATTTATCCCAAAGCAATAAATGATACAAAACTTACGTGAGCGACTAAAGTTAAATCACGCTTAAATCTTAAGGGGACTTATCGCAATTGACCACTAAGAGTAAATTTGTCTTTTTGATAAAAACCTAGTGGCAGGGTTATATTGGACCGTTAGTCAAAGAGGGGAAAAAAAAAAGTAACGTTACGAAATTTAGTACAAAACAGTTCAAATCTTAAAAAGTTTTACTATATTTAACCCGTCGGAAAACTTTAATACCTCATTCTTCCCTCTTTATGTAGTATGTGTACGTATAACATGCATGTTAAAATGCTATATGAATCATGAAAAATATGAAACACAAGAGATGAGTAGGTGTACGAGGGTGGATTTACGGTTATGTTTTTTGAGCAAGAATCACAGCCTTACCTTATCTTCACCATGATACGGACTCCAAGTTCTTATGGCAGAGCACAAGGAGATTTATCATCAATAGAATATGATGATGGGAATGGAAACCAGAAGCACGACTAGGGGTCTTCGTGGTCCAAGATAATCAATTGGAACGAAACGTAAGCATGAGACTTTTTGGTAGTAACCGGTGAACCATATGGCTCTGATCTTATGGAATCTGGGACGTAGGACTTCAAGTATCTCTCTAGATCTGGCAAAACCGATCCCAAGATTTTTAAAATTATATTTTTAAAACAATAGATTTTTCCAATAATTAAACATAAACCTTATGACATCTATATTTATACATGCATTCGTCCCAATTCTTAATTCCTGGATCCGTTAACCTTGAAATCATACATGCATATGGAACACGTTGGACCTTATATATAAGGGTTACTAACACTTTGTCCCTCTAATTTTGGTGGGAATTACATTTTTCCTTCTGAACTAAACAAAATGTACTTTGCTCCTTATTCACATTATTCATCTTTTAAAAAATTTAAAATCATTACGATAATTTAGTTAAATGATTGAAATACCATTAGTACTATATTTTGATCTTTTATGTATTTAAATTTTGATAATAATGTGATAATTATTTAAAAATAATAAAATATATACTATATAATATTCAATTATATCAATATATTTTCTTGGTCAAATTATTAAAATTTTTGAATTTCATTTTATATTCTTTCGAATTTGAATGTTAATTATAGTGGTAGAACAATTCTATTAGTAATCGATTCGAAGCCATCCGACTCTAAATGAGTTTATTTTGTATTGAAAACTTTTCTTTGGATGTGTTGCTTGAAAATATATTTTATATAAAACTTTGTGATTGTTTTAATATCTCTTAACATTTTACACTTTTAATATTTGGTTTAATCTGTGCAAATTGCAATATTGAATATAATATAATTCAACATTTTCTCACATTTTCACTCCCTAAAGTCAAATATATCAATTTGTTATTATATTTTATTTTTTTCGTAATTCTTTTATAACTATAAAACATCCAATATCAACAATATAATATATACTAAGGGTTTTCAGTCATTTAACCAGATTTTCTTGATATTTTAAAATTTTTAAAGGATGAACAATGTGAATGGGGGGGCGATCAATGTACTTTTTTAGTTCACGAGACAAAGTGTAATTACCCATCTAATTCATAGGGCAAAGTGTTATTACCTCATATGTATAATTCTTTTCTAGGCAATATGAGGTGTCCAAGGAAAATAATAACTCACCTCACAAGCACGATTGTAGAACTTACCTTTACCAAAACTTGATTAACTTAAACATCTTAGATTAGGAAAGTTAAGATATTTTAAATATATTTAAGTGCAGATGAAGAAAATTAAATTTAGCTTGTTACTCTGACACCGAACTCTAATTCTTCCATTAATTAGAAAAGTTAATTGTCAGACCATTAAATTCTCTTTTCAAATAATTAACGTCACTAGTCGTTGAGCAGAATTTAATAATCTACTCTTAACCAATAAAATTTTCCATATTTTTCTTAAAAAGTGTGTATTTCATTAATGTTAAGATTTAGGGTTTTTTTTTTTGAAAGTTAAAATCATAATTTCATTAACTTAAATCGACATAAGCTGCAACGATTACTATCCATAAGAAAATTCTCGAACCAAAGAATACAACCATTGGTATACAAAGATAATTTAGAAGCAACATGAGATGGGGTATTATAGATCTTAATAAAATCCACGTGTACAAAAGGAAATTGCTGAATCAGTAATTGGATGTTTTCAATCAAGTGTCCAATGCTCAACAGATCAACTCCTTTGCTATTGATCTTTTTTACTATGCTAAGTGCATCCCCTTCTGAAACAAAATGGGATAATCCAAAATCCTTGGCTAATTGGATTCCTTTTAAGAAAGCCAGGCATTTCGTGTGCTCGGCATCAGCTACACCCATCAGGCGCTTGGTCATCACCACTTGAATTTGGCCATTTTCGTCATGAACAACCAGTCCAATCCCCGTCCCTTCCGGTGAGAAAGCTCCATCCACGTTGATTTTTAGGTGGTCCGCTGGTGGAGCAGACCATTTCGAAGTCGAACATCTAAGAATTGAGGAGGATGTGATCCATGAATGAGCACAATGGCGCTGATCTAACAAGATTCATGCAACCGACCCTATTTAGTAGGATTAAGGCTTGATTTGTTTGTTTTTTATTTTTTTAATCAGTTTCCAACTCCCAATCACATTGGTTATACCTTCTCTCCATCCCACCTAACTTGTTCTTCAGATTTTGCCCTGTTAGGAGCATGGTTCAAAGTCACGGTCGCGGTAACGGTCGCGGAACGTATCGTTCTACATCGGTCTCGGTGTATCGGTCGCGTATCGGGCGCCATGCATATTTGGTTATATACAAAATGTAAACGATTCGTAAAAAGACCGTTACCGCGACCGTGACTTTGAACCTGTCTCTTATACACATCTAAATGTGTATAAGAGACACAATAAGGTTGTAGTTATAGTTGGAGATTATACAGAGAATGATAAATCGTAGAACCACAAAATACTACAAATATATTATAAGAATGTCAGATACACATTTCATATAAAAATTTTAACAATGCAATTCCTAAGGCTATGAAGCAACAAATTATCTCCAATAATGTGTATTAAGAAAAGTTTCTCTTCTTTCACGATCAATTTCCTGAAAGGAAAAAAAGATATGTCATTATATTAACAAAAAAACAAATAATTAAAAAAAACTAAGGTCATTAGAATTTTTGTCATACCTATCAATACCATGATGAATGACGATGAGGTTCAAAATCATTCTGTTCTTGTGCACTGTAATAGGAGTTACAATATGGCAAGACACTTGGATGAGGTAGAAAAAACGAATTTAGTTGTCCATCTGCTGGTTGTGATGATTGTCTGGAGGAACCATAATCATTGTGTATGGGAGGTGGAGAATGTCGTGAAGGTTCCATATCACGATTATAGTATCCAAATCCTCTATATTGAACACTATCACCAACACTAGTAGATGAAGCATGACCTTGTCCATAATAGTTAACGCTACTTGAACCAGATAAAGATCTCTCATGATATCTCTTAATTGTCCGATCATAATATCTACCAGTACTGGTACTAGTGGACCTCTCAAGATGTCTAGGTTAAAAATATTTACTATAAGATCTGTCTCTTATACACATCCATATGTGTATAAGAGACAGGTATATGATGCAATAGGATTATTTGTGAATTGTCTCATTATCAGGTGGCTGTCCAATATCCAAATTATGTAACTGCTCATAAACTGTTCTATTTCTTTGTGAATGTGAGCGGTGAAAGGAATCACTTGGAAACTCAGTTAATTCATTCAAAAATTGGCGTTGTGTTTCTATACCAGGACGATAACCATGATCAGTATCCTGAGTAGCATAATAATTGTCGTGTCCCTGAGCCCATGACATGCCTCCGGCATACTGACTATCCTGATAGTAATCACCACCTCTACTTGGTCCTTGACTAGAGTTAGTCCCTCCATCATCATTATTATCATCACTACCATTGCTATTAGTTGAAGAAGATGACATTGGTACATATTTATCTCCTTTTTTTGCTTTACCCTTATCTTTCATAGTAGATGATTTGGTAATACTTTTCTTATTAGTTACTGTTCTTTATAAATTGTGACAAAGTATTACCAAAATCATCACTATCATGATCATTGCCTTCTCTACCTTCATCTTCTTCCTGTTCTTCATTTTGACGAATTTATATATATAACCAACTCAAGTTATATTCAGGTAGTGTGGGCTGTCTCTTATACACATCTAGATGTGTATAAGATCCAATATATCATCTTCATGAAAAATTTGATTTGTATCAGAGACAGATATATATATGTATATGAATATGATGTATAACATGCGATTGAGGGTAACTGTCTTTAATGCTGTCTCTTATACACATATATACAGTACATACATATTGCCGGTTCAAGTCATTGATACACATCAATGACCATGTACTCCAATTTCTTTCACAACCAGAAGATGTACAAGTTTGACTCAAAATTTTAATTGCAATCTTTCTTAAATTTGGAGTCTCATCGCCATAATTAAACCACCATTCAGCTATAAAAAAATAAAATAATAAAACAAATTTATTTTAGAATTCAAAGTATGTTAAACATGTCAATGCTAATTATACGTTTAAGTATAGTTTCAAACCTGGCAAATATTTTGATAATACTTTAATTGCAATCGCATTTCCAAATGAGCCTCTTCTCTCTCGAAATGTTTTAAGCTACAATGAAAGAAATACATATGTTGAATTTTAGAAATTGTTAGTTAAGAACTGCCTTTACACATTAATAAAACTATTGTCAAAATACCTCATTGATTGCATCAACTTGCACGTCCACATTTGACTCTAGTCGCATGATTACTCCTTTTAATCCTTTCCAAACTTCATTTGTTTCAAATACACAAGTACCTGTTGCTGTCGCTTATACACATCTAGATGTGTATAAGAGACAGTACTATTTTTTTAATTGCCATCTTTGCTCTGTCCATTGCCTCATAAATGATTGGTAAAGTTGGCTTATTGTCTTGATCAATAGTCTTCAAAACTTTCACAAGTGGCTCCATCACTGCACATATATTTCTAACACTGGCTCTAGATGTCACATCTAGATGTGTATAAGAGACATCATCTAATGAATGGATAGAGTTCAATTGGACTACTAATTTGTTGCTTCGAAGCCTTAGGACTGTCTTTTATACTCAGTACAATGTCGAAGAAGACTTTCCATTGAAATGAACTCAGTAGCAAAGAAGGTGATACCTGGATTCTGTAATTCTCGATTTTTTGTATGTGATTTCATGAGATTTACTATCTTGTCACTGTTAGATATGAAACTAGTTATTTATTTCCATTGTGCAAGACGTCTCTTAGTGAATCTAGATTTCCGATATCTTCTAACATCAAATCAATGCAATGTGCAGCACATGGTGACCAAAACAAATGCTTTCTCTTTTGTGATATTGAAAAAATAAATTTACCAGTTTTTTTAATATTTGTGCAATCAACAGAACTATGATATATCATATTTCTATCACAATATATCATAAAATTGATGATTGGATGTTTTGTACGAGTACTCCACCCATCACACATTATTGTACACCCAAAATCTGGTAATTTCAATTTAATAGTTGTAATATACTCTTCAACCTGTTTCAACTCCTCATTTAAGTACTCACCTCCAATTTGGTAACCTGAGGGCCCCTTCATTCCGGGTCCAGCATGTGCAATTGCATCAATCATTGATTGGTAATATGGACCACTGTCAGCTGCATGAAATGGTATAGCATTGAAATGAAAGAATTTTGAAATTGCCTTACCAACCTTTTTATGTTTTCTTTCAAAACATAGCTTTCTGATTTTTGCTTAGATGGAAATAAATAATCTGCTCCCTGACTTGGCATTCCACCATCCTCTCTGACACTAAAACTATGTGAAAAATCTCTTTTACTTCCAGAAGTTGATGGTTTTGTGCTACCCATACCAATAAAACTTAAACTATCTCAATATACACATCTAGATGTGTATAAGAGACATGATTAAAAATAAATGTAATAAAAATGTAATTTTAATAAACATCTCACATAGCTATAAGACATGAACGGTCATCTAGGTCTCTTATTCCAGATAAAGAATGTCTTCGTTGCTCTTCAACAAATTGGAGGTACTGACTTTCTCTTAAAGCTCTTTTAAGCTGTTTTTTTTCCATCACTATCATATCCTCTTCATTGATTTCACAAATATCATCATCATCATCATCATCCTCAATATTAGACAAATTGTCTTGTCGAATAGAATTCAATATTTTTTCTTTTTTCTTTTTTGTTGCAATTCTTTCTGCTTTTCCCATCTTGAGATGATTTTTTAAAAGTTGTGTAAGATGACAGATCTTCTTCTGGTACTCTTGGACATGCTTCAACTTGCCCCGACACATGGGCCAAATGTTGTTTCATTCGAGTAATTCCACCATTTACTACTTTTCCGCAATAATTACACTTTACAATTTTTCTATTGCCACCAACGGGTTTACCATGTTCCCAACCAATATCTTTGCTTGCCATTTAACTACAATATTGACAAAAAATATATATATTTAAAAACATATATTATATTTTTCTTTTAATCATTTCAAATTTGAAATTAAAGATTGATTGACTTAACTTAGTACCAAAATATTAATATGAAACATAATGCACAATAGAGGTTAAAAAAAACACACATTCAAAACACGTAGAAAAAGAAAATTTTGTAATGTATGTGTGTGTGTATATATGTATGTGTATATAAATATAATTTTATATATTTATATATATACACACAGATATATATATAATTATATTTATATATTGATATATAAATATATATACGTAAATATATATAAATATATTTATCATATATTTACATACATATACATATACGTATATATATAAATATAAACATATGCACACATGTTTATACACACAATATATATATGTACATGTGTGCATATATATATATATATATATATATATATATATATATATATTCATTACGTACAAATATATTATATTATATTATACATGTATATACATACATATACTCGAATGTATGTATATATGTATATATATATATATATATATTCATTATATATAAATATATATATTATATTATATAATATATATAAATACATACAGAATATATATATATATGTATATATATATATATATATGTATGTATATATGTGTATATATATATATATATATATATATATATGTATGTATATATGTATTATACACAGTTTAGATAGTCTTGTTTTCAACTTCTATTTTTTATTTATTTTTTTCTAATGGTTGGCAATAACCTTCCTACAGTAATACTTCACCCAAAAAGTAATTTAGGTAGTTTTGGATTACTTTTACACATTTATAATCAAACTGTCAATTTAATTTTTCTCCAAATTTCCCCCTTAATTCTTCAATATTATTATGAAAAATTAAAACCCCTTTTTTTTTTATGTAAAATCACAGACAAATGAGATGAGATGAGATGATTCTCTAATCTCCCTTTTCCTCTTTTTATAGATGAAAATCATGAGATGTCACAGTAAGAATTTTTTCTCCAATAATGCAGCTCAATTTTTTTTCCGAAACAATGTGATTGTTGCGGATGAATAATTGTCTGACATTTTTAACTTTACTTTTCTTTATGTCAATCAAATGTTTGGCGAGCCATAGATTTTATGCTCAATAATTGTCAATCAAATCAATTACTGCTTCTCCTGCAATCCAAAGGGATTCTTGAACCCACTGCTGCCTTCAACCGCGGTCAAAAATCCAAGGCTCTACCAGCCAGCAGGCATCTCCTTCATTGGCGCAAACCAGGGAGGCACTACCGCTTCTCTCCGGCAACTTGCTAAATGTCCGGCCGTGCTGTTTGATGACTTGAAGATGTGCATCGCTTGAATGGTGGTGCTTCCATGGCTTGATGTCTGAGATGACTCCCACCACTGCAAAATGCACACCAACAAGGCCTAGATGCGGCTAAGTTAAAAGACAAGTGCGTGCCACAGTATTATCGGCCGAGTCTAGATGTGCCGAGACGGACGAGACTCGCCTTGTTGATAAGTGTCTTATACACATCTCAGATCTTCCCGTTAAGAGACAGATTCAGGACCATCCGATATGTCCCGGTTCCGACTCGTACCGGTGGGCTTTGTTCCGGTTCCGACTTGGCCGAGTCAACTCTCTCAGACTCGGCCGAGTCTTCGAACCATGGTTAGGAGTATTCCAGAGTTGGCTCGCCAAATGAACATTCTCACCTTTAGGGGAACGTTTAAATGCAAAATTCTACCTTAAAAGCTATAGATGACTCTTCACTTCCCCTACCATCTCTTCGAAGACTTCTTGCTAAATGGTAAGCCGATTTCACCTCAAAATCCTCTTTCTTAGAATAGTGCCAAATAATCGCATTTTCTAGGAAATGGGGTGCCAGTGGAATTCTTAAAATGTGCTCGACTTCAAAAGCAGGAAACAGCATTCTTAGTTCCCTTCCCTTCCAATTTCCTGTCTCAAAATTGATCAAATCACATACCTTTGCATTCGACCATAGGTACTTTGATTGTGCGACACTCTGAATGAACTTGGAATTGGAATCCAAGGATCCTCCCACACATTGATTGCACTTCGCTTACCAACTCTCCATCTAATTCCCTTCTCCAGTAACCTCCTACCAGCTAGTATGCTTCCCCATACAAACGATAGGTTCTTCTTCTTTTTCACCTTTAAGAAATCAGTCTGATGATAGTACTTAGCTTTCAATAGTCATGCTACCAATGAGTTTGGGAATTTCAATAATCTCCAGCCTTGTCTTGGCCAAGAGGGCTAAGTTGAAATCCCTTAGATCTCTTATACACATCGATGTGTATAAGAGATAAGTTCTCGCAATTGGGCAGACATATTCTCTTATCTACTCCACTTTGTCCCCACCAGTAATTTCTAATCATGTTTTTTATATCTACACATAATCCATTTGGTAGTTGATAACAAGACATCACATAGGTTGGGACAGCTTGTGCCACAGATTTGATGAGTACTTCTCTCCCTTCTTGCGATAATGTTTTCTCTTTCTATCCTATCAATTTCCTACAAACATTGTCTTTCACAAAAGAAAAGATGTCCTTTTTCGCCCTATACATAAGGCATCCCAAGGTAAAGACATTTGCCATCATCCATTTGAACCCCCAGACAAGATTTTGCACAAGTCCTCTAGCCTTTCTGTTGATGTATTTCTGCTGCAATACACTCTTGACTTGTTCTAATTTACCATATGTCCTGATAACTCTTTATAAGCTTTCAACAAATTTTTGACCTTCTCTTATGCTACTATTGTCTGCTCTAGCAAATAATAGGCCGTCGTCTACAAACAACTGATGGGAGATTGATGGTCCTCCAACACTTATTTTGATTCCTTGCCAAAGACCTTGCCTCTCCATCCTCCTGATCATTGCAGATAATCCTTCAGCGCACATGATAAACAGATATGGTGATAAGGGATCGCCTTGTCGTAAGCCTCTTCAGGGGTTAAAGAACCTTGTAGGTTTCCCGTTAACTAGGACTGAAAAGGACACGGATTGCACACACTCCATAATCATTTTACACCATTTTCTTGGAAAGCCAACACAATGAATCACTCTTTCCAGATAACCCATTCTATTCGGTCATATGCTTTCGCCATATCAAGTTTTACCTGCAATAAAAGGGCCACTATTATTCATTTTGCGATTGAGCCAGTGAAAGATTTCAGTCACCACCACCAATACATTGTCGGTAATAAGTCTTCCTTTGACAAAAGCACTCTATGCTTCATCTATGATATGCAGCAAGACAACTTGCAGTCGATTTGTCAAAGGTTTTTGCCACAATCTTGTATACCACGTTACAAACGCTAATGGTCGGTAATCCGTGATTTTACTAGCATTCCTCCCTTTTGGAATCAAGATAATACATGTTCTTATACACTTCTAGATGTGTTTAAGAGATATTCAAAAATGACAATGCCAAATTGATTACGTCAACCCCACTATTTCCCAGTATTTCTGAAAGAAGCCTGGATGTAGGCCATCTAGCCCAGGAGCCTTCCACGGATGCATTTGCCTTGCATGCTTCAATGATCTCTTCTTTGCTAAATTCCTTAATTAATACTTCCCTCTAACTTTTTTCTGATATTCTGCTATCAATAAAGTCAATTGCAGAAGTGTGTTGATTTCTTCCTGTCTCCAAATTCAAAAATACCTGGTCATTTTCATCTTCTTGTATGGTTCCCCCGCCCACCCCTAGATGTGTATAAGAAAAAAAAAAAAAGGAATCTGCTAGATATAAGCTCGTATTTAACAAGTCTGTCTCTTATACAGCTAGAGATATTTCCATAAGAGGGATGATTTCTGGATTGATTAAACCTCGTATTAATCACTTAGATTTATTAAATTAAGGACACTAATAATGTGAAATAATAAACAGGAAAACACTTATCTGAACACTGCAAGAAAGAGTTTCCAAAATCAGTGAACATATGCCTCTGGATACTTGCTGAGATTGCTGTGCTAGCTGCTGATATCCCAGAAGGTTTGCATTTAATTTCTAGAATTATATGGTGTCTATCATTTTCTTTTCAAGGTTTTATGATATTACAAAATATGCTTACAATATTTAATGGTTGTTTTACTCTTTAATGCAGTGATTGGCACAGCTTTTGCTAGATGTGACTCAACATACTGTTCAAAATACCCATATGGTCAGGGGTCTTGCTAGCTGGCCTAAATACTCTTCTTCTCCTGGGGTTACAACGCTATGGTGTGAGTAATTAGAAAGCACTAATTAATCATGTTTAAGCTCTCTGTTATCTTAGCAAAAGTCCCAATCATGTTTTAGCAAAATTGCTGGAGTTCTTTGCATGGATTATTTATTCAAAGGCTTAATTAGTGCACTTCATACCGCTAAACTTGTAACAATTCTCACTTTGCAGCTCAGGTCATACGCATTTTGGACTTAACGCATCTAAACTCTCAAATTTACCTAATTGTGATCCAATTTCAACACTATTATAAAATCGTGCACACCATGTAACTAAAGTAGAACATTCGTTAAATTTTTTAATACTAATAAAAAAATTGGACCATAGTGAGACAACTAAGAATTAAGTGTGCAATGCGTCCGTAATCACAAATTGAAGCAAGTCCTTTATTCAACATCAGCAATTTAGAGACCAATCCATTATTGATTACAGACTCACAGTCCCAACGAACTTGTTAAATATCCACCGAGACAGTAGCTCCTTCTTCAGAACATTTCCAGGCTTGATGTATTTTTTTTTGGTTGCAATTGCAGATAAGGAAGCTGGAAATAGTAATTGCCGCACTGCTGTTGGTTGTTGGTGGCTGCTTCTTTCCTGTTATGCTGCATGCCAGGCCTAATGTGAAGGAGTTCGCCATGGGAATATTTATTCCAAAATTGAGCCGTGGAACTGGCACAAGAGATGCTGTTGCTCTTTTGGGAGCCTTGATCATGCCGTAAAATCACTAGACTCTCCAAATTACTTAAATTGCCTCCCCCACAAACCAATCCCCCAAAACACAGTCCTAGCGTTCATGGGTGGAGGAATTACATCTTGAGAACAAAATTTAATAAGCACATATTCATAAGGACTAACTTATATTTCTTTCAAAATTTTAAGAGACGAAATATTTTAAGAGACGAAATACAAATTTGTTATAACGGTTAAAATAAAATTTCAGAATTTTCAAAGGTGAAAAATGCGAAAGTATAAAATCTTGAGACAGTTGCCCCACCTGCCACCCTTCAATCCGCCCTTGCTAGTGACCATTGCTCTGATGAAAACTGCCCGGTTTTAGGCTGACTATCAGTAACCCTTTGTGAGTGCAGGCACAATCTGTTTCTCCATTCAGCTCTAGTCATCTCCAGGAAGATACCTCGATCCGCAGATGGTATTCGGGTCAGTAATCTGCATCATCATTTTTTTTGTGTAAATTACATTTACTTCCCTTGAGGTTTGACTAAATTACCAAACGCACCATGTAATTTAGAAAAATTACAAAACTCCCCCTGAGAGAGGGATGAGAGAGGGAGGAAAGGGGCCGGATGTGAATATCGGTGCTAGAGGATGAATGAAAGAGGGACCAATTAGAGGGATGAGATGGGTGGATTGTGGAGTGAGCTTCCGGTAGTGATTGGAGAAGAGAGTGAGCCTAGAGTAGGAAGAGACAAAAAGAGTCCGAAGGAAAAAAAATATCAGTGGGATAAGGTTTTCTGCAAAAGAAAAAAAAAAAGTCTTTATTACTGTTCTTTTAATTTTATTTTAACTTAACATTTTTCAATCAGTCCTAATCAATCCCAAAGTTTTGTGAGAAACTGTATTATGTGAATGCAAAAATTAATTATAACACTTTGATGGCATATTTGACTTCACACTAATTTAATTTTGACATCAGCAATAGCATTAATGGAAAATGACTATTTGTTAAACGTTTAAATATTCAAAGGGAATGACTATAGATGACCGTAATTTTACCAAATCACAGGATGTGTTTGGTAATTTGGTCAAACCTCAAGGGAGTTCAATGTGATTAACCCTTTTTTTTAAACCACCTCTCTTCATCTAGTGATTTGAACCCATAACCAGTAAATAATAAGGAAAGCATATTACTATCTAAACTACAATTAGTTGTCTTGTAATCTGCATCATCTAAATATAATGTAGAATGCTGAATCAACGCTATCTGCTCCCACGACTTGAACAGATCTTATTGCTATTTCTGTTTCATTTTTTCCCCCTATTTTAACAGAGTGCAAGCAGATACTTCTTACTGGAAAGTGCTATCGCTCTCTTCACTGCATTCCTGATAAATGTTGCAGTCATATCTGTGAGTGGCAGTGTTTGCTCAAATCCAAATATCTCCACAGAAAGCAAGAAACACTGCAAAAATATCACACTCGACTCCGCTGCTTTCCTGCTTAAGGTGTTCTTCATCGCGAGTTGCGCAATTACTTGTACCCATAGATCGAGTTCGTTCTCGACAACCAAATATCAATGAATCAAGAATGCTCATTCATTAACTTATCAATGTTAAAACAGGATGCATTAGGCAAATGGAGCTCACAGCTCTATGCCATCTCTTTGCTTGCTTCAGGTCAGAGCTCAACTGTTACAGGAACCTATGCTGGCCAGTACATAATGCAGGTAAGATACGAAAAATTCTTAAATAGAGACCCGATCCATGATAAGTGATATGGATTCTTTGGTCTAAATTTATCTACATCACTCTACTCTATTAAAATAATTATTTTCATAGATAATGTGGATGAATTTAAACTAATGAGCATACCACCTATCATGGATCGAGTCCATCTAAGAATTTTCCAATAAGATACAGATACAAATACATTATGGACACAGAACAGATACAGCCATAAAATTGTTCGTCAAATGCTTATATTTTCAGGGATTCTTAGATTTGAGAATGGAACTTTGGTTGCGAAATTTGCTGACCAGATTCATCGCTATTGCTCCAAGCTTGGTGGCCTGCATTATAGGTGGATCTGCAGGAGCTGCAAGGCTAATCATCATAGCTTCTGTAATGTCAAAACTAAAACTTATACTACCAAACTAAATATATGCTCGAAAAAAATGTCTAACGAAAGAATTTTATGCTTTTGTGTTCAGATGATCTTGTCATTTGAGCTGCCATTTGCCTTAATTCCGCTGCTCAGGGTTCACAGGCAGTGAAGCAAAAATGGGGCTACATAAGAATTCTATTCCGGTAAAATTATTATCTATAGTTTCGTATGCATAAGTATATATATTGGAGAAATCAGATTGTTCACCAATTTTTACAGGCATCTCTAGCCACTTGGCTGTTGGGGTTTTGCTCAATTGCTATCAACATATATTTTGCGAGTACAAGTCTGCTGGGATGGATTACAAACAAGAAGATGCCTAAGGCTGCAAGAATTCTTTCAGGACTACTAATCGTTCCACTAATTGCACTATACATTGCACTGTTGGTATACTTAACATTGAAGCCAGAAACCCATTCCCATGGTTCCACAGATTTTGATGCAGAATCAAATGAGCACAATGAAGCAGAAATAGAGCAAAGGACAGAATTCAGCAATATCCAGAGAACTAGTGAGATTGAAATCGAAAGCATTACAAGCAGTTAAAACTCTAGCATTTCAACTCAATTTCATGTATGGAGAGAATTCACTGTATACACATTTCCATAATTCACTGTTGAAATGTGTGGATATCAGAGTACTTACCCTCAATTCACGTAAAAGAACAAACAACATTGATCTGCTTTCTTTGAGACTAACCCGACAGAAGAAATATCTCAAGAAAGCAATCAAGAACTGAGTAAAAAAAAAAAAAAAAAAAAAAAGAGGAACTGAAACCTCAACGTGCTAAAAACTAGAATGTAACTTTCTTTTTTCCCTTTTCTCTTCTTTGTCAAGTTTTAGTTGACAAATAGGATACAACACACCAAACTGTCAGATACCAATTTACAATTTCTAAAATTGCTAAACAGCAATCTCCAAACAAGTTTAGGGGCAATAGAGCTAGAAGAATTTATAATTTAGTACTTGATCAAATGGTGGCGTAACCAGAGTTCATACATGACCATATGAAAAGCATCATATTTGATAGGAGGCAAATTCCACTGAAAATGCTTCTGAATCTGCATGAATACAAAGCTATCATCACTACCACCATGCACACTATTCCAACCAAGAACCTACACTATAGTCCAATAACGGGAAAAGACCAACTTAGTCCCTTATCTTTGGGGTATCGACCAATTTGGTCCCTTATCTATCACTACAGACAAATTTGGTTCCTTATCTTTAGAAAAATTAACTAATCTATGGCTTATGACGGAAAAATTAATGGACCAATCCACGTGATAATCACGTGACCATTAACCTGCAGTAGATAAGTTGTCAATGGCTCCGTTAGTTTGTCCACAATTTCTGTCACAAGCTTTAAATTAGTTGGTTTTTAAGGATGAGGGGCCAAATTGGTCTTTTTGATAGATAAGCGACTAATTAGTCGATACCCTAAAGATAAGGGACCAAATTGCTCTTTTTCTCATCCAATAAATACAAACTAAAGAAGCATTTGTGTACAAGGGCTGTAATCCATTAGTTTAGACTAAGTATAAAAGAAGTCATTGATGCCAAAAACACAAATGTAGATCAGCAAAACCTCCCACCCCAAAAAACCCCTTTTCCTGTTAAGAATGGCAAGCCTTACCTTCACTAGATTGTTGTGCAAAGAAACAAATTCCGCTAGATATGTTCTTGAGGATTTGCTTCAGCTCATGTTACATCTTTCTGCTTGAGAATGAGATTTGAAAATTTCTTCCAGATCTGGGATCTTCATTGTATGGCACAGTCATCTATAGTCAGAAATGTGTACTGCCACAGAGATGGACATCCAATTAGAGAAATGATCATAAACTCCCAAAAGCAACCCAGAACTACATTAGGAGCCAAACCATGCATTAGAAAAAAGCACTCACAAGATATATAATTCAACAGAAATGACACATTAGTAAACACAAACCTAATTTTTTCCCACAGTAAACAGGAAGTAGATGTGTCAAGTTCCGGACACCACTTTTTCTCCGATAGTTGGTAACAAAATTGTTGACAGCATAATGTTGAGTTATTTGTGAGTAATGAACTGCTCTATCAAACAGTAATATGCAATAACACAGACCAGAATTTGTTATTACTAGAAAGCTCTTCCATTTGTGGTGTCTTATTCAAGCTGGAGCACCAGGCAATCACACAAGAGTCCAACAGAACACAAACTTAGCCTTGCTTCCCAAATTCAGGCACCAGCCAACATCCTAAATCTGCAAACCATATTTTCACTTGGTTACTGTATAACTGGGATGCCATCTCGTGCTACAGTTGTTTATGTTCTTGGACCATCATGGATTGGACCAAGAAAGGTTCTTTATCTAGAAAACAAGAGATTGCTAGACTGGTGCAACAGTGTGGTGGCTTAATTGCTAAAGTTATTCAAACCACCTAATCGACTCCTAGTAAGAGTGGGAAAAATATAATAGACAACCCCATTATTCTCAAAAATGGGAACTCTTCTGTTACTCAGCACAAATGGAAATGTCAGATTGTTGGTTGCTTTAGTTTTAAATCCAAGCAACACGCATAATATTCCATAATGTATTTCAGGATGTATCACACATGAGAAGCAATCAGTCAAAATTGTTGAAGGTATTACATTGTTCAATTACAGAAGCATAAAAGAATTGTATTCTTACCAGGTATACATCCATAATGGATAGAATCTGCTATGCGAGCACTATTGACCTGGGAGCCACCAGGGCAAATGCAGAATTTAGACCTGTAAAATTTCTTTTGATACACTAGTTCTCCAACAGCCCTGCTTATTCTGCTGTCTTTGATATAAAGCTCTGTATCATTCATCCACTCACGTGCCAAAATAACCCTGATTTTCGAGTTCCTACTACCGGCCCAGTAACCGAGAATTGTCCTGAAAATATATATTTTGTTAGCTCCAACTAAACCTGAAATATATGAAGCATGTATAAATTATGCCATAAATCAGGAAAAATAAGGTCAGATATAAAATGGATAAATTACACATAAATCGAGGGCTATGCGGATCCTCAGACATTTATGAAATAGAATAAAGATGGACCACCGGCGAGACCTCTGAAGTCTCCGATACACTTATAGAGGTATCCATAGTACCTGCAGCTGCTCCCAGACTTCATATTCATCATTTTTGAAAGCGGGGGGCAGGGGGGGAAGGTATCTCTTTTCTGCAACGGAAAAAAACGGAGCAGATTTGACTCAGCACAACCTAACGATAGATCCAATACCAATTGGGAGTCATCAGCCTGTTATCCCCGGCGTACCTTTGATCCGTTGAGCGAGAGCCCTTCCACACGGGACTCCCGAACACTATGGCCGACTTTCGTCTCTGTTCACCGCTCTCATTCTTCATGTTAGTCTAACATCGGCCACTGCAGGTCATACCTCTTAGCCCGGCCAGATTGGAAACTGCCCTTCCCGGACGAAGGCCCTAGTACTAAATATTTTTCAGCAGATTTGTTCACAAGCAGAGGGGGAGATACATTCATGAAAAGCGAGAAGCCGTGCCGTGGGGGACTGACCCACTATGAATAGATCTTACTTACGGGTAAGAGTAGGAACATCTATTAGTCCGTATCGTGGGTCTACTTGTTACAAAAGGCGAAACAACATAGTCGTTCAGACTCGTGCCTTCCAGAACTAGGGGTCTTCGAGCCTGCTGCGTACGATTAGCCAGCCTTGCGGCGGCAAAAGGAACTCAAAAATAAAATGAGACTCAAAACCCTCTCCGCCTATACCTGCCTCTATCGCTTTGGCTTTTGCCTTGCTACGGCTTGGCTCGATCTACGCACCTCGGTACATGTCCGCCCTACAACACTAAAAAAAGAAAAAAATCTTCGGGAAATCTCCTCCAAATCACTGGTATGGCTATCGAAATCGTGAGCATCAGCATGTAGATTCCAGGTCCAAGTGGTAATCGGATCCTGATGTACCAGTAGGTACCAGAGGAGATCGCTATGATCGTCACTGTATTCGTATCGAAGAGATGCGACAAAGTGTTCGTCTATTACTGTATTCGTATCGTTACTTCTCTTTCGGAATCAGTATCTTTTGCTGCTCCGTCCGGTCCGCTACCACTGGATCAGGTACTTTGGTAGTCGATGTAGCTTCATCGGAGAAGTATAAGAGACATTTTCATGGAGCATTATTGGTAACACAGGAAACCCCTACATAGTCCGAGAGTGACCCGCGTCGACCACACGCCCTAGCATAGCCTTTCCCGCAGGAACATCCACAATAGATGCAGTGCGCTTGACAAGATCTCCTTCTTTAATAGCTTGTTTTTCAATTGGAAGTGGTGCATATTGTGGTTGTTTCGGTACTTCTGTTAGCCTTGCACCTCTATTGAGTAATGCCTGAGTCGCAACATCAAGGTCTGAGCCAAATTGAGCAAAGGCGGCCTCGAGATTGTATAAGCGACTGGAAGAGTCTTTTGAAGGCTTTCTCAGTAGAAGATCTGCTAAACAAGTATGTATGACCCTTTATTCTATTTCATATATGTCTGAGGATCCGCATAGCCCTAGATTTATGTGTTATTTATCCATTCCTACTTTTTTTTTGCCAATGTTGGTGACTAGAGATTGTCCCGACGTCCTGTCTCTAAGCCAGAGTCTTTTAGTATAGGAAGACAGGGGTTTTCTCTGTCTTATACTCTTGTGAGTGCTTTTTTCTTTTGCATGGTTTGGCTCCTTAGTTCTGGGTCTGTCTCTTATACACAAGACAGCAGCAGCATAGGGGATTTTCCATGAGAACAAGAGAAAGTTTAAATTAGAGATGACTATAAACACATGCCCTACAAAAAAAAAAAAAAAAAGAGGAAAGGATATAAAGAATCAAGATATGCTGCAACTTATGGCAACAACCAAATAAAACTGATATTCTTGGAAAAACTCTAAGGTGATGCTTATCTTCTTAGTGAAAAGTCCTTTTACCTGTTTTAGTCTTTCTAAATCAACTTCATTATGTTGCCTTGACTAAGTATTTAAGATAGGGTATCTGGTAAATCACTATTACACCACTGCTGATGATGCTACTAAATCTATTCCTGATCTTTTATGACACAGTAAATCAAATAGCTCGTAACAAATGAGATCTTCCATTAAAACAAGGTATCTACATTGGAAGAGTATTACCATAAAGGTTACCAAAAGAAAAACACCACATGAACAGCTGAAAATCAGCGGAGAAAATAAAAGCAAAAAGAAATTTCAGATAAAGATGTCCCATACTTCAACCTATCTCAATCATTAAAAAGGAAAGGGCGTGAAGGACTTCTAATTTGAGGTTGACAAGAGCCAAGCAGTCCTTTTGAACCCTCTAGAGCATGTCTATAGTAATCCTTCGTGACTGCCCACACTAAACATCAAATTTCCAAAATACTAGTTATTCTGTCATTCACTGCCTGACAATCATAACAAGCATATGGCACAAGATAACTTGATATGTTATAAAGGGCAAAAATGTAGAGAACAAACTCCTATACATTCAAGAAAAGCTTGACAAACACATTAGGAGTCATCCACATGTGGAAAAGAGTAATATAGAGTAAACATTTCATGAACAGCATGGCATGATTGAGATATTATTGTTGCTGAAACTATTTTTTCCCTATACAGCACATGTCTAGGACTTATGAAAAAGAACATAGTGTAGTTTCTAATTGCACAAGAGAATTACAAATTTCCTCTGTAATGATATACACCTTACAAGTCTTTACTATGACCCATAGTTTCTCTAAATGAAAATCTGTCCAAGTTTCATCTACTTTAACTCCACTACTCACAGATACATCACCCAACATCTTATGCCTACATCACAAGAGCAAGCAGAAACCCACCAAGTCATCATGCCAGTTGCAAAATTGGCATGCCATCAACGGAAACTTCTCCAAATTGAGAAATCCCACAATAATTTCCAATAGGAAAGTCCTACTTACGGAAACCTCAACCACAGCTGTGAAACATCCTACATGTTACTATGATCCTCAGAATACCAAACATGACATGTACAGAATAGCATGCACAACAAATAGAGGAGAAAACCCTGGGATGTGTGTGTGTGTGTGAGAGAGAGAGAGAGAGACCCATTGACTGAGGACCAAAATGAGTTTTTAATTGAACCAGAACTAAGAGGTACTCCTTAAGACCTCAACCACAGTCATAAATAGTACTATTATTACAATGCTCAAAAGCAAACATGAGATCCATGTACTAAGTTAAGAAATAAATAAGGGAGACCTGATAATTTTGGTGTAGACCATAAAGATCAGGTGACAAAACAGAACTTAAAATTAAATGAAGTTAAAGAAAGGGGATAGCAGCAATTACTGTGCATAACAGTGTCATCACAGCTTATCTAGGGGAGAAATGGCAGGCAGAGAGAGGGGGCTAGCATATCTATCCTGTACTCATTTTAGAAAAGGACCGTGGTATATTTTCAAGCCTCTTTGCATTCTATAATAACGTGTCTATTATAGGAGTGCAGTGTAAGGATCCCCAAAGAAGAAATTAGTGAAAACCCCAGTTAACTCCAGGAACATGAAAACAAGAAAGGTATGTCTGACCACTAAAGTTTGCACCTTTAAGATGGAAATAACAAAAAGCTTCATAATGAAGATAAATGAACAATGCAGGAAAATATGTTCAAACAATGAATCTATGTCCAACCAGGAGGAATACAAAATCAAAACATAATTTAGACCACTAAGTTAAAATAAATCCCCTATTACCTGTTTTCAACATCATTCCCTCCACGTGGAAGGGCAAAAGGCTGCAGCACTTGGGGAAGAGCAACATCTTTGTGCGGAATAAACCCAACATCGTAGCTTGGGGAGCAGACAACCCGTATTGAGTTTTTCACAAGAAATGGAAGTCCTTCAGTTGCCCTGACTCCTACATCTTGACAAACGACAAAGAAGTGATCTGCACCCAGGGTCCTATTCCAGTAATTCGGGTACTTGACTATCAAACTCTCAACGTAGTCTTTGACAATCACGGTCATATTCTCATAGGAGGTGGCCTGAAAAAGAATATTGCAAAATCAATATGCTATGTCACAAAAACTAAGGACATGTAGGGAAAGAACAATGATTTGATTCTACTGTAACAAGCACTTAGACATGTGTCTTTCCATACTGGAAGGTAACAGAAGAGATAGAATGCTCATCAGCAATTGCAGAAAAAGCAGACATATTATCTACAAGAATTTCATAAATCAAGGGATCGTGATACTATTAATTAACTAAAATGTACTAGCTGGTAACAAAATTACAGCAAACTAGTATCCGACAAAAAACAATACTCAATACTCAGGTTGACTGTGCCTTCGTTTTACCAAATCCAGTTAAGAAAGTGTATCTCAATACTCAGGTTGTCCGTGCCTTCACTCCAAACTATAACTTCCTAAGCCAATTTGCTATTTTCGTCTGAAACCTTAACTCACTTAGAAACTCTTGTAATCTTGTATAACAAATCAAAATCAGCCCTTCATATTATAACTAAACTACATTTCTTCCCTAGATTCTTCTGAAAAATTCAAATCAACTAAACCAAGAAAGTAAAAAACGTCAACATTTAAATCAATGAACATGAACTCGTAACAACTTAAACACGTTATACATTTATACCTTTCCTCTCATCTTATGACAAGAGATTGGGATGAAAAACAAGTCAGCCTGATCCGGATCATCAGTAACAAATCTACTCTCCCTAATATTCTGGAAAAAGTAGCCCTCACTCGCATACTTCCCCGTCAGCTTCCTTGGCGTCTGATAGTAAGTTTTGGGATCTCCATCCCGGTATATATACACCTTAAACTTCCTCTCCATTTCCGCATAATTCAACCGAAAAACCTCCGATGAATGAAATACATCCGACGATACTTCATCCGCCACCTCCTCCTCCTCCTCCTCCTTCTCCTCAGCTTGATTTAATTCATCTTTTTGTACAACATGCGCCTGTGAAATCATCAAAAGATTAGAAATTGTGAAAAGGGTTGTCGATTTAGGGGAATTTTAATAATGCGTTGGTGAGAGTGAGAGAAAATACGTACCTGAGGGGAGAAAAAAGTGGCCGGAGGAGGGGTAGTTGAGGAGAGAGAAGGAGAATTGAGGGATTTGAGGGAGAGAAAAGTGAAGGAGAGAAGAGTGACGATCGCGAGGGTTAGGCTAAGCCTTGGAGAGTGCAGATGGCAGTTGACGGCAGGGTTTGCGTGGGTTTTATACTGACATTGGCGGAGCCGAAGGTGGTTGTCTGTGGTTCTTTGCTTGAACTAATATTGGTCTACTAGCACTACTTTTGTGGTGGGGATTTATGGTGTGTGTTTTCCAGGCGTCAGCAGCATTTATGGTGGTGGTGGTGGTGGTGGTGGTGCCTGGTGGATTCCAATAGACGGCCAAATCCAGCCAAGGGCTGTTTCAGTTTATATTTCAGATTTCTGTTAAATTTTTTTTATTATTATGCTATTAAATTTCTCGTCCCGTGCAAGAAAATCTAATCATATCCATTCCAAATTTTGGTTCCATTGTTTAACGGCAAAAAAAAGTATATGATCACTAAACAATTTTTATAGTTTATTTTTAGCTATCTAATTTTTTTAACTTTTAATTATCTACTAAATTATTTTAATGATTCACTTACAGTTAGTTAGCTGTTTTTTTTGTTTTAGATTACGCACTAAGCTTTTTTTAAAACTTTACTATTGACTATTAGAATGACTAAGTGTAATATTTATATAATAGTTATTAGTATATTCACTAAACCTTGGACTTTAGCCTTAATACGAAACCCAAACCTTGTTGGAATCCCGTATTGGCTTAGCATTGGTTTCTAAATCGTATTAAACGAGTTAAAAAAACCCGACCCCTGAACACTCCGACACTAACCACAATAAGACATAAATTAAACACAACTAGATCTTTATAAAATTATCTTTAATAATCAGCAGTCTAGGTTTTTGGACCAAGTGATGAGGAATACCTCGGGGTCTTCTTCTTATATTAAAATAAAATAATTACAAAAGAGGAGTAGAGATGTACAATAGGAGGAGAGAAGAGAAGAAACTAAGAAAAGAAAACTAAAGGCACACCTTCCTCGGCTATACAATTGAGGAATTTATAGGCAGCCGGACGTCAAATTTTTCAAATGCTTATGTACAGTAGGATTTTTAAAATCCGAATGAAATTCTTGCTTTCTACGGTGAATTTCTTGTTTGTATGCGATTTTGTACATAAATCCGTGAATACACAGTGATTTTCTTGTTTATACATGAATATACACATCTAAAATCAGTATGGAAAGGCACATGTCTAAGTGCTTGTTGACAGTACAATAGAACTGTATAAGAGACAGGCCCGAAGATATTCTTCAAAGCTTGAGTTTTAGAAGCACTCAAGCAAAAGAAGCTTCGGGCTTTTCAATTGGTTGTGATTCACCAGCAATTTGGAATGAATTATTAAAATGCAAATTGTCTTTATACAGATCATGATTCATAAAGAGACATCATTTGGAGAGAAGATCAATTTGATTGAGATCAATAGAAAGATCTTGTTTAATATTCTTTAACTTCAGCAATTTATAGTATTCAATATAAGAGACAGCCCTTGGTCATGTACTATAAGAGACCAAGTTAATAACAAATCTTGCAATATGCCTGTTCCTCCTTTGACTTGTATCCATATGACATATTAATTAAATCTGTCTCTTATAACATCTAGATGTGTATAAGAGATTTGATCCAATAATTCTTACCAAATAATTGTTTGGTATCTGGGTCAATTTTCATGAGTTTATCCCAGAATTTGGTATAATAGGTTCGATATAAACAAGGGAAATGATCAGGGGTATATCCAAATTCAGGTTCCCATTTATAAATCCAAGGGATTGAAAATTCAAGAAAGAAATAAATGGTAGCTATTTCTGTGGGTAAAGGAATATTTTCCTGAGAGTATAACTTTTTGAGAATGGGTGAGACTTTTATCCAAGAATGGTAGAATTGAAGAAATGGCTCAGGTAAAATTTTTACTAAGGGTCCATGTATAGTCCACCAATGGATATTCATAAAAATGGGGATATTTTGAGATAGGATATTTGAGCACAGTTTAATAAACCAAGTGTGCTTGTGTTTAGAATTTTCGTAATAAAAAGTTTTATGAAAACTTTGAATATAATCCCAATAAGTACGACAGATGTTGTGGTTAGTGGCGGACGGTCCTTGGGCTAATTTTATCAGATCTAAATTTTGAACTTAGTTTTAATACGATTTGCAAACCAATACGGAATCCCAATACGGTGCTAAGCCAATATAATTTCTTTTTCTGGTCTCATATAATAAGACTTAGAATCGATTGATTCATTTTCGAATCAAGCATAGGTATTACCTTTATGCTGTTGTAGCAAGTATTCTTGCAATTGTCCATATAATGGATGATCTTTTGGGATATTACCCAGATCAATTTGGGATGTGGATGAGGATCCATATCCTGATAATCCAGATATATCTGAATTATATAAATCAGTAGTCTTCCTCCCCTAGATATTACTGGGGGTCTTCCACCTCGTCCCCTATAAGGAGACTGAGAACTGCCACGTCTCATGAAACCTGTAAAAATTCTCGAGATAAGAAATCAGGTAGAGAATTCTCAGATCCTTTTTTATAAAATATTTCAAAATCAAAAGGAGTTAATTGAGCTTGCCATCTTGCAAACATTTGCTTAGATGTATCATTTTTGAAATCTTTATTAAACATAAATTTTACTGAATGAGAATCAGTAATAATTATAAATTTTTGATTATATAAATCATTTTGAAATTTTAAAACACATTTAACTATTGCTAACATTTCGTGAGCAACAGTGGCATATTTTTTCTGACTATTAGTCCATTTTCCAGAATGAAATCTAACCAAATAGATTTGTTTATTATCCGGATTGATTTGTTTTAAAATACCACCAAATCCTATATTAGAAGCATCAGTTTCTATTATTTTTGACCATTTAGATTGTGCTAATGATAAACATGGTAAATATCAAAAACTTTAACTTTAATTTGTTTAACTAAATTAGTTAATTTATCATTCCAAGGAATATTATTTTGCTTTAATCTATCATATAAAGGAGCTAAATCTTGAGAAAGATTTTTATAATAAGGAGAAATATAATTCAAACTTCCTAAAAATCTTTGAAGTTGTTTTTTATCTAAAATTTTATCGGGAAATTTAGATGCAAATTCTATTTATACACATCTAATGGGTATAATTTTTCCTTTTTCGATGGTCATTTATATCGAATTTTGGTTTGAAATATACAAATTTTTGGTTTTGATATAACTAAACCATTGTTTATAATTAGTTTTTTAAATAAATCAAGATGTTTAAAATGTAATTCCAAGGTTTCAGAAAACACAAGTATATCATCAATATAAACAATGATAAAATCCATATAAGGAATAAAAATATCATTCATAATTTTCTGAAATTCAGAAGGAGCATTTTTTAATCCAAATGGCATAACATTCCATTCAAATTGTCCAAATTGGACAATTAAATGCAGTTCGATAAGTATGATCTTTAAAAACTTGAATTTGCCAATATCCTGATTTTAAATCAAATTTAGAAAATATATTGGCCTTATATAATCTTTTCTGACTTAATCTTTTTTATTTGGAATAGGATACCTAATCCATTTTAAAACTTTATTTAAAGGTTTATAATTTATAACAAGACGAGGAACACCTCTCTCTTGTTCAGCTTTGTTATTAACATAGAAAGCAGTACATGACCAAGGGGATTGAGAAGGTTTTATTAAACCTTTCTGAAGTAAAACGTCAATTTCTTTTTTACAAAATTCTAAAAATTCAGAATTCATTTGACATGGTCGAGCTTTAGTAGGAATATCTTGTTCATGAAAATTATTTAGATAGATGTATAATAGAGAGGCACATGTCCATATTAATACTATAAATTTCTGAATTAATGAATTTAAATGAGAATATTTTAAAGTAATAAGAGAATTTATATCTCTAGTAATAGTGTCAGTTATAAACTGAAAATGGATTTCTTGGTTTTTATAATGACCAGTAAAACCATTATTATCCAAATTTTTAATAGGATATAAAGCATTAATAAAAGGAGTTCCTAATATAATAGGAGGATTCATCAAATTTTTAACAAGTAAAAATGTCCCCAATTGAGATATTATCTTGAGATATAAATATACAGATGGACTCTGTCTCTTATACACATCTAGATGTGTATAAGAGACAGGAGACATCTAAGGTACCTCAGAAGAGTCTTATAAATAATATTTAGTAGGTATTAAACCTTCTTGAATACAACAAAGATCAGCACCACTATCAATCATGGCAACTGATTCAGCTAAGAAATCATTATCAATTAAAAATTTTATTTTTATATACCATCTTTGAGATGTAACTATTTGCATAATATTTAGAAAATTATCAAATTGATTTTTAGTTAGTATTACTGGAAGAAATATTTTCTACCGGTTTTATTATTTCTTTTCCTTTATTAAAAGATTTTTCAACAAAAGAAAGTCTATTATCTATTAAAAATATTCTTTTGTTTTAATAAATGAATTTCATTTTTTATATTTTTTATTTCATCATGCAGATTTGCTAATGTGATTCATGTTTCTTGTGATTGATATAATTTACCAATCCTATTTTTAATTTCTAACATTGTATATGGCTCAGAAGTTATTACAACTGAATTCGATTTATGAGATGATGATGAGGTAGATGTAGATGAAGATGCCCAATCTAAAATCTTTGATCGAATATCATTATCTTGTATTTGAGTTAATAACTCAAGAATATTATCATTTGTAATCATATTTATTTGAAAATCTTGAAATTGAGAAAGAATGTTATAATATTCTTTATTTTGATTATCATCCAAAATAGTAGTAATATTATTACTATTACAAGTATTACAACAGGGAGATGATGTATTACAAACCTACAAATATTATCAGAATCTGTAGAATGATCATGTATATGAATTTGATCAGAATCATATCTATCAGAAGAAGAAATACTAGTAACACTATCAGTGCTAGGATTATTATCCGTATCTATAATTTTATAAATTTCATTTTTAATTTCATTAGAAATTACTTTTCCTTTATTAGGAGAAGATTGCAAATTATTTTCAAAATTAAGAGTATTAATTTTTAATGAAGAAAACTTTTCATCTAAAAGTTTTTCAAGATCAGAAATAGGTTTAAAATTAAAACCATTAATATTAGGTGGAGGTTGCAAAGAAGCTTTTGCAATTTCATGAAAATCATGATTTTGACTATTAGTCGAAATAGAATTTGAAATCTTTGTTATTAAAGAAAATAATTTATCCATTTTATTATGAAGAGAACTAATTTGTTCGCCTAAAACTTTAATAAAAATATTAGTATAATTATTTTGTTGATACATATTATTAATATGTTGCAAAGTAACAGGTAACATATTATTTTCTCGGAGAGTTAACTTTTGAAAAGCATTAAATGAAATAGAAGTATTATTTGGTAAAGTAAATAATTTTTGTGGAGGATATAACTCCGTAGATTGTTTTCCATCAGGAAATTGATATGATCTTTCCAAAATATTAATATAATTATTCAAATAAGTAGTTATAAACCAAGGAACAAAAGGAATAATTTTATTATGTAAAGCAGTGAATTTATAGAATTCTTTTGCCTCATCATCTACATCTCATTTATTCTTGCTATGATGCCTTTCTTTTCCCCTAAACGCCTTCACTCATCGGCTAAGCGGGTACTTCCCAGGCCAGCAATATAAATTAAATATAACATGCCTGAAAACTTTAAAGAACCGAACCTAGAAAACCTTTATATGATAAAGTTTTTTAAAAAAAGGGTTCAAAATAATTTATGCATCGTCAAACACTTAAGATCTCTTAACACATCTACATATGTATAAGCCTGACAGGCCTATATACACATTAATAAATTAAAAGGGAAAGGGAAGAAGGTACGAGGAAGAGGCTGATGACCTTTTCTTAGTTTCTTATTCAGCCTCTCCTGAGGTACATCAAAAGAGGAGTAGAGATGTACAATAGGAGGAGAGAAGAGAAGAAACTAAGAAAAGAAAACTAAAGGCACACCTTCCTCGGCTATACAATTGAGGAATTTATAGGCAGCCGGACGTCAAATTTTTCAAATTATGTACAGTAGTTTTTCATAGAATTCTTTTGATATATTATCAAGGTCTTGAGATGTATAAACCTCGAAAAACCATTGTCTAAATTCTTTCCATTCGAAAGATAAAAATTCTTGTTTTATTAACTGTCTTGCAGTTGAACCGGGACTACTGTTATACATGGAAATCCTACTGTACATAATTTGAAAAATTTGACGTCCGGCTGCCTATAAATTCCTCAATTGTATAGCCGAGGAAGGTGTGCCTTTAGTTTTCTTTTCTTAGTTTCTTCTCTTCTCTCCTCCTATTGTACATCTCTACTCCTCTTTTGTAATGTTATTTTATTTTAATATAAGAAGAAGACCCCGAGGTATTCCTCATCAGCCTCTTAAGGTACCTTCTTCCCTGTATGAAAATAATTTATTAAGTCCTGACATAATATGTCAGGCTAATTGTCATATGTTGGTTGTTATCTTATCTTAAGTGTTTGACGATGCATAAATTATTTTGAACCCTTTCTTTAAAAAACTTTTTAATAAAAGGTTTTCTAGGTTCGGTTCTTTAAAGTTTTCAGGCATGTTATATTTAATTTATATTCTGGAAGTAAGGAGCCGATGAGTGAAGGCGTTTAGGGGAAAAGAAAGGCATCATAGCAAGAATAAATTAAATATTTTCATTGACAGAAAATTTTAAAGGTAAAATTAAGTTTGGTCCAAAAACCTAGACTGCTGATTATTAAAGATAATTTTACAAAGAAAGAGTTTGACTTTAATTTATGTATATTGTGGTTAGTGGCGGACGGTCCTTGGGCTAATCGCCAGATCTAAATTTTGAACTCAGTTTTAATACGCATTATTTGTAAACCAATACGGAATTCCAATACGGTGCTAAGCCAATACGGGATTCCAACACGGTTTGGGCTTCGTATTAAGGCTAAAGTCCAAGGAAGTATTTTAAAGCAAAAATAGTTGAGTGATCATAAGTGAAATATAAAAATAATTAGTTGGCAATTTGAAGCCAAAAATTTTAGTCACTTATATATTTAGATAATTGAGTGATAATATACATTTTTTAACCATTGGTTAATTATCAAATTTTCTTCAATCCCAATTTAACCGATTAATCAAAATTTATTGATTAATTTAAAAAATAATATAAAACTAAATGTAAACTAATAAAACTAATGACGCAAAAATTAAAAGCTAAAAACTAAAAAGTTATAAATGATTGAAAAGTGTGAATTAATAAATATATAAAATGGTGGTTACTAAAGACTAAAAATCAAAGTTGATAAAAATAAAATTTTATTATTCGATTATTTAGTCATTATTTTTTAATAACTAAATTCAAATTGTATAATTAATTTCCATAATAGTTTTTAGTTCGGTTAAATTGAACATCAATTGTTCAAAGTTCGAATATCAATATATTTAATTTGATATGTTTATTCAATTAATAACGAGTATGAACACAACTAGTACTATTTTTATTTGGTTTGATTGTAATATGCACTCCTGGGCTATCATTAGTTTGCACTTTATCTCTAAACTATCAATTTTAGTATCAATTTGTGGCACATGTTTTGAAGGGATAATTATCAAATCGGTCCCTTAACTTAGGTCTTGTGTTCAATGTGATCCCTTAACTTAAAAAATTGAATAATTTAGTCACTTAACTTAGTAAATTTTGGCCAATGTAGGACCCGTAACGAAATCTTAAACCCTAGCAATTCATTTAACGGTTGACCAATTTAATCCCTTAACTTTTATATTTTAATTTATTTTAAATTTTTTCTTAAAAATTATTACTAAAATAAATAATGCCTAATACATAGTACATTTTTAAAAAAAAATTCTTAAAAAAAAAAAAAAAAAAAGAAGAAGAAGTGTGAATTCCAACACATACCAGTGCAACTCGAACAGAAATTTAAAAAATTAAAAAACATACTTGTTTTACATACAGTTCTCCAAAGTACTTGTGATTATATGCGTAAAAATATAAAATAGTCGCACGATGTACTATTCATATAACTTGAAGGTAAAGTAATAAAAGACTGTCTTTATTTTCATGCCAGTGGTCTGGACAAAAAAAATATTAAAAAAACAAATTATTTATAAATTTGTTAAATCTCACTTAAAACATTATACAGTGACTGGCACTTTTTTTCTCTTGGAATAATCCAGAACTAAATTATATTTTGAGCATAAATTTTAGAATTGATAGGAAAATTATTTTTGTTTTTCTCGATTTTCATGCCAATAATAAAATATATACAAATCCTACAATTTACAATTTATTTTCTAGACCGACAACCTTGAAATCTAATACACATTGATACACATCTAGAATGTTTAAAAGATAATTAACACAGCTAAAGTTCATGTAGAACTCCTAAAATTTACCAAAAACAGTTTAGATTGAATAACATTTTTTGTACTTTGAAAATGACTCGTAAAATTCTCCCAAATCATATCAAATGCTAACATTGAAGTAAAGTTGTTTTTTTTTTTTTTTGAAGGCAAAAAGTCTAGAAAATTTCCTTTTACTAGTAAAAATATCTTGAAAAAATAACAAATGAACTTGAAAATAAGGTTTAATTTTTTAAAAAATTTATGCATTTTATAAATTTCAAAATATTAGTGGAAAATTATAATTTTTTGAGTTATATTGGTTTTTTTTTATGATATTTTAAGCATTAGGGAAAATTACCTAAATAGTCTTCCAACTTTTTCATTAAATCAAAAATGGTCCATCAACTTTAGTTTTAACCCATTTAGTCCGTTAACTAAATGTTTGTAGCTTTGGTCCCTATTTAGCTGCACCGTCCAACCCAACCCGTTAAATTTCGTGTCATAAACAGGTTGACCCAATAATGACCCAATAAATTTTTCGAGTTGTGTCATAACCTGTTAATTTCGTATCATGTTCGTGTCGTGTCATCGGGTCGTGTCAGAAATTGCCAACCCTACCCAAAACACAAGTTTTTTCTAACTGCACTGCCCACAGTCAAACTGATGACTACCCTCGCTCACCACTCGAAAAAATACAAAAAACTTGTGTTACATGATAACTTGTTAAGTTACTATATGAACAGATTTTGCTGAACTTTTTATTTTATTATAATTTAATATAGCATATTTTAAGACTATGAATAATAGATTTAATATTAGATTATTAAATCAAAAATAATAATTATTTTAAATATTATCCACAAAATTTCAATAATACACATTATACATTTTAAATTACTATAATAATAAGGTTAATATTAATAACAGTTTGAGTTATTAAATAATCAAAATTTAAGATTTTAACTCAAATGGATCGCAAGTTATGTAATTGTTAAATAGGCTGATACTCTTTGTCTATAGTAATCGAGTTAGATACGAACACAATATGAAATAAGAAACAGGCCTCACACGACACGACATGACACGAATAGGGATGCTCAAACCCGACCCAACCCAGAAACCCGATCCAACCCAAATGAATTTGGAGCTAAATGGGTTGGGTTTTCGAGTTTCGGGTTACCCGACTTTAGTAGGTTGGGATGTTTTATTAGAAACCCAACCCAACCCAACCCAACCCGAATAACAAAAAAAAATCAATTATATTTTTTTAAATTTAATTTTTATTCTAATTATTTCATCTACCTTCTATTATTTTTCCTTTTTATTTTTGAAATATTATCTAATTTATCATTGTTTACTTTTTTCCTTGTATTCTTGACATAACCATTTTAATTTTGACCAAACATATATTTTTAATGGATGGATTTATAATTATAGATTTTTAAATTTTTTTTTATTAATTTAAATTTTTAACCCATATAACTCGAGTAACCCGCCCGACTAATACTTGGGTTGGGTTTACTTGGGTTGCTATATTAGTTGGGTTGGATTGAGTTTTATTTTTTTAACCCGAAAACCCGACCCATGAACACTCCTAGACACGAACACGATAAGAAATAGGTCACACCTAACACGTAACCTGATAAATGTACTTTTCAGTTTTGGGCAATACAACCAAATAGAGAATAAATTGGCACAAATATTTAGTCAAATGACTAAATCATCCAAAATTAAAGTTAAAGAAATCATTTCAGTTTTAATGAAAAAGCTGAAGGACTATTTAGTGTCCTCTATATACAAGAAAAAGCTTTGTACTTTTCTCCAAATTCCACTAGAGATTATGTAATCAAAAAGGTAGGAGCCGTTGTTTTCAACTTGTTCGCATAATTCACAGCCATCAGACCTTACTATTACACCCCATCTCTTTAGTATATTCTGGGTAGTCAACTTCATTCTATAAAGAACCCAAAGAATAAATCAGATTTTCGGTTTATAACCTTGCTGATTTTCGGTATATAACCCTTTTCCCTACACCAATTTGTGCCATATAACATTGCTAATAACAATTAACGGTGAAAACATTCAAAGTTACTTTCGGTCCAAATTGTTTGTTCTGTATTTGTGGGCTGAGGCACAAACAAGTTTGTAGTCCCTTGTTTTAGCCTGTTTCACCTCAAAATTATTCCTTCTTCTTTTAAAATTTTCAAGCCCCTTCATTAAAAAAAATTTCTACCCTTGCGAAACTAAATTTCAATCGCTTTTTTTCTGAGAAGTTTATGTACAAGGGACCACTTAGAATATGCCGGCAATCATACCAAATATTAGTATTCTATCCATTTTCAATCATAAGTAAATTTGTGCAACTTATTTTAATACATAATAGGTATAATAGTTATTGATACGATTGAAAAGTAATGAAAACTTATTATTATTTAATTTTTTAACAATTTAGGTTACCCACTCCCTACTACAGATGTCATGCCCAGCTTTGGGGTCCACGTAACTGTCGTGCCCTCACCCTATCTCAAGGATACTAGGTTCAAAATAACTTTCAATTCTTGATCAAATACTCTTAATCGAATCTATGATTATAACCTGCAAAATATTAATATTATGAGGTGAGCGACAAATCGCTCATCAAGTAACTAACACCTCCTTTACTGGACCAAACAAGTTATATAGATACATATTTTATAAAATTTTAACACACAGTCATACAAAAGTTTTTTTTTTTGAAAGAATTTTTATTCGACAATAAAACAAAAATTTTATTTTACGTAATCGTAAAGATTCATTTCAAAATGTCTTTTCAAAAATAAAACATACATACTTTTATAGCAAGTGACATTACATCAAAAATTTGCAAAACAGATTTCACAAATATCAAAAGTTCAAAATCGAAATCGAAATAAGAATCAGAATACAAGAATTAGAATTCATAATCAGAGTTTTAAAATTCATAATCAAAATCCATAATCGAAGTTCAAATGTCATATCATGATTCATTATAAAATCATAAAACAAACACACTATCATCGACTTACTGAATATTCAACCTAGTTCTAAGAGATCTCACGAAAATTATCTTAGCCAGAGTTCAGAATTCGGAGGTTAGAAATTATCTTATCTAACAGTTCAGAAAGTGCAGAACTATAGTTCCTACCGACTATTCATGATTATTTTAAGAGTTTTGGTCCCGTTATTACTGAGCAAATATTCCAAACACATATGCAAAATAACCATACAAAGTTCAAAATAATGCCACTTATATAAATTTATAATTTAAAACAATTCAAGTATCTATGTATGGTCCAAGTTTAATAACTAAAAAATTATGTTGTCAAAAAAAATAATATTTAGACAAAATATTTTCGATTTCGAAATTACAATAGGATATTAACCACTTACCTCGAAATAGCACAAAAATCGTAGCAAGAAACTGACTAATTTCCTAAACAAAATTATCAAATATTAACTAAGTTCAATTTCAAAATAAATCGGTTTGTATATATACTATTATGCCTTCGATAATATTATTCAATTTCTAAAAATATTTAATCATGTTCATACTAAAATATATGGTTATTCTTTTTAAGAATATAAAAATATAATAGTTAAAATATATTACTAATACAGCAAAAGTATTTAATATGTGTATTATAAAATAATTTTTTAATATCTTTAAATAACTTAGACAGGCATAAATGATTCAAAAGGTTTAAAATTAAATCTCAAAAAATTAAGAAAATTACTACGCAATTTATCCCGAAATATCATATGTCAAAAGTCTAAAGGACTTAAACAAAACTTTGAAACTTCCTGCCAAAAGAATGTCATTGTCCCGTCAACTCCATTCTCTCTCTCTCCTTTTTTTTTTTCTACTTCTCTCTCCTACTCACTTGTCTTTTCTCTCTCCTAGTCCTTAAAGAGCTTTTTCCTATTCATTTCTTCTTTCTCTTTCTTCTTCCTATTTTCTAGTAGCCACATGCCTGCTACTCCTCTACTACTGATACAAGCAGCGGCGACCAGCAGCAGCGGAGCAGCCAACAACAACAGCAACCATTCTCCTTTTTTTTTTTTTTTTTTGAAATTTATACAAATTTTAACTTTTCAAAATAAATAAATAAATTTTAAAGAAAATACATAAATAAATTCTTATACTTTAAATTAAATCTCAACTTTTAACAGGAAATTAAATTTATCAAATTCAATTCATTGAATAATAATTAACGGAAAAACACCAGTTTAGGCATGATATTCTATACATGAAAAATACATATAAAGAAAACAGAATAATTGAAAATTTTGGTTAGAAAATTATACCAAATTTGATACACTATGAACTCCTAGTGTGCACGAAAACTCATATCTCCAAATCTCAAAATTTTAGCTAGTAAAAATAATTTTTTAACCCTATAGAGTCCCCTATTTATACATATTTTACTCCCAAAAGGTTCCAACTTCTAATTCCTAAAAGTTAAGTAAAAATACTACAATTCCTATACTTATTTGGTAACTAAAAGTGACTAAAAATTTGCAAAATTTTTAATTACCAAAATTACCTGTTAATTGGCAAAAGACTTATTTTCTAAAAGCAACAACATATTTAGGCAATAAGTTAGCCAAAGGCAATTACCATAAAACTATTAGGATTCCTAACTAAAAAAGAATTTTGATTTTATAAGAATGTACCAACACAGGTAATTCAATTTCATATGTAATTGTTTAATTAAACTATCATTGTTTTATATTGATAATATATATATATACATATATATTAAAAAAAGGGTTTATATTAATCTTCCTTACAAAAAATTTCATTCTCAAAACTTGCACACCTTTATCAAATGGAACATGTTCCTCATCCATATATCTTTTTCTTGTTTCCCTATCGCTTTTCCCACATTTTCACTAGTTCAATGAAACTTTACATATGAGACCTATCTCTTTTGAAACTTTTTTGTCCCTGCATTTTTATAATCTTTAGTGGTGACCTTTTTATAAGAATTCCCTCTAACATCTAATGATCAAGACATGATCACATAACTCGAATTAGATACATACTTCTATAATTGAGATACTTGAAATGTATTATGCACTTTGAGGAAAGATGTGAATTAGGTGTCAAGTAACTTATATACATGTATCTTATCAATCTAGTTATATGATAAATTTTCTTACTGTCTCTTAACACACTTAGATTTTTATAAGAGACAATTTATTCCTTGTCATAAGTCAAGTTTATAAAATTTTTCGCCGACTCAATTTTAATGTGAGGAGAATCTACTCTTGCATCCATATAAAGTTTCATATGGAGCCATTTCAATACCACTTGTAACTTCATTAATGATAATAGTCTATCATAATTTTGACCAAAATCTAATGCATAAACTTGTAACATATTTTCTACTGTTCAGATGGTCTTCTCAAATTGACTGTCCATTTGAGGATAATTGGTATTACGTCCCAAAATCCATTCTCATATTCCTTTAGTACCAAACTCAAAACAAGAAATAAAATGATGTTCTCGGTCCAATATTATGCTATGGTAGATGCAACCTCACAATTTACTCACATATACTCTACTAACATTTCATGGTTATCTCATTATTTCGATGCATAAATATTAAAATGTTTTGATTTAATCCAGTGGTCTACCACTATTCAAATAGTATCATTACAATCTTTATTTTCGAAATTTATATTATGAAAATTTTCAAAAGTCTAAACCAATCCGTTGCTCATTAATATTGGACCTTAACTTGTTAACATTCAAGTATTTTATCACATACTCAACAATTGACCTCTTCATTTTTGTTTAAACCAAGGATTCCTCTTAATATCTTAATACATCTTTGCTGCACTAGGATGCATAAATAACTTGGATTAATGTACCTCCTTTGTAATTTCATCCCTCAAAGTTATTGTTAGATACCAATAGTATCCCTTATATCAATAATCTATGATTACACCTTACACTAAAATTGAGCATAGTGCCTTCTCTCAATTCCTTGATCTTTACAAGTTTTCTATCTCTTCCTTAAGTGAATAAATATTTAAGTGTATTACTATCAATAAATATCTCCACATCAGTCAAACACTATAGTCGTCAATTTCGAGTCATGTGCAAGTTAATTTTTCTTAAGAATTCTAGTTGCTTTAATGATTAAACAATTACCTCATCGCTTAGAAAACACACACCATCTAATCTATTCTCAAACTCATCTTTAAAATTACAAACCCTCAAGTTCCAAATGATGGGGTTAAAACAGATAATGTTATCAATTCCTCTTTTGAATGTTAAAAGTCCATTCCTCGTATCAAAGATCACACCAATTATACATTCTTTTATGCCGACCTTTCTCATTGTGTTATAAAAGGTGAAAACCCTTTAATGAATTTTGGATAGTAACTAGCTCATCTAAAAGAATTTTTACCTTAGTAACACTTGTAGAACTTGGATAGTCTACTTTATCTTGAATTTTTAGGATCCACTAACTCCTTATATAAAATCACATGGGTTATAAAAATTACCCTTATATAAATTATCTTCCTTTAAAATACCAAACATTTCTTTTAATTATTTCTCATGAGTTTCCTTACTTAGAAAATAAAAATCAAAATTTTATCAATAAATACTATCATAAATCTGTCCAGTTGAGGCCTAAAGCTAAACCTTGAATATACGAGCATTGGTCAAACCAAATGATATCACCAATTTTTCTTTTTTTTTTTGATAATATCCATAATGTATCACATATTAAAAAAAAAAAATCACCTTTAGGTACATCTTTTTAATCAGTAATATGCAATACCTTCACACCTTTAAAATAATCACTAAATCATCATTCTAGGGCGAATGTACTTATTCTTAATAATAATCTTGTTCAACTCTCTATAATCAATACACATCCTCAAACTCCCAACTTTCCTCTTTACAAACCAAACGAGCACTCCTATGTAAAACACTTGCCCTAGTAAATTTCTTATCCAATAATTCTTGTAATTTCTCATTCAATTCCTTCAACATAATTGAACCATCCCATATAGTGGTTAAATATTAGAATAGCCCCATGTGCCAATTTTATCTCAATTATTTTAATCCAAGATATTCTAAGTAATCAGGGATATTCTGGTTCATTTTAGGCTCATAAAACAAACACACTATCATCGGCTTACTAAGTATTCAGCCTAGTCCTAAAAGACCCCTCTAGAAAATGTTGTTAAAGGTCTTGCAAAAGCTATCTTAGCCAGAGTTCAGAGTTCATGGTTCGAAGGCCAGAAGTTATCTTATCTGAATGTTCAAAAAGTGCAGATCTATAGTTCCTACCAACTATTCATAATTATTTTAAAAGGCTTTGTCCATTAATTACCGAGCAAATATTCCAAACATATATACATGCAAAATAACCATACGAAGTTCAAAATAATGCCACTTATATAAATTCATAATTTAAAACAATTCAAGTATCTATGTATGGTCCAAGTTTAATAACTAAAAAAATATGTTGTCAAAAAAAATTATATTTAGACAAAATATTTTCGAAATTACAATGGGATAGTAACCACTTATCTCAAAGTAGCACAAAAATCATAGTAAGGAACCGACTAATTTTCTAAACAAAATTATCAAATATTAGAACTAAACTCAATTTCAAAATAAATCGGTTCGAACATAGACTATCATGCCTATGGTAATATTATTCAAGTTCTAAAAATATTTAATTATGTTCATACAAAAATATATAATCTTCTTAATTATATAAAAACATAATAGTTAAAATATATTACTAATACCGCAAAGGTATTCAATAAGTTATTAAAAAATAGTTCTTTAATACCTTTAAATTACTTATACAATAAGTATTCAAGTTTTCGGTTTAAAAATTAAATCTCAAAAAGTTAAGAGACTTACTATGCAATTTATCCTAATCTATCATATGTCAAAAGTCTAAAGGACCTAAACTATAATTAACCTAAAACTTTGAAACTTCCTGCCAAAATAATGCCATTGTCCCGTCAACTCTATTTTCTCTCTCTCCTTTTTTTTACTTACTTTTCTCACCTGCTCACTTGTTTTTTTTCTCTCCTACTCCTTTGTCTTTTTCTCCTATTCCTTTCTTCTTTTTCTTTCTTCTTCATAGTTTTTTCTAGCAACCACATGTCTCCATTCCTCCATTGCTAATACGAGCAGTGCCACCCAGAATCAGCGGAGCAGCCAACAACAAACAGCAACCGTTCTTTTTTTTTTTTTTTTGAAAATTCAGATTTTAACTTTTCAAAATAAATAAATAATTTTTAAAGAAAATACATAAATAAATTCTTATACTTTAAATTTAATCTCAACTTTTAACAAGAAATTAAATTATTTAAATTCAGTTCATCAAATAATAATTAACGGAAAAGCACCAGTTTATGCATGATATTCCATATACGAAAAATACATATCAAGAAATAGAATAATTGAAAATTTTAGTTAGAAAATTATACCAAATTTGATACATGATGAACTCCTAATGTGCATGAAAACTCATTTCTCCTAAGCTCTAAATTTCAGCCAACAAAAATAATTTCTTAACCCTATAGAGTCTCTTATTTATACATATTTTTACTCCCAAAGCCTCCAACTTCTAATTCCTAAAAGTTAGCTCGAAAATCCTACAATTCCTATACTTATTTGGTAATTAGAAATGGCTGAAAATTTGCAAAATTTTTAATTAAAAAAATTATCAATTAATTGGCAAAAGATTTATTTTCCAAAAGCAAAACATATTTAGGCAATAAGTTAGTCCAAGTCAATTACAATAAAACAATTAGGATTCCTAACTAGAAAAGAATTTTGATTTTATAAGAAAGTACCAACACAAGTAATTCAATTTCATATAAAATTGTTTAATTAAAATATCATTGTTTTATATTGATAATATATATACATATATATTAAAAAAAAAAAAACGAGGCTTTACAATAGAGGAAATAGCAAAGAAATTTTTTCTTGTGAAGATTAGTGACTTCTCTCAGTTTCAATATTATGCTCCAAGTCCAGAACAATTGCTTGGAACTTTTATGCTCCAAAAATAAAGAGTTCTTAAGGTTCAATGGTTCACAATGTTAATCCAATACACCCATAGAGGATTATTCTTGCCACAAATATTATCAGATCATTTTCATTATGCTTCCAAATCAAAAACACCGAGACAATAAGGCAAGAATAAATTATTGGTATAATTAAAACGAACTCCTTAATTACCAATTAAGAATCATGTGATTGTTGAAATTTCGTAGTTTAGTTGGTTAAAGTATTAAGTGTTATTTGTAAGTTTTTTGTTATGATTATATTTCTTAATAGAATTAGGTTTCTTGGTAATCGAATCTTGTGACTTATAAATAGAGAGTTTGCTAGATTATTAATAACTGTATTATATAGGGTTATTTTAGACTTATTTCTTATGCAATTTTGAGTATGTTAGTTCTATTCGAATTAGTTTTGTGTATTTTTGTATACATTTCATACTTAATTATGATTTGTAGGATCTTATGTATATTAGGACTTTTGGTAGAAATATGTAGTAATTTGGATATGATTGACATTTATGATGCTAAGTGCATTTTAATTTATAAATTGTGGTGAATTTTGTAGTTAATTTTAGAAATTCTTTGGCTGCTAATTGAAAAAGTGGAAGAAGCAAGGAACTAGAATGCAATTAACTAAAAAGTCTGAATGTGATAAGAGACTAGTTTCAGAATTGCTGTCACGAAATAAAAGACTAGAGAATTAGAAAAGCAACAACCACAGTCACGGAATTAGAAGAGCAAATTCGACAATCGTAGTTTTCAAGCAAAACGAAGAAACTCTTCAAGAATTGGTGTCACTGAATTTGTATAGCTAAAATCGTGACTGTGGTTGTGGACAAAATGTCAGCACTTTGATCAACTAAACCTTTGAAATTACCCTAGAAACACACCTACTAACACATAGTAGTAGATGTAATTAGTATAGCCACTTCAGATAGGGTAATCTAGTCTTGTCAAAGTTCTCTTTTCATTTCTTCATCTTCAGCTCAATTCTAGCTTCATTTCAATTCTAAAAACTTTACCTTTTAGTTCTAATTAACTAGGCTTTCATTCTCTTCAATTTGATATCCATTTTGCTTGTTTTAATCTAGCTTTCTCACATTTTCATTCTAGTCATAGCTTTTATAGTTTTCTAGAAGTAGTGTAAATCTCCATTTTAGTTGTTAATCTTGTCTTCTAATATGTGTTTTCTAGACTTCTAAGCTTTAATTAGTAGTGGATTTGCATTTAATCCTATTTTCTTAGCCTAATCATTAACCTAGGTTTACAGATCTTGCAATTAAATTTCTTTCCCAATCTGTCTCTTATGAAGAACTATCTAGACTTTAGTGGAATTAAGATTTTTACATATTCCTTCATGAAAAAAATGTCATTTCCCAATCATTAGCTAGTAGACATTTATGTACTTTCTTAGGGTAATATTTAGTGTGATTTTTTTCATATGCTATTTAATGCCTTCCTTTCTTAGCTAGAGTTAGTTTAGTTGCTTTCTTAGTTGTAGAATAGTTTAGTACTAGTATAGTTTAAGCTTCCACTTGTTTAATTTAGTTTGCCTCTTAGATTTGTATTTTTGTTGTCTACTTAGTTGCTTATTAACCTTTAATTGCACTTTAACTTGGTAATTTGGTATGGCATTTAACTTATTATCATTGTTCTAAGAGACAATCATCTATTTTAGCATTAATTTCACCCCCCCTAATTGCCTTTGAATTTAATATTTCATTTACCATGTTATGCGTTCTTATGCGAATATTTATGTTAATACTTGTCTAATTTATTTAGTTGTAGCTTTAATTACTCTTATATTAATTTAGACCTTTCTTATTTGTGATCTTTCATTGTTTTAGTAGAGTAGACAAATTACCCTTTTTTATTTGTCTAACTAGTGCATAGGTTAGTATTCACCTATCAATTTCCCGTGGGAATGACACCTACTCGCCACTACCTACGAACCTGTCTCGTATACTTATGAGTGTATGGGTGTTGGTTAGATGTAGTAGGGTTTATTTTATAACTTGTTTGAGCGTTAAATTGCCTAACCAATATTTACCGAACAAGTTTTTAGCGCTGTTGTAGGGGAACTTGAATTTGCAATGGTACTACATTTTGGACACTAGCAGGCCTTACTAGATTCAACGCTTTCCTTTCTTGGAATCACTTGCAGTTAGGATTAGTGTAATTGCTTTAATTTTTCCTTATTTCTTGCTTTTTGGTGTTTTCCATTGAAATTTGACTCTTTGTTCTTGTTGTGTAGTTTATGGTTACAGGGAGGCAATCCTTATGGCTGTTTGATTGGGAAATTGAGCATACCTTGACTAGACTTCAAAGAGAAAAAACATAACGAGAACAAACTGATAATCAAATGGCAAATCCACAACTCAACACTAGGGGTTTTGATGAGAATATTAGACATGATGGTCAAGAACAAGTGGTAGGTAATAATGGACTTAGAAACAAAATGGGTAATGGTAATGGCAATGGATTGCATGGTGAATTTGGTAATCATAGACATGGGGTTAATGCCAATGCTTGACCTCTTAGGAACTATGCAATACCAAATTTTGAAAGGGCGAACTCAAGCATTTCCTGAATGCTTATGCAAGCTGATCAATAATTTTGAGGTTAAGCCTACCCTTGTCCAAATTCTCTTAGCTCATATATGTTTGGGGGTAGAGCCAATTAAAACCTGTATACACACTTGGTGAATTTTGAGAAGGTTAGTGAGACATTCAAATGTAATAGTGTGCAACTAGATTGTGTTAGGATGATAGCTTTTTCCTTTTTCTTTGAGAGATAGGGTAAAGGCATGATTACACTCTTATGAGTAAGGAATGTTTACATCTTGGATATTGGCTTAAGAGTTCCTAACTAAACATTTTCTGCACTCAAGAACTGCGAAGCTCCACAATAACAGCACATTCTTTAAGCAAGACACAAGGGAAAGTTTGAATGAAGCATTGGAGCGATTCAAAGATCTATTGAGAAAATGCCCACATCACGCCACACCATTATGGCTCTAAATTCAAACTTTTTACAATGGGTTTCTAGAGACGAGGTCAATAGTGGATGCTTATATGGATGGTTCAATATCTTTTCAAGACCTTGGAACGTGAGGCACAAGCTTTACTTAATAGGATGGCCTCTAATTACTACTACCATGGGCCAATCAATCCAATCGGAGGACAACAACAAGAAGTACCACAAGCTAATGTCTAACATGGATGGATGCTGAATTTGAACACATATGACACCTTACTTGTCCAACAAGATCTTATGATGAACGTGTTGACGAACCTAACTAGAACAATTGAGAATCTTGGGAGGGGAAGTATGGTTAATGCAATATCTTCAACCCCTCAAGTGTTGCTTGCTTGTAATTTTTGTGGAGGTAATCATCAAAATGGCCAATGTGAGCTGCCAACGAGAATAAGTGACAAGTTCAATTTGTATCCAATCAACCATCAAGCTCAAGAAATTCTTTTGGAGTGTATGGAAACACCTATAATCTTTCATGGCGTAAACATCCCAATTTCTCATGAACCAATCAACTAAATCAAGAAAATCTATCCTTACAACCCAATCCTCAAGCCCCAAACTTCCAAAACCAAGCCTCATCTACTTCTAGGGCATATAAATCCCATCACCAAAGAAATGCTTAATCTTACCAATCCCAACCAAACCCTCCATATCAACCCTAACAACCAAGGCCTTCATTTCAACCCTCATATTTCTCCTAGCCCATATATAATGATCATGCACATGAGGATAACTTGGGAAGGGAAATGGAGAATTTGATAAGAGAGAATGAGACTCAAGGAAGGGATTTGGAGAACCAAAGAAGAGATATGAGAATCAAAGAAAGAAGTATGAGAATTTGAGGGCCACTACAAGAAACTTGGAGATTCAATTAGGTCAATTAGCACGTCAAAACATTGAAAGGCCATTGGGGATGTTGCTAAGTAATACCATACCAAATCCAAGAGATAATCATGGAAGAGATTAAGTCCAAACCGTTACCCTTAGGAGTGGGAAAGCCTTGGAAGAAAAAGTGGTTATGAGCTGAAATTCAAAGGCTATGGAAGGTGGTGGAAGTGTAGAGAATGGGATGAAGAAGAGACAGAGGAGTCTTCGAAGGGCAGGGTTGAAGAAAATGAAGAACCTACTAAGGCCCTTAACCAATAAAATGAAGGCAAAAATCTATTGGTTTCACTAACTAAACAAGTTACAGTCCCTTTTTCTCAAAGGATGAAAGAGGATGAGAAAGCAAAAAAGCTAAAGAGATCCCAGAGATATTCAAGAAGATCAAAATAATTATCCCTTTCATTGAGGCATTGGAGAACATGCTAAGTTACGCCAAATTTATGAAGCAAATTATCACAAGTAAGAGGAAGCTTTTGGGTGATGAAATCTTGCGTTTGAATGAAGAGTGTAGTGCCATAATCTAGAAAAATTTTCCTCCGAAGTTGAAGGACCCCGGCTCATTTTCAGTTCCTTGTGAAATGGAAGGGGTTGTTTTCAATACGGCACTATATGATCTTTGGGCCTCAATCAACCTTATGCCTTATGCAACATTTAAGAGCTTGAAATCTAGTTGTTTGAAAGCTACAAATGTGACATTCCAACTAGGTATACCGATCTAGCATTAGGCAACCAATAGGGATTATGGAAGACGTCAGTCAAAGTGGGCAAGGTGTTCTTGCTAGCCGATTTTATAGTGTTAGATATTGAGGAGGACGTTGTGACCCCATTGATCTTAGGAAGGCCATTTTTATCTACTAGAGGGGCACTCATTGATGTCTAAGAAGAAAATTTGCAATTTGGAATCAACGATGACATTGTTTTATTTAATGTTTTCGATTCTTTAAAATTTTCTTCAATTCATGATGATTCAATTCATGATGATGAAATAACAGTGGACTTGATTGATGATATAGTATAAGATTTTTGTAAGGAAACTTTCAAGGGGAACTCCATGGACTTAACTTGCATGCAATTCGGATTCTAACTCTTGAAGTAGAACTCTCTTTTAAGGGCACATCTAGGGCACACAAGAAGGCATAAACAGTAGTGACGAAGAGTTGAAAGTGATGGTGGGAGAGCAAATTCCAAGGACTATAGGTAGAGGGTATCCGACCAATGAATCCCCCAAGATTGTGAACTCAAACCACTCTCTTCACATCTTAAATGTCTTTGCTGGTGATAATAAATCCTATCCCTTCATTATGAGTGCTTTACTTTCTTGTGTCAAATTGGAAAAATTGATTATTGTTTTGAAAAAGTATCGTGGAGCTATTGCTTGGAGCCTTGACGATATAAAGGAAGTAAACCCCACCATTTGTATGTTCAAAATCTTCCTTAATGATGACTTGAAATCGTGCAAGCAACCTCAACGTTGGTTGAATCCCACCTTAAAAGAGGTAGTTAGAAAGAAGGTATTTAACCTTTTAGAAGCCGAAATCATATACCCTATAAGTGATAGTGCGTGGGTGAGCTCGACTCAAGTGGTACCAAAAGAAAGGGGATAACGGTGATAGTGAATGAGAAAAATGAATTGATACCCTCAAGGATTGTGACTGGGTGGCGGATATGCATATACTTTAGAAAGCTTAACGAAGCCACTAGGAAGGACCACTTTCCTTTACCTTTCATTGACCAACTCCATGTTTGAGTGCCTTTCGAGACATGTCTTTTATTGCTTTCTGAAGATGGTTATTTGCATTACTTACAAATTGTGATAGCCCCGAAAGACTAAGATAAAACCACATTCACTTATTCTTATGGCACTTTTGCTTACCGGCGAATGCCCTTTGAGTTGTGTAATGCTCCAAGTACTTTCTAATGTTGCATGTTTGCCATTTTTCATGATATGATTGAGAAATTTATCAAAGTTTTCATGGATGATTTTAGTTTTTTCGGTGACTCTTGTTTGCAAAACCTCACTTGTCTGCTTAAAAGATGTGAAAAAACCAACTTGGCTTTGAATTGGAAAAAATGCCATTTTTTGGTTAAGGAAGGTATTGTTTCAGATCAGAGAATTTCTTCTAAGGGCATTGAAGTTGATAGGGCTAAAGTAAAAGTTATTGAGAAATTACTTCCTCCAACCAATGTTAAAGGGGTGAGAAACATTTTGGGTCATGTCAGTTTTTACCGGCATTTTATTAGAAATTTCTCTTTGATTTCTAGATTTTTATGTGCCCTTTTGCACAAAAGATGTGCCATTTGATTTCAATGATGATTGTTTGCATGCCTATAATTAATGCCTTGGTTACCATCCCTGTAATAGTTTCTTTGAATTAGTCTTTACCTTCTAAATTAATGTATGATGCGAGTGATTATGCGTGGGAGCGGTTTTGTGCCAATGTATTTATAAAGTGTTACATGTGGTTTACTGTGCCAGTAGAACCTTCTTGAGGCACAAATTAATTCTTTCATTACCGGAAAAAGTATTTGCCTTTAATAAGTTTAGGTTATACCTCATTGGGAAAAAATGACCGTTCACATCGATCACTTAGCTCTCAAATATCTTCTTCCTAAAAATGATGCCAAGCCTAAACTTATCTGTTGGATTTTATTATTGTAGGAATTTGATTAGGACGTGGTGGACAAAAAGGATAGTAAGAACACCATGACCGACCACCTTTCAAGATTAGAAGGCTGATGGGAAAGTTAGGATAAGGAGGTGCCAATCAAGGAAAATTTTCCAGAAGAACAATTATGGATGGTTAGATGGTCCATACCTTGATATGCAGACTTTTTCAACTTCGTAGTTTCCAAGATGATCCCTTCAACCATTGACTCTAATTGAAGGAAGAGGTTTCTCTCGAAACTCAAGTAATACATGTGGGATGATCCTTCACTATATCGTCGGTGAAAAGATCAACGGATTTGGAGGTGTGTCCTGGAGAAAGAAGTCCATGGTGTGCTCTATCATTGCAGGTAGGAGGACACTACAGCACCAAGGACGTTGACTAAGATCTTGCAAAGTGGACTGTTTTGGCCAACAGTATTCAAGGATGCAAGAAATTTCATTCTTCAACGCAATGAATGCCGATGTGCCGGAATCTTGACCAAGAGGTATGAGATGCCATTGAATAACATAATGGTGTATGAAATGTTTGACATATGGGAAATCGACTTCATGAGCCCATTTCCACCATCGCACAACAACAAATCATACTATTGTGGCTGTAGATTATGTTTCTAGGTGGATAGACACCATGGCACTTTCAACAAATGATGTTCGAGTTGTGGTGAATTTTGTGAGAAAGAACATTTTCTTGAGGTTTGGAGTACCCACAGCAATCATTAGTTTCGGGAAAACACACTTCAAGAATTCATTGTTTGGATCCATCTTCTCTAAATATGGAGTCACCCACAAAATTGCACTTGTATACCACCCTCAAACATCTGGTCAAGTGGAGATCTCAAACTTGTAATTGAAGAGAATATTTGAGAAGACCGTGAACTCATCAAGAAAGGATTGGTCCAAGAAGATAGATGATATATTGTGGGCATATTGGACTGCTTCCAAGACACCAATAGAGATGTCCCCTTATTAGATGGTTTATGGTAAACCATGTCATCTACCGGTTGAAATTGAGCACAAGGCATATTAGGTTTGTTAAAAGCCTCAACTTTGATTTGACGGAGCCGGGTAAAAAAGCTTCCTGATTTGAATGAATCTTGATGAATTTTGGGGAGAAGCTTATGAGAGCTCGCGAATCTACAAGGACCGAACTAAAGTTTGGCATGAAAAACATAATTTGAGGAAAGAATTCAAAGCCAGGGACATAATGTTATTGTATAATTCAAGGCTAAAGTTGTTTTATGGAAAACTCAAGTCGCATTGGAGTGAGCCTTGTGTAATAGTTAAAGTATTTCCCTATGGTACGGTAGAACCAAAAGGGGGGAGTGAGGGAAATTTCAAGGTCAACAATAACTTTGTCTCAAGCTCTATTTTGGATGATCGATCAAAGAGGAATGTCAGACTATTCACCTTACCACCACTTGATCTTATGTGCCAAATTTGAGCCAACGACTATAAACAAAGAACACTTCTTGGGAGGCAACCCAAGTTTCTTTCTTTTATTGTCCCTTCACTTGTTTATATTTTTACTTATTTATGTTTAGATAGGGTTAGTTTGATTGATTCTAGTGTTTTTAATTTTAAGTTTTAGTTTGAAGTAGTTAACTGTTAGTTGGAATGGTAATGGAAAACTCTCTAATCTCATATTTTTATGTTTATAGGTGATAGAGCCAAGGGGATGAATTGGAGAAAATTTTGAAATTTTCCATAATTTTTTTTCTAACTACTAAAAACTGCAGTTTTCTCATTTTGAGAATCGTGGTTTTCAAAGGGTTGTGCTTTCTAGAAATTTGATAGCAGTCTAAAAACCGTAGTCACTAGAAAGAATTTCTACAAATTTTTTTTTAAAATGTTCACAACCGTGGTTGTTGTTTTCAAAGTGTATTTTTCAAAACTATAGTTGTTGTTTCAAAGTGTTGACTACCAAATGAAAACTGACATGACCCAAAATGTTTATTTAATTAAAATTTCAAATGTAATCTAATTAAAATATTACAAATGAATCTAATTAAAATATAAAAAGAAATATAGGTAATTAAGTTACTTATGTAGTTATATTACATGAAGACATAATATTTTAGGTAAACTAGTCTTTTATAATTTTATCGCCTGGGTTAATGGACAAAGAAATGATGCATAAGTAGTTTAATTATTTTGCACTTCATTTTTCTTTTGAGAAAAGTTAGGGACAGGATAATGCCAAACCACTCTAACCCTTCCAATCCTATATGTGTAAATAGGAAGCACCCGTAAACACTTACACACATTATTGGAAGCCCAATAAAATGCCAAATGAACTCCAAAAATTTTCCATCAAATTCTTCTAAGTCTTTCATAAGTCAAAGTTTGAAGAAGTTAAACTGAGATTCGAGATCAATTTGTCATGCGCTCAAATTAAAGTATGAGATCAAGTTGTGAAGTCCTCGATCAAGACAGAGTTCAAGATCAAACTATCAATCCCTCGATCAAATCAAAATTCAAGATCAAGTTGTGAAACCCTTGAGTCAATAATTGAATAGAAGAATCAGATAAGATCTTAATTAGAGATTGTAACTCGTTCTTTTCTGATATAATTAAATTATCTACGGTTATTTTTCTTGTCTCGTTAATTTCTACACAACTCAAAATTTTGTTGTGCACATAAATATTTAATAAGAAAAAGAGTAAAGGCATTTAGGAAAACTTGAAAGTTTAAAAATAAATACTGAAGTAATTAGTGAGAATAGACAGCTAATTAAAATGATAACCAACTTTTCTAATTTTTTCAGTGAAAAAAATACATAATATTTGCACCTACACCACTAGCAACATCTCTAGACCAAGGGATAGAGGAATTAGAGAAATCATAACAATGAAAGATTTGCTATTAATTCTCTAAAAGAAATAATAGCATGCTTAACTCCAAGTCCAAAACATGACAAGACCAAGAAAAAAATCTACATCTTGAAAACAAAAATTGTAAAACAAAAAAAGAAAAACTTTCAACAAAAATAGGCTAACTGAACTTAATTCCAATACAAAAATTATTATACTATGTATTTTTGAATTTATTGTTTTAGGTTTTAAGTTTCAAAAAGTAGTTACCTTGGCTGCGAAATCCTTTGGCTTTTGTTATCCAATTTGAGAACTTTTTATTGTGGACAAAATGCGCGTGTGATAAAAAACAAAAAAAATGAGTTCATTGGTGCATAGAGAAAGTTAATGATTTCTGAAGTATTTTGTCCACAATAAAAAGTTCTACATCTAATAATTAATTGATCTAAATAACAAGAATTCATTGAAGAAAAATATTTATAGACATTTAAAGTAATTCAACCACAATAAAATGTTTCACATATGATAACCAACTAATATATTAAAGAAATCTTGTCAAAATCAAAATTTTGGTTAGTTGTTGGTTTTTTTTTTCTATTTTTCTCAGACTTGTTGAATCCAATTTTGTCAAAATCCTTGTTAAAGGTGTTAAAAGTATATATCCCACATTGACTAGCTAAAAAGATCTTGAACTAATTAATAAGTTCCTGGACCACTCCATTTATCACCTATTAGTTTTAAGATGGAAGCCCATGTTCTTTAACATGGTATCAAAGCCATATCTTGGTGTTTGAATTTTTTTTTAGGTGGTCTTCTTCCAATACCCAGTTGGCATTCCAACCCTGTAGTTGTGGGCTCTGTTTTCTCAAAATTCCTTGAGATACTATTTTTTTATAATTTTTTGTATCCTAGTACTCTAGTTTTCTTCATTATTGTTAATTTCAGGGCTTCCTCTATTTCTATAGTCGATCATATATCTCTTTACACTCCAATCACTCCAGTAATCTCTATCTCGCAATCAAACAGGTACTCTCTAAATTTTTTCTATCTTATGGTAATGCAAATTCTGTTATACCAAATTCTAGTTGGTATCTTGATTTTGCATGTTCCAATCACATGACATCAGACTCTACTATTTTTTCTTCCAAACAACCCTCACATTCACCATATATTCAAACAGCTGATGGATCTTTCATGTCTGTTAATCACATAGGTACTGTATATACATCTTCTCTCTATCTGCCAGAATCCTTTCATGTTCCAAAATTGACTTTAAATTTTGTTTCTTTTGGGCAATTAGTTGAACTTGGCATTGATGTTTCTTTCTCTATTACTGGTTGTCGTTTACAGGATCGAGTCAAACTGGACAACTCCTCGGAACTGGTCGTACAGTTGGGCATTTTTTTGAATTAACCGACCTCAAACTTCCATCATCTTCTCAGGTGCACTCTGCCGCTTTTACATCTCACATTTCTTCTTTAAGTCTCTAGCACTCCCGTCTAGTCATGCCTTTTTAGGTCGTGTTAAATCATTAGTTTCTAGTGGTCAATTAGGATCTGTGCAAAATGATTCGGTTGATTATGTGTCTTGTCAACTTGCTAAAAATCATGTCCTTCAATTTCCTATCAATGAGTCTGTATCAATTGCACCATTTAATTTAGTACACTCAAATGTGTGGGATCCTTCTCCAACACCTACTATGGGTGGTTCTAAATATTTTTTTATCTTTGTAGATGATTTTACTTGATTTACATAGATTTTTCTCATGAAAAATAATCTAAATTACCTCAAATTTATCGTGATTTTGCTACAATGGTAAAATCTTAGTTTTCATACCCTATCAAAATTTTTTGCACTGATAATGTAACATGGAATATAAAGAAACATCTCTTCTTAATTTTCTTCGCAAAGAGGGTACCATTTTTCATCGTTCATGTCCAGGTACTTCTCAACAAAATGGTTGTGCTGAGCATAAACACCGATACATTCTTGACACAACTCGTGCTCTCTTACTTTCTTCTTCTTGCCCAGAGCATTTTTGGGGTAAAGCTGCCCTTACTGTTGTCTACACTATCAATAGAATTCTCTCTCCTATTACCAACAAACAGTCTCCCTATGAATGTTTATATGGCTCCCCTTCAAACTATAAGAATCTAAGAGTCTTTGGTTGTACTTGTTTTGTTCTTCTCCAGCCCCATGAGTATAGTAAATTAGAATCTTGAGTTAGGTTATGTTGTTTTATTGGCTATGGTATTGAGCACAAAGGTTATTTTTGTTGGGATCTCCAATCTAAACGATTACGAATTTCTCGTCATGTTATCTTTTGGAAAAACAAGATGTTCTCTTCAATGTCCAAGTTTAATCTATCACCTTATACACAAGCGTCCTCCTTAGCACCCCTATTTACTTCTCCTATATACTTCTCTTGTATTAAATCTTTTTCCAAATACTGTCCATGTAATAGATTTTCCTAGCTCAGTTCATGAGGTATCCACCTCCGAAGACCACCATTTCACGTCTTCCGAGGATCAACGTCTAGCTGACGGCCCTAACACACGCACTCCTCTTGAGTCGTCCATTCTTCCTGAGTCCTCTATTGCATCACCTCTACTTCCTCATCAGTAAGACTAGGGTAAGAGAACTTTCTCTACTCGTCTTCGTGATTTTCATTATTTTTCTACTGTTCTTTCCTTTCATGAGCCTACATCCTACAAAGAAACTTGTCTTAATCCTTTATGGCAACAAGTTATGTCTAATGAGTTGTAGGCACTTGAAAAAACTCACACCTGGGATTTGGTTGATCTTCTTCCAAATAAATCTCTTGTTGGCTGCAAGTGGGTGTACAAAATTAAAACCCGTTCAGATGGTAGTGTGTATAGTTATAAAGCCCATCTTGTTGCTAAGGGTTTTACGCAAGAATATGGTATTGACTATGTGGAAACTTTTGCACCCGTTGCTCGGCTTATCTCTGTTAAAAGTTTACTTACCATTGCTGCTGTCCAACACTGGGAATTGTTTCAAATGGATGTGAAGAATGCTTTTCTCAATGGAGATATTTCAGAAAAAATTTATATGCAGCCACCGCCAGGATACTAGCAATTCTGGAAAGGTTTGTAAACTTCGCAAGGCTCTCTATGGTTTCAAACAAGTTTCAAGATCTTGATTCTCTAAATTCAGTCACACAATTGAATAGTTTGGCTTGAAATCTAGTTCTTATGATTCTGTTCGATTTGTTCACCGTTCTAATCAGGGTATCATTCTTTTGCTTTTATATGTTGATGATATGATCATCACAGGAGATGATCTAACTGGTATTTCTGAACTCAAGCAGTATTTAAATCGTCATCTTCAAAATGAAAGAGACAGGTTTTCTTAATTACTTCCTAGGTCTCGAAGTATCTTTTACATCTGATGGTTACTATCTGACATAGGCCAAGTATGCATATGATTTTCTTTCTCGTGTTGGGTTAACAGATAGAAAGATTGCATCTACCCTTATTGAGGCCAATACTCATCTCACTCCTAGTGATGGTTCATTGCTTCCTGATCTAGCCCTTTATCGACAGTTGGTTGGTAGCTTGGTATATCTTACTGTTACTTGTCCAGATATTGCTTATACGGTTCATGTCGTCAGTCAGTTTATGGCTAGTCCCAGAAGTTCTCACTTTGCAGATGTTCTTCGTATTCAGCTCTATATCAAAGGCACTTTGTATCATGGTCTCTTCTTTTCTTCTCAATCTTCTCTTGTATTAAATGCTTATTCTGATGCTGATTGGCAGGAGATCCTACTATAGGCGTTCCACCACAGGTTTCTGTTTCTTTCTCGGTGACTCTCTTATATCACGGTGAAATAAAAAGCAAAATGTTGTCTCTCACTGTAGTACTGAGGCCAAATATCGTGCTCTTCTGCTGATGCCACTCAAGAGCTTATTTGGCTCCGTTGGTTGCTATCTGATATGAGTATTTCACATGACTTGTCCACTATTCTCCATGTTGACAATCGAAATGCTATTCAAATTGCTCACAATGATGTTTTCCATGAGAGAACCAAGCACATTGAAATAGATTGCCATTTTGTACGTATCACATCTTAAAAGGGACTGCCAAACTTCTTTCAACTCCTAGATTCTGTATACTGCTGACATTTTCACCAAGGCGCATCTTCCTGGGTGTTTCCTTCACTTAGTTTCCAAACTCAAGTTGGTCTGCGCAAAACCACCTTGAATTTGAGATGGGATGGTAATGTATATATGTCTAGATTCATTAGTGCCTAAATTTATGTACAGTTACCTTATTAGTTAGTGTCTAAATTTATTATACAGTCTAAATTCATTGTACCTATAAACCTATTAATATAGGCTATTGTATCATTTATCAATACACACAATTTTTTTCTTTACAATTCTAACATGGTATCAGAACTAGCCCTCAAATGTTTTCCCATCCATCTACACGTGTCTTGGGTCCTGTCCAACCACTTCCAACGGGCTCTCTTCTGTTCAACCCCTTCCAACGAGTTCTTATACGTCTGACCCACGTGTAACAGGGTTTCATGTCCAATCCAAGTCACGTGTGAGAGGGGGGTGTTAAAGGTATTAGAAAGTATAAATCCCACATCGACTAGCTAAAAATATCCTGAACTAATTAATAAATTCCTAAATGTTTCCACTTATCACTAATTGATTTTAAAATGAAAATATGTTCTTTAATAATCTTAATGGACAAACAAATATTACTAAAAGAATAAGGAATATAAAATAATGAATGTATTTAAACATCTACACAAGATCTTGAAATAATATAGAGTTTGCTTTTCAAATGCAAGAAATGAATTAATTGGAGATTAGAAAAATTTTGTAAACTTTACCATGATGATGAGCGGTAATATTACAATATATTTGTATTGCCTAAACCTTCTTCCCCAGTTAATTATTAGTATAGTACACCTTGGGTTGTTTTAAATATAATTTCAAAAATAAATATGCTACAAATAAACGAATTGTTATATTATACCTTTCGTAACTCTCAAAGAATGTGGATTTATAAGAGATTTTGAAGGAGAACAAAAATTTCAACCCACGAAATAATAAACCAATAAATCATTCAAACCACATTAAAATTAAATTCTTACGTGTTTGAGATTTACCAACATTTGAAGTATGAAAGTAATTTACTTTTTACATATGAAGGCATCAAATAAAATAAAACATTTATAGTTTAAGTTAATAATTTAGTCTTATAAATTAAATTTTCATGTTTGGACATACTATGCTATATGATTCAATTGATAAGACACCAAGTTTTAGAAAATTTTTTTAGCTGATTTTATTATTTTGGAGAAGTTTTAAAATTTGGTTATCCGTAGATCTAATCACCACATGTTCAATTGAAAAGGCTGAGACAGGTAAAAGTGTATTGTTGCAAATATACTTTATTATTGATGAAGTTGAAAGAATATTACTTCAAATTTATGATTTGCTCATACTGATGTTAGAAAGATAATTTCTCTCTAAACATTTTGTTTTTTTGAATAATATTTTGTTGTTTATAATATATTCTATATGTTATCTCTACTGTAATTGTGCAATAAAATTTATACAATATAATATAGATGGAACCAAGTGTCTTTTTGCACAATGTTTTTAATACTTATATACTACACATCTAACTCGTTTATATGAGAAAAAAAAAAATTACACGCTAACAAATATGAACTCATAAATTAATTACTACTATGTTAGTTAGTTTTTATTTTAAGTTTTGTGTGATTTAAACTGTATGAAAGAGAGAGTGTATAATACATATATTTCCTTTTTCACAATCAATTTCACATGCATTCATGTACAATATCCCCTGTACCACCAAAAGACAGGTATTTCGAAATTTCGTTAGCTTGTTGAGGTATTTGAAGATGGCAAGCTAAGGAAGACATAATTTGGGTATTGACTTTCAAACAAATATCCTTACAACATCCACCATCCCACCCTTTCTTGCGGCTTTCAATATTTTTCAACCACGGGTTGCTCAAGGGGTCGCCTTGGATAGCGAAGGTAGTCTATTGTGGATTCATTGCAAATCTAAGAAGGATGATGATAAGGAATTCTATGAAAATTGTTTGGCTGAGAGAATCGTTAACATTTGGTGGTTATTTATTGTTTTCTATAATGAGGTATAAAAGTAGCATTAGTATTGGATTTATTTAATCTAAATACTATCTTTTAAACACACTCTTGATAAATAAACTAAAATATGTACAAATTTAGTTTTTTGGATGTTCAAGAAATTTAATAATTATTGATGGGGTTAACCAAATTATGGGACTTGGTCTTTCCAAAATGTTCATCATGTCCCAAATGTGTGCCAACAAATTTTCATATTGTATTGAAAATCTAAATGATAATCCAACCACCAAGGACATTGTAATCATTGGAAAACTAAAACAAAAAATCAAGAGATAGGAAACTCAACATCCCTCAAGCTTCCCATCATTATGCAAATTTGTGAAGGTAAGATACTTATATACACAAAAAATCATAATTAAGATTAAATGATTAAGAAGTTGAGGTGATGCAATTATTGATTTAGGTTCAAGACTAAGTTTACTACAAGATAATGCATATGAGAAACTTGGACAAAAAATTGTTGATTGGATCAGAATTCTCTGGAGAGGATATATATCAAATTGCATAATGACAACTTTGCTATGTTGGATTATTACACAAGGATTTGAATTCCTACCGTAACACTATGGAGCAACCATAGAGTTGAGAAAAGAAAACTTGTTTAGACAAGTACATCCAGATGTAGTGTGTTTGAATGTATTAAATACTGCACGTAATGATTTTGAATCTAGTCTTGGAATAAATCTCCAAAAATATTTTTGGATATCATTTGATCTACAGAGCAAGCGGCCGAATTTTGGGAGGATAAATTGTAAAACTCGGATGAATTTTGGGATTGATTATAGTTGTTGATAATGTGGTTCTCTATGTTTCTACCATTGTAGTGTTAAAGACTTTCATGGGTCCGATTCTCATTTTAGTTTCTTTTATCCTTTAATATATTTTCATTTTACGTGTGTGCCAAAGACTAATTTACACCACTGTTTTCCTTTGATTGCGTAGAATCAATATATGAAATATTATAGGTTCTACCATGACATAGATAATTTCAACAATTTATTTGTTTTTGAGAAAACAAAGTGTAAGGTACAAATTCAGAACACCATGATAGAGCCCTATTCCATTATTAGGTGAAATAAACTATCAACAAAATCATTAACTCCTTAACTTTGAAAATTTAGCTCTTCATCCATGCTATCCTTGCACTTATGTCATCTAGAGTTTGTCAACATGTGAATAATAATATCCTAACACAATATAGAGATAAAACGAGCTTTGTTACAAAAGTTTTTTATCACAAATATTACTCTCAGGTCTATAGGTCAGTAAACTTGAGTTCTAGCAAGTGAGGCTCGAACCCTTATCGATCTTAATCGATTCTAACATATATATGTATATATTTAAATTTTTATAACATTATTTTTTATTTCTCAAGATTAAATGAATTCAAACTCGAGCTCGAATATGTTAAAATGTTTTATAAAATCTTTTATCCTTCTTCATAAGAGACATTATTTTTCCTTTTTTTTTTTCCCTGTAGTTTCTTATACGTATGTGATCACCAGGGGACTGGGGAGGCAGGTTTTCCTCATGAAAAAAATGATTGAAGCAATGGCCATCGTGAATAAGAACCAACTTTTAGTGTCTAAAGAATAGCGTAGAATGTGATACGAAATACACCTAGATGAGCTCTATAGAAATACAACAGCCCTTCTAGATGGTATACTTCTTTCTTTATTTCTTGTTCAATGAAATATTTGTTTTTTGTAAGTTCAAAATTTAATTGAAAGGATAATCAAGGAAGAATACACCAGCTAGAGGAAATACCTATAAAAGCTTATTGAAAACAAAAATCAGCATAAGCTAAACAACTCTTGATCTAAAATAGACAAAGGAACGCCAATTATCAGTTACACAACTGATAATTTTGAGAGCCTTCTTCAAACTTGCAACAACCTTATATCACTTGAAACCAGCTTCAAAGTAGAGTCAGAAGGAACCATTTTCCCTTGAAACACAACAAGATTCCTAGCTCTCCAAATATGATAAATAGTAGCAGCAAAAGCTAGAGAACTCACAGAACTAGGAAAGGACTTCCTAGTAACATGATGAACAAGGCAATGAAGTGTAGCATCCAAGCTAGTACAAAGTAATATATAGTCACAAAGCCTCTGAATAGTGCACCAAATAACAACAGCTAAGGAGATTTAAAAAATAAGTGCTTTATAAAATTCATCAACACCACTATAAAGAAGACAAACATGATTTACATCTGATAACCATTGCAGAAGTCTATCTTTAGTAACCAGTCCTTTTCTACAAGTCATCCAATTCGCTGACATGAACTTACCACACCAAACCAGATTATGCCACGGCACCTTATTCCTAGGGGTTATGAGCTCCTTCGCTACTAATTTTGCAGTATACACACACTTGGGATTAGGTTACTATCTAACAACATCATCAGCACCTCCTAAAGGGAGAAAATGACTAGGGGTAGCCTGGAACAATTCCAAAGATTCATTCCTCATCTTATTGCCTACCGGCGATAACCAATTCCCATTATGAATGATAAATGCAATTGTGGATTACTCTGAGACTGTTTAATGATCTGAGGAGAAAATTTTTGTAGCAAAACATATGTTTTAAAATCATTCCCAATAGTAACTCTATACAATGTCTAACACACTCTCTAAGTTTTAGCAGTTTAGGCCAATTCCAAGAATGTAGAGGGAAAGGTTTACTAACCTAGAAACTAGTAGAGTTCAATATGTAGGAGTGAATCCACTGTACCCAAAGGAAATCCTTCTTATGACAAACATCCCAAACATGTTTGATCATCAGTCAAGCTTTGTTTCACATTTTCAGCTCCATAAGACTCAAACCACCTTTTTTCTTAGGTCACCAAACTTCAAGCCAACTCACCTTTGTTTTAGTGTGCGACAAATTAGAACCATACCACAAAAATGCATTAAAAGTACTTCAAATCCTCTTAATAACCATTTTCGGTAGGATGAAAAATGCTTACCCAGTACATAAAGATACCATTAAGTATAGATTTAAGCAAAATCAATATTCTACTATAAGATAACTTCTTTGCAAACCAACTTTTCATTTTGTACAGGATCGTGTAAAGGATTGATTGAAAATCAGTAGCAGTGGGTCTAGATGAGATCAAAGGAATTCCCAAGTATCTAATAGGCAACTTATTCACAGTCATCCCCATAAAACTACCAAACTCAGAAATCAGATCATCAACACCAGCAAAGAACATCTCTGATTTGGCTAAATTTAGTTTCAACCCAAGCATAAGAGTAAACTCATCAAACACAGATTTAATAACTTGTATATAATTGATAGACTTAGGGGTAGCAGCAGCCACTAAAAATAAATCATCTTTACTGGATACTTGTGACAAGTTGTAACATCTTGGATGGAAGTCATAACCTTCAAGAGCAATGTTAGCCTCAAACATCTGAGTGAATGCTTCCATACGAGGAGGAAAAGATGAGGTGAAATGGGATCACCTTGTCTCAACTCAAGTCCTCTTTTTAGTAAAACAACCAACTAGAGAACCATTGAGATTTATAGAGAATTTAGCAGTCATAACATATAGTTTCACCCAATCATTGAAGAGAATAGGAAATCCCATAATCCTCATGATTTAAAGAACTCCTGCCTCGCAGTTTCATAAGCCTTCATCAGATCAACTTTAACTACATATCTTTGTTTTCCACCCTCCCTATGATAATTTCTAGGACTAATTCCATTTTTCACCCATCAACTTATACTCGATTCTCACTTTGTATCGCAAACTATAATTGTACACTTTGCAACCGAAACTCTCAAATTCGTCCCACTTTAATCCTTTTTTTAACATCATTTAAAAAATTAACAAAATTTTTGTGTGTACGACAAATTCAGCCGGATGTACAACAATATTTTTGGATGAAAAAATAACGATTCTATTAACTTTTTTTATGATATTAAAGTGGTACAAATTTCGAATTAGGGTTCAAAGTGTCCAAACTAATATTCGGAGTGCAAAGTAAGAATTAGATATAAATTGAGGGGTGTAAAATGAAATTAGTCCTAATTTCTAACTACTTTATGCATAAAGATAATATTAATAAAGGCAATTAACATATTAGAGACTAAATTATCCATCACCGGTTCAATCCTTTCAGCTAAAACCTTTGAGAAGCATTTGTAGACATTGTTACTACATGTTATAGGCTTGTAATCATACCAGTAGGATTTGTCACTTCTAGGATTAAATTGGGAATAGTACTATTAAGACTAGTAGGTTGAGAATTAGAAACAAAACAATATTTAAAAGCATTATTTTAGTCTTTTCCTATTGCCGAGCCATATTTTTTTTTTTTTTTAAAAAATATCAACTGTAAAACTATCAGGACCAGGAGTTGTAACTTCTTTCAGGGTGAACAGAGCTTTTTTAATTTCAACATCTATCACACTTCTGTGCAACATCATTTGCTAATCATTAGACAACTACTTTTTCATCATAGAGAACAAACATTCCTTCATCTCCTCAGTTAAAGAACCAGAATAAGAAAATAGATCCTTATAGATCCTGATAGCTTCTTGTTTAACTTATTCATAGTCAAATCAATTTGACACCTTCAGTGTTTGTCCAGGTGAGGACTTTGTTGTGATCTTGATGGACTTTCATTTTATTGTGAAAAATGTAGTATTAGCAGCACCCTCCTATAATAATCTAGGCCTAGATTTCTCTTTGAAGAAATTCTCCTCTGCCACTGTAAGATCTGCATACTAAGACAACAGTTCGTTTTCCTAATGCTGCAAAATAACATTATGTGGATCATCACAAAGATCATGTTGTATATGAGCTCCAAGATTCATTCTGGCTTGTTGGACTCTAGCTAAGATATTACTATATTGTTGCATATTTATTTTCTTCAACTCTTCTTTTATATCTCTAAGTCTAGAATATAATAACACTGACATAGGATTACGCCCATAATGTACATTCCAAGCCACTAACAATGTTGGTCTGAAATCCTTGATAGTCATTTGATATTTGATAAGTTTCGGTCCAACATTGAAATTCTGTTTGACATGCATAAATAAGGATGTATGATCTAAGATAATAGGGTCCATAATTCCAGCTTCAAAGAGAGGAAATTTATGAAGCCATTCTCCATTGCACAAATTCTATCCAACTTGCAATATATCCTATTCTCTTATTCTCTGTTGTTGCACCGAGAGTATTGCCTTTAGCAGGATAGTTCTCAATATCAACTTACTTGATACACTTCTGAAATTATGTTATAGCTGTTGAGTCACTACGATCACTTCCAAGTTTCTTAAATTGATATCGAATAACATATCCCATTGTGTGAAATCCCCTATGATCAACCAAGGGATATCAGAAATCAAAGGAAATTTCATTAGTCATTTCCTAATTTCTCTATTTCTAGAGGGTAGGTCTAAAATTAGGGTTGTCAATAACTCAGATCAAGAATCAAACACGATCGTTTTATCCGCATCTAGATCTCTGTGTAATTCTGGTTACTCCAACCCGTAGTTTAGCTATAAGAATAAATAGATTAGATATTTCAACTCGATTAGAACTTGGATCTGATGAAAAATTTTAATATATATAAATCATAGTGTTATTCTATGTAGTGCACTTAAATATTTGTCGTGTAAAATGCCAAGTAACTTATATTATGCACAAATATTATAATTGTGAACTAAATCTTTTTATAGTAAAAAAGAAATTTCAGTAAGAATATAAACTTTTATATAAAATTTTAAAATTACAAAAATAATGTCAAGAAGAAGAAAAACATCCCCTTGACAATCCAGACAAGATCCAATGCATCCGAATATGTATATCTAGACATGTCCCCCCAAAAAAAAAAAAAAAAATCCCATGTAACGTTCTTTTAAAGAAGGTTTCAATTGCATAATAAATAGTAGATGAGTATGGAAAATAACACATGCAAGCTTATTACTGTAAAAAAGTACTTCCTTTAATGGGAACTTTGTCTCTATCAAATTTTAACATTTTCAGCATGTATTAATTGGTAAGTTTGGGAGAGGAAGACCGAACATGGATCCTCTACCTAAGAGTTTCCGTACAATAGGCTCTTTAAGGAGATTTTTCATTTATAATTAATAAAGATTAGCAAGGCTGTCCTTATACAATTAGATTTAGAAGTAGTTCATTTGAGAATTCATGCTCAAACAATCTTGTTTCCATCTAAATATATAAAATCTGTCTCTTTATACATCTAGATTTTGTTTAAATGCAGAGGATTTTTGATACGTGAAACATCGAATTATAAAATTACAATCACTTATATTTACTATTAAATAAATAATACATCATAAGTATACGTGGTCAAATAGTAGTATAACATAAGTAGGAGTTGAACCCATAAGAACTGATTTAATAAGTATTGGATCTTTGTCTCAAACTCTATTTGAAAAAACTATTATGAAAGAGATGTAACTAAAACTAATCTAAAAACTAAAACTCGAATTAATTTACAAAAGTAAATAAACTATTTTAGCCATTAATCTACGGAAGTAATTAAATGAAGCATTAGACTGAAGGCATGGATGAACAATTATAAACCTTAGAAAGTATTTAATGAATCATCAAAATAGGTAAATAAACGGAATTCAAAAATGCTTGGAACACGGCAAAATTAAACGACCAATAAAACTATAATTTAATAGCATAATAAAGATCTAATAAGGTTTAAGAATGCCTCTCTAATAAAAAATTATAAGTTCTTGGTCCAAGATTGTTAATGTTGAACCACCTCTTTAACTCTTCAAAAAAGAACAAAGAAAACTCAAGTCGAATCTTTCAGCCCACAAAGGCAAACTGAAAGATAATGTGTTTTTCAGGTTCTAAAAACCCTTATTTATAGGTTTTAAGAGTCGCAAAGTGTAGGATTTTGAATAACTTTCAAAATACACCAAAATAGCCCCAAAATGAACATCCAAAACCTAGAAAGATTAAAAATCGCATTCTTAGCTTGTTTGGGCGAGCTCCCCTGACAACTTGCCCAGTTTCGCTTTTTTGCTTCTAAAATCTTCATCCAATATCTTATTGATGCACCATTTGTTTCTACGTGACCTTAGAACAAAAACACGTGTTAATGTATAATATAATACTAAAATAACACATAAGCACTCTCAAAAACTAGAAACCAATGATGAACAAGAACGCACAAAAATTATAATTACAGGACGAATTAGGTAAACAAACTAAATACAAGCACACATAAATACAAATTATATAACTTGCCCAGTTTCGTTTTTTTGTTTCTAAAATTTTCATCCAATGTCTTATCAATGCACCATTTGTTTCTAAGTGACCCTAGAACAAATACACATGTTGATATATAATATAAGGACTGTCTACTAAAATAACACATAAACACTCTCAAAAACCAGAAACCAAAGATGAACAAGAACGCACAAAAATTATAATTACAGGAGAAATTATGTAAACAAACTAAATACAAGCACACATAAATACAAGTTATCTATATATATATATATATGTATGTATGTATGTATGTATGTATGTATGTATGTATGTAATGCAAAGTGATGAATATCAATGAAAATGCATACTTAAATCCTAAAATTGTTGAAACTAATGCAAAAACCACATGAAAGAGGATATAAATAACTATAATTTCTTAGAAAAAATACAAAGAGATGGATATGAATGAAAACGCACACTTAAAACCTAAAATCGTTGAAACTAATGAAAAAACTATATGATAGCGGATAGGAATAACCTTAATTTCTTAGGGTTATGAACTTTGCCCAACTTAAAGTTTTGCTGATCCTGAACAAAACAAAATAAAAAGAGATACAAAACACATTAGGATCCTTCAATATATCAACAATCATAACTAAGAAAAATTACATAATTAGAGAAATGAACCAAGTATGTATATAAAAGAAATTTGGTAATCAGTCCTAAATTAGCATGAAAGTGTTAATCTCTTCACTCATGAAGAAAAATGAAGAACAGATATCACTTAGCTTCCCAATTAATGAAAAATCCATCAACCAAAAGTTTAACAAGTGATATACAAGTTAGAAACAATTTACACACAACATTCCCACTAAAACAAACTAACTCAAATCAAGGATCAAGTAGGTCTCATAAAATTTGTAACGTAGGCTAAGGGTCATCTGTCTTTAGGATAAATTTGGATAAAGTAGCTCATATCACTATAGATATCTTAGTAAATAACTACGAACCACAATCCACTAGACCATCGCTCAAAACACTGTAACATTAACTAGACTCCATTGAAGGCAAAAGTGTACCTTCTTTATTAAACTAAAAAGAATTGCCCTTCTTTATGTACTAACACATAAACATATCTTTTTTTCAACATTTTTCTTCTTATTTATTAACACATGTAGACACCTATTTTTGTCCCTTAAGTTGCCCCCTATTTTTCCTTTTAATTTTTCTCCCAATTTTTCTTTTAATTTTTGCTTTTCAATGGCTTTTAACCTGCTCTTTGATTTTCTTTTAATTTACCCTTTAATTCCTTCTTAATTTATGTTGTGATGTTTAATTATTCTTATGCATTTTTTTTGAAATACTAATATAAGTTCTAATATTATTGAATTTTTAGATTATAAAAAATTAAAAAAAAAATTAATTAATTAATTATTAATCTTTTATATTTTTAATTAATTAATTGGTTTTTTTTATTAATTATAAAAAAAAAAAGAAAAGTTCAGCGTGACATGCTCACGCGCCGATCAACAATTTATTTTGGCCACGTTTTTCTGCGTTTGACCACGTATACTTATGAAAATTTCAGATGGCCATACTCCCCACATGACAAGCAATGGTCCTTGACCATTTTTACACTCAATCCAATTCAATAAAAGCACAAAAAATCGGTCTAATAGGTAGAGAAAAAAAATTTTCTGGAGAAAAAATTTTCTTAAGCAAAAGAAATCTGCCAAAACAGCCAACTTTGAGCCAAAATTCCATACTATCAGAGAGGAATTAGACTAAACTCAAAGAACAAAAGTTGTAAATCGTTCCTGGAGGAACAATTTCTCTTTAAAACACGAATCTAGATGTGTATAAAGACAGCTATCAGAAAGTTGCCTAGAAGAAGGCTCTTGATCCAGAAGATCTGCAATGACAAAAAACATTCTGCCAAAACAGCCAACTTTGAGCCAAAATTTCATACGATCAGAGAGGAATTAGACTAAACTCAAAGAACAAAAGTTGTAAATCGTTCCTGGAGCTACAACTTCTATTTTGAAACCCAAAGCAAAATCGTCCATTTGGAGGGTCAAAAACGGGGTAGAAAAAGGCTGTTGGTCCAGAGGATTTTCCAGAAAAAATTTAGAGTCTGGAAATTTTTCCAGACAACCAATTTTGAGCCAAGATTTCAAGAGATGGAGGACAGTAACTGGAGTAAACTCAAAGAATAAAAGTTATAGAGGGATCCTGGACCTACAACTTTTATTTTTAAATCAGAAGCAAAATCGTTAAACTCTTGGGTATTTAATCGTGGTCCTCTGAAAATGTAAACCTGAACATCTATGAGGTAAATGAAAATGGTTAGAAACACGAAATTCCAGGTGACGTGGCGCATATCTCATTTTTGCATTTTAGCCCTAGAATATTTTCTCAAATTACATGTAGGCCCTTCTGATAGGGCCCATTTGGTGCCACGTCATCAATGACGTGGCACCACCAGATTGCGCCACGTCATCGATGACGTGGCAAGTCCCAGATTGCGCCACGTCATCTGTGACTTGGCTCCACCAGACTACGCCACGTCATCTGTGACGTGGCTCCACCAGATTGCGCCACATCATCGATGACGTGGCACGTCCCAGATTGCGCCACGTCACCTGTGACGTGGCTCTACCAGATTGCGCCACGTCATCGATGACGTGGCATTTTTAAAAAAAAAATCCAAGATTTCAGAAAAAATTTTATTTACTTTTTGGCCCTCCAGATTTCGAATTTCTGCATTTTTATCCCTCAAATAATTTTTTTAAATTACATTTAGGCCCTTAAGGACTTTTCTTTAATATTACTTTTTTTTTCTTCAAATTTCTTCCAAATTACATGTTTTATGTCAATAATCACCAAGTTTTTACTTTGATTTCTGTTTGGCATTTTAATACGTTTTAATTACCCTCCATTCAATGGGATTCTGTTTTGCCCTTATGAGTCTTAAATTGTAAATTCTATTTATCACTTTGCATAGCATGTTTTGATTACCTGTCTCTTATACACATCTAGATGTGTATAAGAGACATTGCATTAGTTGCTTTCAATATGGCAGCCTTCTTTACTTCATACACTATGTGAATTTACTCTTTTGCCCTCAGATTTTGGATTAGTTGCACAACTAGATGTTAAGTATTTGAATCAAATTCAATTTAGCCCAGGACTTAATAATTGTATCAATAATATAAAATCGGGATAGAAATAAACTTCGGCGTGCATGATAAATGACTATTTTGCCCCTTGGGAGTTAAAAGCACTACAAGCTCAATGTGTGCGACTTTTAATTGGACCCGGGCTAAATCTACCTGTCAATGTCAATATTTACCATTTATTTTCGTTTCCTCATTAACACGTACATATTTTACAGGTCGGTATTAATTAATTCAAAAAATACATCATAATGTTTATAAAGCCGGCAATAAGGAATAGATCCAGATTGAAAATGTCCTAAAAATCAAGCAACCGGTGTATTAAGATATCCTGTGGGTGCCGAGGGAAATTCAAATCCATCCCAAACCTTCCCATTTTACAACAGGATTCCCGAACTCATTTTCTTGAGTTACGTGGACCAGGAGTCAATCTAAACTAGGGTTTATTTTCTTTTTAAATTTTGATATATTTTTGTGTCCCTCTTACCGACACACCGGGTGGTGACTCCAATCTTGTTTTCCCTAATTTAGATTGTTTTTTTATACAATCTCATAGTCGCATTAAAAGCCCCGTTATGTAATAGTAAATAGGTGATTCATTTAAATTTGTAATAGTAAGTAGGTAATTTATGTTTGTAAATTGTAAGTAGGATTTTGCATTCAATCACCTATTTCACGAGCATCACACGTGGGGACGGTGCGGTCCCACCGGTGCCGGCCAAACCGCGGGCCGGTAAGCGCGTAAAAGGGCGCGACAGCGTGGCGACTCCACCGGGACTTTGAGAATCCGGCGCACGATTTTAACGCGTTTCTCTCAATTTTACCCTATTCATTATAAACCGGCTAATTTTTACCCGCTTTGTGTGCTATGTTACCGGCTCTATACCTCGCTTTTGCGTGCCATATGCTATATGTTACTTTATTTGTTTTTCAATTAATTTGCACTTGTTTTAACGTATTTCACCATTTTTGTCTTGTGTGCCGATTTACGAATCTTAGGTCTCATTTTATGTGTCACATGCTATCTGTTACTTTCTTTGTTCTTTTCAAATTTTTATTTTACACTTGTTTACTGTATTTCACTATGTTTGCTGTCTTAAGTGCCAATTTGCTCGATTTAGGTCTCGTTTGTTGTGTCATATCCTGTCTACTTATGGTGTGATTTGTTCTTGCTTTATTGTACATATTTTAATATATCTTGCTATTATACCTGTTTGTGGTTAATTTGGGGGAAAATTTTTGGGTGTTGGGGTGCATCAAACCTTTAGAGCCAAACGCGCAAAAATGTGACAATCTTACCGCCTTAAGTGAACACAGCATAACACATGTCTCATTCATTGCATGTCCTATTTTTACGGGTGTCATTCCCACATTCCCTGTAGGAATTAAGATGATCTACCCAGATATGCGGTCGTGACACAATGTGCACGTAACGGTATCTGTGGCGATCACCCAACCACCGACGATAAGGCCCATTGTAATTGACGGATTTTATTTTTGGGCCCAAAGTCTAAAGGTTCGGGAACCAAGCCTATCTAGATTGCATTAGTAAGCCGGGTAGCCTCATGGTCATATAGCTTAAACCGTAGGGCAGAACCGTATGGACCTTATTTAGGACACTAGACACGAGGTGGTAAGACCCGCCCATTTATCTGGCTTGTAATAGTAAATAGCCTTACAATTTTTGCTATGTAATAGTAATTAGTTTTTCTGATTCGTATGATTTACTTTGGCCATGTAATTTGTATCTACTTTCCGCAAGAAAGAGTAAATTTTGATTTTTGCATTGCATAAGCCTTAGGTAGGGTCAAAGGCATATAGTTGTCAAGCCCTAATAGGAGACCCTTCCCTACAACATATTTCAAAGTTTTATTATCCCTTGTGTGCATGTAGGCTAACCCCACCGATGTAGGGCCACCGTAGGCTACTTATTGCATATCACTAGCCGTAGAAGGGATACCTTATCGGATACCCGTACATAGAATTGCATACCTATCCCTAGGTACATAACCTACAATGGGATTTGCAAGATTGTGTGTTCATTTTATAAAGGCTCTAGGTTAAGGGGTACCAGCCTCAGGTAAGGCTAACATGTATTTCATGCAGATGAGTTCCACTCGAGTAATTGGAAAGGCGACCAAAGTGCCCTATTTGCTACAGGAGTAGGAACGAAGATAGCTCTAAATAAGCACAGGCAAGCTTACAAAAGACTTCAAGAACAGCAATCCTGTATTCGAGAGCGGGAATACAACCGAAAGAGGGCATGCATAGAGATGGCCGATGATCTGGGACGCCTAATGCACAATGGGGCTGCTGAATCAGCACGTAGCAAGCTTCTACGGTACGAGGAGCAAATAATGAAGATACGAGACCATCTAAAGGAGCTCGCCGAATAAGTTCAAATGGGCTTCGTCCCCTTTAGAGTTTTTTTTGTTTTTAGGGTTCCTGGGGAAGGAACCGCGTTTTAGGTTATAAACTGATGATTATATTTGTTTATATATATCTGAATTTTTTTTTTTTAATATGAAGGTACTAAGTGTCAAAATAGCTGCCCAACGCAGCCCTATTCTTACTAATGCAATCTAGATAGGCTTGGTATGCCTAATCCCAGCATGGGGATGCCGCAACCCCCACCACTGCAAAATCAACCTCCTCCAACTTCAGTGCCACCACTGACAGATCCAACTCCACCACCACCACCTCCTCTTGAGTTGGAGTACACCCCGGGAGAGGAAGCTGAATTAATGCCACCACCACCCCCTGTACCGACTGTCAATGATGCCCTATTGAAAAAGATGGAGCGGTTCGATAGTTTCATGAAGCAAAGAACAGGGGAGACGGATAAATTTGGAGCTATCGACTACCAAGATCTATGTCTATAAACAAATTAACGAATGAATCATGCATACAATGCTGTGCATCCGACAAGTGACCCTCTGATAGCAATGAGGGTATTTGCCAGAAGCCTGGAGGGAGATGTGTTATCATGGTATTTAATGCTTGATCCCAAAAAACTGCAGGATTAATATCTTGGCATGTGTATTTGAGACAACAGTACGCGGTTAAACGCGACCTGCCAGACTGTTTTGCTCTGATGAAGAATTAAATCCCAAGCTGTCTCTTCTCCATCCGATGAGTATGTGAAAATATGGTAGGGCGGCTGACCTGTCTCTTATACACATCTTTGGTATACGGGCTGAGATGGTATACAGGTTATAGTGCAAAAGAGGCCTCCTTACTATGAAAAGTTGACCAAATATCATACAAATCTCCTGGTCAGTTCTGTTGTCCAACAAGATACTGTTGAAAGGGGCTTGAAAAGTGGGAAATCCAATTATTGACATGACGGCTTTCAAACTTCAGATAGAATCCATGCAGGGGAGCACGTCTGTAGCTAAGAAACCCCTGAGCAAGAAGCTTGACAAGAAGGAAGAGGAAGTGACTTTTATTTTCAACCAATCCAACCGCCAACCACCACGCAATTTTCATCAATACCAAAGACCTAACCCACAACCCTTTTATGCACCACCTCCACCACCACCTCAATACTATCCTCAGCCCGTATACCAAACACAAGTACAAGTGCCCGTGCCTAATCCACAACTCCCATATTATAATCCAAGACCACAACCCTCAAACAGTCAAAGACCCAACCAGCCAAATAACTTCTCTCCACCAAACCCCAACCAAGCCAGACCACATGACAGACCACCCGCAATTTCACCAACTTGGGACGGCCCATCGAGCAACTATATGAGCAGTTGAGATCGGCGGGGATCTTGAATCCTATAGCTCCTCCTCAGTATCAAGGGGTGTTAAGAATAACGCTGTCTCTTATACACATCTAGATGTGTATAAGAGACAGCCGTCTTCTGTCTCTTATACACATCTGGCAAGCTAATGACAATCTCCTTGCATTCTGCATCTTCTACACATCTAGATGTGTATTCAAGGCGTAGAGAAGGGATCTCTACTTCTGCTGCCTATGCAGGCCCCTAAGGCTGTAACAGACAAAGATGTGGAGGACTTTCTAAGATTGATCAGAAAAAGTGAATATTCAGTAGTGGAGCAGCTGAATAAGATGCCCTCACAAATTTCTATGCTTAACTTATTGTTAACATCCGAGCTTTGTGAGGGCATCTTATTCAGCTGCTCCACTACTGAATATTCATGTTTTTCGTGACAATCTTATTGACTGTCTCTTATACACATCTAGATGTGTATAAGAGACAGGCGAATTTGTTTTTCTGATGATGACTTAACTTCTGAAGGGAGCGACCACAACAAGGCTCTATTCACTCTCGGTTACATGTCAGGGGCGGCATTTGCCTAGGGTCATGGTTGATAATGGGTCTGCTTTAAATATTTGTCCTTTGAAGACATTGGATAAGTTGGGAATCTCTCATGACCTGGTCAAGAATTCATCCATGGTGATCCGAGGTTTTGACGGGCTCAAGACAAGCCACCGGAGAGATATCTCTCCGGTGGCTTGTCTTCATCTAGATGTGTATAAGAGACAGCCCTTGGATAAGGTCCTCCTTTTCAGCCTCATCTGCATCAGGAGCCATAATGGCGAGCAGAATGTCTAAATTTAAGGAAATCTAAGTGCTGGATCATCGAACAGGCCAAGGTTTGGGGATGAATTTGCAAGGCATAACACACCCTATTGATTTACCAACACAAATGAATACATTTGGGCTCGGTTTTCCCCCGAATGCCAGGCAGTTGAGGGAGATTAAGGAGCTAAAGAGAGCTGAACAGGAAGGTCGAGCATTGCCTATTGATGTCTTTCCACCTCTTAACATTCCTTTCCCACATTCTGCCGCCATTATGGCTCCTGATGCAGATGAGGCTTCCAGGCTCACCTTAGGTCTGTCTCTTATACACATCTAGATGTGTATAAGTTATTCAACAGCGGGCGGAGGAGGATGACACTGAGCTGTCCTTTGCTCGTATCGACCAACTGCACAATTGGACATCTGATGATCTCCCTATTCACAGGGAGTTTCGGTAAATTTGAAAGGATATTATTTTTAGTTTTGCTCCTTTTAATTTCATCTTTGTATGTATGTTTCGTATTTTTTTTAAACTATTTTGTTTATGCCATCTAGTCAAGGAATAGGTGCATGCACAGCATTGTATTCATGATTCATCTCGTTCATTTGTTTTGGAGATGAATCTTGAAAACAATTCAATTAGTAAGGCAAGTACAATCATGATATTGCCTTTATGATTCATCTTATTCATCTTTTTGGAGATGAATTCTGAAGACTTTGGATTTTTTTTATATAGGATGGCCGGAATGAATGTTAAGTTTATGTTCTCTAGGATCACTTGTACAAATGTTCGATTATTGAGAACTTTTTCTTCAAGATGTTTTAGCTCATTTTGTTTTCTTTCAATTCATGAGGGCATATTTTTTCCCAGACCAGGCAAAATCAAGCTTTTGATCAAAATCATAAAATTCTATCATCTCTCAATCTTCTGCTCTCTAGTCAAATGTTTGCTGATTTTAACCTCTGAGAGTGGTGAGGACGAGTGTGATATCGAAAATGAATTCGGGCGACACGAGGAAAAACCAAAGCCTAACTTGGAAGAAACAGAAACGGTAAACATTGGGACAGACATGGACGTAAGAGAGGTTAAAATCAGCAAACATTTGACTAGAGAGCAGAAGAAAGAGATGATAGAATTTTTGATTTTGTTCTAAGATGTCTTTGCCTGGTCTTATGACTATATGCCCGGAATTTCAACACATCTCAGACCTGTCTCTTATACACCCCTAGATCCTAAATGCCCGCCTGTAAGGCAGGTGCACAAGGAAGTTTAAGCCGAAAATGAGCTTAAAGATCAAAAGAACATCATTTGCCGCTTTGGGATCCCGGATACATTGGTTACCGACAATGCCAAGAATCTGAACAATGACATGGTAGATGGTCTTTGTGCCCAATTCAAGATTAAGTATAAGAGATTTCCATCATCTAAACTGAGAGGTTTCAGGATTCCTAATCACAAATCTCGTCATTGATGAATCTGCCAAATTGTCATGTAGATATGCATGATTTTAACCTCTCTTAGCCATGGCTGTCTCTTATACACATCTAGATGTGTTCCAGCGGGGACAGGTCCTATGTGGGGCAAAGGGAAAGAAAATAACAGGTAGAATTCTTTCCTACGTTCTGCAATGACTTAAAGGTTTATAGTCTGCCAAATTAGATGGTGAGTTAGAGGATGCGAATGGGTAAGGCTCGGACATGAGCAAGCTGCTGTCTCTTATACACATCTAGATGTGTATAAGAGACAGGAGAACATGTTATCAACGGAGGATAAGCAATTCAATCTGACAAAAGTCTTATCAGGAGGAGCTCTTATCCTTACTGAGATGGATGGACATCTGTTTTCCTCAACCGATAAATGCGGACATGGTCAAAAAGTTTTTCATCTGATTTGGCAGACTATAAACCTTTAAGTCATTGCAGAACGTAGGATAGAATTCTACCTGTTATTTTCTTTCCCTTTTTACCCACATCCGGACTAAACCCTTTCATATCTCTTCTCTTTATTTGCCTATCTTTCGTTTCAATTGTGTTTTGTCCCTATCCTTTGCTGTAAAAACAAGTTGGAACTGAACTCATTTGCTATGTTGGGGCAAATTGTTGTTTTGGGTGGCAAAAAAAAAACAAAAAAAAAACAAAAAAAGTTTTTGAGAGGCTGACCAAAACAAATGCCCAACAAAACTCAGTTTGTTATAATAAAATTGGGGCAGCTTTTTTCAAATCTATTTCCCCAATTCAGTCAGTTGCCTTCAAGTAAGACTCTCAACTCAAAACTGGGACAATTCTTTTAGATAAGGGACATAACCAGTTTTTCTCAGATTACCAACCTGCTTCTTCCATCCCTTGTAGCTATATTCTTTCCAACCAAAGCGCCCATCTTAGATGGGCAAGTTTTGTTAAGATAATCCCAATCTTTACCAATCACACGACTTAACCCATTTTGACCCTAACTATCCTAAGTTCTGCATAGGCTTAAAGGGAGCATTTTGTACGGTCTCGGAAGTTGTGTTAACATGTCATCCCAATAACAGGGAGGTAGCCTTAAGAACCCGAAATTCTTTTAAAACTCGGAAGTTCGCAAACCTTTTAAAGAAAGGTTGAATACAATGCTGTGCATCTGTCTCTTATACACATCTAGATGTGTATAAGAGACAGGAACGACATAGAGGCAACCAATAAGCCTAACTTCAGTCAACAAATTTCGATTGAACACTTTTCCAGATGTGAACCCAGAGAAGTCATCAACCAAGTGTTCAATCGAAATTTGTTGGTGAAGTTAGGCTTATTGGTTGCCTCTATGTCGTTCTCTCAACACGATCATTGGCCTTTAAGAGGCACGTATCCGATGGATCCAAAGCATTGCACGATCGGGTCCAACTGTGTAAAATCAGGCAAAGCGGTGTTAATACGGTGATAACACCGCTTTTACAAAGATTGTTCCCATGTGCCTGTATTATTTATTCATGTACTTCTATCTAACTCACACATTGCCATTTTTTGTTTGTTTGTAATTGTTCTTCTTGTTCGGTGAAAGGGGAGTTTGTGAACCACGACATCTGTTGAACCTCACGGGCATATAGTCATAAGACCAGGCAAAGAATTCCCAGTCAAACCTCTCAGTTTAAATGATACTGTCATTTACCGTTTAGGGCTTCATGTTCTAGTTTACAATCCAGTCATGTTAGTTTGGTTTTCGATTAATTACTAGTTGTCTTTTACACTTCATTTCATGGGTAAGCCCAATGGCATGACTCCTTGTGCGTGTCATTCTTATTGCATTTTCACCCGATAAACGAATTTCGGGTTCTCATTTCATTTCATCAACCAGATAAACGAATTTCAGGTTTGTATTTTTATACCCGATAAACGAATTTCGGGTTTTCATTTACATCAACCTGATAAATGATTCCAATCGTGCAACAAATTCAGGTTTGCATTTTATACCCGATAAGCGAATTTGGGTTCTCATTTCATTTCATCAACTTTGATAAGCGAATTTGAGTTTGCATTTTCCTCCCGATAAGCGAATTTGGGTTCTCATTTTCATTTTCATCAACTTTGATAAGCGAATTTCAGGTTTGCATTTTCATCCCGATAAGCGAATTTGGGTTTTCATTTTCATCAACGATAAGCGAATTTCAGTTTGCATTTTCCTCCCGATAAACGAATTTGGGTTCTTATTTCATTTCATCAACTCCGATAAACGAATTTCGAGTTTGCATTTTCCTCCCAATAAGCGAATTTGGGTTTTCATTTTCATCAACTTTGATAAGCGAATTTGGTTTGCATTTTCATCCCCGATAAACGAATTTCGAGTTCTCATTTTCATTTTTATCAACCTGATAAACGAATTTCAGGTTTGCATTTTACTCCCGATAAACGAATTTCGGGTTCTTATTTCATTTCATCAACTTGATAAACGAATTTCAGGTTTGCATTTTCCTCTCGATAAACGAATTTTGGGTTTTCATTTTCATCAACCTGATAAACGAATTTCAGATTTACATTTTCATCCCCGATAAACGAATTTCGGGTTCTTATTTCATTTCATCAACCTGATAAACGAATTTGAGTTTGCATTTTCCTCCCGATAAGCGAATTTGGGTTTTCATTTTCATCAACTTTGATAAGCGAATTTCAGTTTGCATTTTCATCCCCGATAAGCGAATTTGGGTTCTCATTTTCCATTTTCATCAACTTTGATAAGCGAATTTCAGGTTTGCATTTTCCTCCCGATAAGCGAATTTGGGTTTTCATTTTTATCAACTCGATAAGCGAATTTCGAGTTTGCATTTTCATCCCGATAAGCGAATTTGGGTTTTCATTTTCATCAACACGATAAACGAATTTCAGTTTGCATTTTCCTCCCGATAAGCGAATTTCGGGTTCTCATTTCATTTCATCAACTTTGATAAGCGAATTTCAGTTTGGAAAATCCAAACCTGAAATTCGTTCCTCCCGATAAACGAATTTCGGGTTTTCATTTTCGTTTACCTGATAAACGAATTTCAGGTTTGCATTTTTATACCCGATAAACGAGACAGGGTTCTCATTTCACTTCGTGGCGCCTGATAAACCACGTTTCAGGTTTGCATTTTCCTCCCGCGATTGTAGATGTGTATAAGAGACAGCATCCAGGCAAGCATTTTATAAAAATAAACAAAACCCGATCTTTCATGAAAGTTTACATTACCCGACATACTTTATGCCCCAGTGAAAATATCACTCTTGTTACCTCGATGACACAAAGTCGGGTTTTCATTTTAATTTATATGTATAAGACCCCGATGACATACAGTCGGGTTTTCATTCGTATTTACAGACAAAACTAGATGTGTATAAACCCTAGTTTAAAACCTTGAGATTTGTTTTTATTCATTTCTTTCCCCCCAATAAGGACTTTTTCGCTCTAGATGAATAGATAGATCTAATCTCTCCAGTGTGTTTGTCAAGATAGTGAATTGCCCCTTCCATGACCTCATGAGCTTAAGGTTGACATGTGGCAAATTTTGTTGCAAGGATTATAATCAGATTGTCATGCGGTGTCTACAATCTTTGGAAGAGGGCAAAGATCCTCTTAGACTTCGGCAAAGAGGGGCAAGCTGTAGCAACTTATTTTTGTCCCTTAAGTACACCTATTGAGGTGTTAATTTTTCTCTCAATTTTTCTTTTAATTGAACTAATTGTCATCTCAACAAACTATAAGATGTGTTTGATTTTAGATCCTGTCTCTTATTCACTTCTTAATTTATGTTGTGATGTTTAATTATTCTTATGCATTTTTTTTTGAAATACTAAGGATAAGTTCTAATATTATTGAATTTTTAGATTTAAAAAAAAAATTAAAAAAAATTATTTAAAAAATTAATTAATTAATTATTAATTAAAATATTATTAATTAATTAATTGGTTTTTTTTATTAATTATTAAAAAAAAAAAAAGTTCAGCGCGTGAACGCCAAAACAGCCAACTTTGAGCCAAAATTCCATACTATCAGAGAGGAATTAGAATAAACTCAAAGAACAAAAGTTGTAAATCGTTCCTGGAGGAACATAGTTCTTGTATCTAATGTAAAGCAAAATCGTCCATTCACTTGGGTCAAAAATCTGGTCAGAAGAAGGCTCTTGATCCAGAAGATCTGCAAAGAAAAAAAATTCTGCCAAAACAGCCAACTTTGAGCCAAAATTTCATACGATCAGAGAGGAATTAGACTAAACTCAAAGAACAAAAGTTGTAAATCGTTCCTGGAGCTACAACTTCTATTTTGAAACCCAAAGCAAAATCGTCCATTTGGAGGGTCAAAAACGGGGTAGAAAATGGCTGTTGGTCCAGAGGATTTTCCAGAAAAAAATCCGAGTCTGGAAATTTTTCCAGACAACCAACTTTGAGCCAAGATTTCAAGAGATGGAGGAGTAACTGGAGTAAACTCAAAGAATAAAAGTTATAGAGGGATCCTGGACCTACAACTTTTATTTTTAAATCAGAAGCAAAATCGTTAAACTCGTGGGTCAAAATCGTGGTGGAAACAGGCTGGTAGCCCACCAAAATCTGCAAAAAAAAGAAAAGGTTAGAAAGTTTTATTTCCATTTTTACTCCTCTATATTTCAGTTTTTTGCATTTTAGCCCTAGAATATTTTCTCAAATTACATGTAGGCCCTTCTGATAGGGCCCATTTGGTGCCACGTCATCAATGACGTGGCACCACCAGATTGCTCCACGTCATCGATGACGTGGCAAGTCTAGATTGCGCCACGTCACCTGTGACGTGGCTATACCAGATTGCGCCACGTCATCGATGACGTGGCACGGCCCCTATTGCACCACGTCATCTGTGACTTGGCTCCACCAGACTACGCCACGTCATCGATGACGTGGCGCAATCTGCCACATCATATGTGACGTGGCTCCACCAGATTGCGCCACGTCATCGATGATGTGGCACGTCCCAGATTGCGCCCACGTCATCGATGACGTGGCATTTTTTAAAAAAAATTCAAGATTTCAAAAAAAATTTTATTTACTTTTTGGCCCTCCAGATTTCGGATTTCTGCATTTTTATCCCTCAAATAATTTTTTTAAATTACATTTAGGCCCTCGATGACGTGGCGCAATCTGGTGGACTTGTTTTATTTTCTTCAAATTTCTTCCAAATTACATGTTTTATGTCAATAATCACCAAGTTTTTATGACGTGATTTCTGTTTGGTGGAGCCACGTCCGTCTCTTATATGCCGTGATTGTGAAATCTAAAGCGCCCTTATGAGTCTTAAATTGTAAATAGACTTTGATCTTTGCTCATATTTTTTGATTAAATGCTTTTGTGATGATTTGTGCTTTATTTTAATGTTCGTTGTTTTCAATATAATATTTATGCCTTCTCTTACTTGTTAAACTATGTGAATTTACTCTTTTGCCCTCAAATTTTGGATTAGTTGCACAACTGTCGGTGAATATTTGAATCAAAAATTTATCGGGTCCATCCCAAACCTTCCCATTTTACAACAGGATTCCCGAACTCATTTTCTTGAGTTACGTGGACCAGGAGTCAATCTAAACTAGGGTTTATTTTCTTTTTAAATTTTGATGTATTTTTTGTGTCCCGGCGCACCGACACACCGGGTGGCGACTCCAATCTTGTTTTCCAGCGCGGTAAAAGGGGGGGCTCGACAACACATATAGTTTTTTCTTTATTTTTTTATTTTCAACTAAAAACATAATGTAGGGGATTAATAACACAATAAAGTCATACATTTGACTTTTCCTAACAAAACACACTTTCTTTCTAACTAACCTTCATAAACATCATAACCATAGCATTAATGTTACTTACCACCAACACTGACAAAGGTGGTGAGTTGAAAGAATGGTACAACGAAACAAAATAGATAAATTGGCTAAATAGCATGGTTATCAAAGAAAATAAGGTTCATTAAGTTTAAAATAGGGTATCTAGGGATATTATTCAAAAGGTAGGCCAATTTGGTCAAGCAATCCAAAGAAAGTGCTTGAATAATTTCCTTGGTTCAAGCTTCACTTGTACTTCACAAGTATAAAATCACACACAATTCTAACGAATATCACCAGTTAGGCAAAATTTGCAAGGCATAATTACGATTATCACTCATAGAAAAATATCAAAACTCTCACACTTTTCACATCACACAAAGGAATTTTATATATGCATTTGGTATTAACATTTTCACAACTCAAAAAGATTTAAAAAGAAAAGAAATTTATATATGCTTTTAATTCAAAAAATTTTACACTTAGTCTCCTTGAAACATATTTGAACTTTTTATGCATAGTCACAAAAGTTAATTCGCACATAAACTCATAAAACACTGAAACTATTTGAAAATCTTTTTGATTTTTTTAAATAAACCTTAAAAATAAAAATACGCAACCAAAGACACGAACACTCCCAACTTAAATGAAACATTGTCCCCGCAATACTTCCAAAACACACAATAACACAAAATAATAATAATAATAATAATAATAAACCTAACAAATTTTTTTGGCTCTTTACAATACTTCAATCAAAAAGGGTATACAAATCTTGAAGCCTACCATCTGGTAGCTAGGAACTCTTTTACACTGCCACAGCCTTAATACTGAAATTCTGTACGACTAGGACACTAAAAAAAATCTATTTCAATTTTTTGGAAAATGTTCTGATTTTTTTTTTAATTTTAATTTTTCAAAAACTAACCCTAGTGAACCACTTATACTTACACTTGAATCATTAAAAGGCTTTAATAGATGAGGAGTAAAATTTATACAAGTGAATGTGAATGTAACTTAATAAGCACAGTATTTAACTTAAAACTATATGTAACTTAATAAGCACAGTATTCAACTTAAAACTATGGTATCACCATAAGTTATGGAATTCATCAACAATGCACTCCTAGTATTTCTAAGCAAATGAGCAAGTTTAAATGAATCATACTAATACAAAGTCCAATTAAGAATATGAGTCTTTGAAATTAATTTTTCTTTCATCAAACCATCGAGCTACACCAAGTATGGCACATTGGTGCTTCACGGGGTTCAAACAAATGAAAAACAAGAAAAACATAGGGGTAACTATTGAACCCCAGATTTGTTAATCATGTTTTGATAATGACCAAATCGTACTAATAGTTTGAAAACAAGTGTGTAAAAAAACAAGTAGGTTCGAACGCAAATGATCGTCTGAACAAAACAACTAGAAGACTCCACGAGACGTAAATGACTGTCCGAAAGACAGAGTTTCGGACGATGGTAATCGTCCGACACAAAGAATATTGAAGTAGTCTCGGACGAAGAACAGCATCCGATCATATTTCCAGAGGACTTTGCTTCGATCAGACGCAAGTTCGAACGCTTCCTCGGACGTCCGAACGACTACCCTCACAGAACAAACGCAACGTCGGACGCAGGGTTTAGCAGCGGCCGTCCGAACGGTCCAACAGCTAGTTTGTATTTGGATGCATACTTGCTGCATCTGCAGTCCGAAAGGTCCAACGGCTAGTTTTCCAGTAAGCGGAAAATAGCCGTTGGAAAGTTGTTAGAAACAGATTTTGGACAACTATAAATACCCCTTAGCCTGAATTAAACAATAAGAGACTTCTACATTGATTACAAGTAATGCTTGAGCTATTTGGGAGAAATAGTTGGTACAAGTGTTGTAACAGTGTAGGTAGTTTTGTGAAAAGAGCTTAGAAGTGTAAGAGTGGAGAGATAACAATTGTAACAAATAGAGGTTGTGAGTGTAAAACTCTTGGCTCAACTCAAGGAAATTAGTGTGAGCAAGAGTGATCCTCATTTGTGTGCAAGAGGTTATTGTCTCACCTACTTTGAAGAGACTTTTAGTGGCTAAACTTCAAGTTGAGAAGTTGGTAGTTGCCTTGTAAAAAGCTCCTTGTAGTTGTAAGCTCCAAGCTTGAGAAGCTTGGGAGTTTGGTTTGATTCTCTTAATCTCACATATTCTTATTTGTTCTTTAAGCTTAAATTGTTGAATATCTATTATATTCATTTGTGCTTAAGTTTTTATTTGGTGCATAAAGTTTGAATTTCTATTAAGTACATAAAAATGTTTGGTTTAGATACAACCTAATTCACCCCTCCCTCTCTTAGGTTGCCCTTTGGGACCAACAGTAACATGATTTAAAACAATACAAAGGTCATTTATGTGCCAAATTCATTCCCCAAATTTAGCTTTGCAAATAATTAGCCTCAAAAAGTACTCAACAACCAAGACTAATCCAAATCTATAATAAGCATTCATATAACTTCTCATCAAAATACTCAAAAATTGAGAACATATGTACCAAAACTGGAAATTCCCTAACCTAGTGTTAAGTCTCCAAAAGAGAGTATTTTCATGTACTTTTAGCTTGGCCTTTGTCTATAATTCAAGGGTTTTAGTTTATAAAGTAGCCATATTTTTGTAATTTTATATTCGAGTCCATAAATTAGGTTTTTAGCTTGTTTTTATGTCAAAAATGTGTATTTGTACCCTTAAAATGTGTTGTTGTAGATTTTGTATGCAATAGAGGTCAAACGGGAAGAAAGCGAAGCCAACCAGTGAAGACCGGTCCCCCAAGTAGGAGCTGTGTATTGCCAGCTCCCAGAGCCTTGGGATGGGCACTCAACCACTGACCTCTACGTACTGCCAATGCCCAGGAGGCTAGTAGGCGCTCAATTTCCTACACTAGCAGGTTTGACAGGTTTTGATTATTTTCGACCCATTTTTGTGTAACCCCTAGTTAGCACTATATAAGGGTCATATTAAGTCATTATTTAATAGAACTTAGGCTTAGGAAAGCATGAGAATCAACAAAATTTATCAGATAGCTGCTTTCACGGGAAATCAACACAAGCATAACTATTAGAGGAGAGAGCAAGGGAGAAGAAGAGAAGATTCGGCTTGATAACCCCAGTTTTTCATTCTCTTTCCTATTTTGGGTATTTAATATTCTTTTCATGGTTGTATTCAATCTCTTGTGTTGTATCAACTTGTCATATGATACACTAAACCCAAATTCTAGGGTTTCATTCATAATTTGCCATAGAACTCAATTAATTTGATTTATTTTGTTCATGATTGTGATTTTATGATTGATTTACTTAATTAGATAGTATTAAATGCATTTATAAGCCCGATCAACTTAAAAATTGATTTGTAACCTAATTCATAAATCGAAAGACGAGCTTTAGGGTATGAAATTGGTCTAATTTGCCTTTGTTCGGAAGTTCTAGTGAAAGGGACAGATGTTTTGTGAATACAAATCGAAAGATACCTATTCATCTTAGGTAGTCCATAGAGTGGTCATCTATACATTAAGCTTGTTTCAAATTCACATAGAAGTATAGTGAGTTGGCTTTAATTTAGTATATTTGTGAGAGAAGTCAAAAGATAACCCACAATTACACATGACTCTAGACTCATAAATGGAATAAGTAAATCAAGAATTAAAAAAATGAATGGATTGATCAACTAGATGAAAGGATTGGTAAGGGACGAGTGAACTCTAGATATCTCTATTGTCAATTTATCTACTACTTACATGATTCATTGCCTTGTTTTCATTTTGTGTTTTTATTCTTTCTCATTTTATTACTTGTTCGGTACGTGTGTATTTCATGAGTCATGTCTAATAAGCAACAATCGCAGCACACGAACAAGTTTTTGGTGCCATTGTTGGGGAATAAGTTTTAACATTGTATAGTCAATTAACATCCAAATACACACTTTAATTCTAGTCTAAACATATTTTCTTTATTTGTATTTGTTTTTGTTTTGCATTATTTTCTTTTATTCTATTTTATAGTTTTTCTTTTTCGTGTTTCTATTGGTAGGTCTTTGACATTTATGCCAAGAAATGCCAAATAGTTTCTACCCTAAGACTTTGAAATTGAGCGAACCACACATCGACTATGAAAGGAAGCTAGACGAGGGGTCTACCTGATAATTGAGATGGCAGATGATCAAGTTCTAGCCAACCCAATAATTCCATGCTAGACTAAACGAGGAGGAGCCGATCTCTTTAACGGATTTTGCTGTGCCAATCTTGGATGGACTTTAGTCAAGCATCATCAAGCTACCATCTAGATGTGTATAAGAATGACTTTGAGGTGAAGCCACAAATAATCCAAATGGTTCAAATGTTATCTACGTTTGATGGAGCACCAAACGATGACCCGAATGGCATATATTCAATTTCCTTGAAATATGTGACACAGTTCGTCATAACAAGTTATCTGATGATGCAAGACTTTGAATTTGTCCATTCTCTCTTGAGGGGTCTTAACTTCCTTCCTGTTACTGCTAATGAAAAGGCCACCTTTTCTATAGGAAGGTAATTGCATTCAGGGCCTTGTAGAACTTTACTAGTAAGAAAGATCAGCCTCTGAACTCCCTTTCGATCAGCCACCAACACAGAACTAATAGTGTCCTTTAGAGATGACATATAAAGATATAGTTCTTCTCCTTCTTTAGTTGTTGTTAACCGAGAAAGAGTAGTTCCCAAATATTCCTTGAGCTATTCAAATGCCTGTTGGCACTGCTCAATCCATTCAAAGTTCTTTCCTTTCTTTATCTATTACAGAAAAGGAAAGCTTCATTTAGCCGATTTAGAGAGAAATCTATTCAATGCCACCATTCGACTGGTCAGTTTTTGAACCTCCTTTACTGACAATTGTTTACAATCGCTGTACTTTTTTGGGATTAGCATCAGTACCACTTTAAGAAATAATAAAGCTTATAAATTTTCTTGATGAAACTCCAAAGGTACATTTCGGAGAATTTAATCCCATTCAGATCCTGCTCTTATACTCATCTAGATCCCTAATATCTTTTATTACTTCAATCTCTTTTCAACTATTAATGACCATGTCATCCACATCTATCTCCATATTCCACCTGATCTGTCTTTTAAAAGCCTTATTAAGCAGCCCCTAATAAGTAGTTTCTGTGCTATGAACGCAGCTTTTTCTTCGTCTTCTTCACCTAAAAATATATAATGATACCCGTATATTTATAAGTGTCCAAAACAATTCTGAATAGAAAAGTAGCTAGAGAATAAATAATTATATCAATCCAAGACAAAAGGTAACTGTCCTTTAGACAGGCTTTTTCAAGATCAGTAAAGACAACACACATGCACTAGTTTTCTTCTGGCTTTTTAGATACATCAGGCTTTTCGGATACATCAAGCTTTTTAATTAACACAGGATTACTAAGCCATGCTGGATACAAGACTTCTTAGATGATTCGTGCAGTGAAAAGTTATCTACTTTAGCCTCTATAATTGCACTCCGCTCGGGTCCGACCAGTCTCTTCTTTTGCTAAACAGGCTTGTAACTGGGGACGATACTCAGCTTGTGTTCGGCAATTTTCCTTGGGATTCCTGGTATGTCCACAGCAGATAAAGCAAAGATGTCTTTATATTCGATGAGCAGCCGAACAAGATCGGCTTTTAGCTTGGCAAGTAAGAGAGTATAGATATGCAGTTTTTGATCGAAGAACTCTAGAATAAAGGATATCTATACAATTGGGACCCCCGATGCCGGCTCTATTTGACCCTTGTTCTGATCTTCTAGGGGTTTGGGAGGCTAGCATGTTGAAGCAACTTTCCTTTCCTTGGGAAGTATCTTCAATCTATAGAGTGCGATTCTTGCTTTTTAGTGACATAAGATAGCAATCCCTAGCCTCTTGTCGGTTCCCCCAAACTATCCTTTCCGATCTATCACTTAAGGAAAATTTTATACCTAGATAAAACACCAAAGGAATTATGATGAAGGCATACTATGATGACTAACCTAGAATCATATTGTAGGAGCTAGACTATTTGACAATAACAAAATTTATCAGCTTTGTTCGGCTTTTAGGTGGCTTTAGCAAGATTGTACCTTGAGACATCACAAAATTTCCAATAAAACCAACTAGTGGCATTCAGACTGGCTGGATGTGATCATTGCTTATTCCCATACGTGCCAAAAGATCACATCAACTGAACTTCCGTTGTCCACAAATACCTTGTGAACTTTGATATACCTCACCTTGACATGAATGGTTACAGGATCTGTATGGGAACAATAATCGAGCTGGGGATCATAATTAGAAAATGAAATATTCAAATTTAGTTTGGGTGTCTTCAAAAAATTTTCTTCTTCAGGTTGGTATCTTGCATATCTCTTACGAGCCTAATTGGAGTCTTCACCAATTAGACCTCCAGCAAGTACATTAAGCACACCAGCCACATCATTATTATTGGGTGGAGGTCCTCGTTGGTTGGTGTTGTTATTATTCAACCTTTGATAAATGTATTTATCATTATTAGACCGAGAAGGAAGATTATTTCTTTGTCTGAGATTGTCAACATTCTGAAGAACGTATTTTTGCAAGTATCCTTCTCGAATTGCTCTCTTAATGCCAATTTTTAAATCATTGTAGTCCTCTATGTCGTGCATATGATTCTCGTGATGAGCACAATAGCGAGATCTATCCCACTTGTGCTGTTCAATTCTCATCGGCAATGCTAGCTTTAAGATCCCGGTGTTTCTTATTTCAAAAAGAATATCGTGCCAAGGAGCATTCAATGGAATGAAATACTTATCATGCAGAACTCCGGTTCAAGTTGTTTAAAATTATTATACCCTAGATATACTACCCGACCCTCAAGCAACTTAGGATTCTAAAGATGTTTATTAGGTCATTCAGCTTGTTTAGAATCCTTGTTTCTTTTTCTTATTAGATCCTTTAGCCTTCTCCTTCACCTTCATCGGCCCTTTTCATTTTTGTTTAAAATCCAATAGTTCTTTCTTCAATCTATTTGACTATTCTCCTCTCATATGGTTCTCAACTCACTTCATGAGCTCAAAGAAGGTCTTTGGAATTCTAAAAGCTAAATCATGATTAAATAATCCAGGTTCAAGTCATTGCAGATTGCTATAATCATTAGCATTTTATCAATATCATCATTGACGCGTCTGATGTATTGCCTCAGAGTTTCTTCAATCTACTGTCTTATTTTTATCAAATGGGAAACTTCCTTTTGAACGACGTTGGCAGCTCATGAAATGTCTTAGGAATTTTTCAGCCAAGTCAATGTAAAAAACTACCAATCCCAAAAGAAATTCATTAAATTATTTCTGAGCTGATCCTATGAGAGTGATAGCAAAGAATTTTTATTTAATAGCATCTAAATAACCATAAAACCTTGCTATGGCAGATACATGAGCAATATTATCAACTGGATCAGTCATACCCTGATACTGATCCAAATCAGGCTGTTTAAAGTTAAGTTGAATCTAATCTGACCTAATGAGTGGAATGAATGAATCACGATCAATGTCTGAAATAATTTGTTGGCCAATGTTATTTTCGGATAATAGTTGCTGAACTTGCTGAACTCAAAGTTCCACCTTTGCCATTATTTCTACATCAAGCATCAAGGGGAAAAGTTGGGGAGTCTACTATGATAAACCACATTCAACCTTGGACCAAGTCGATTATGAACTGAGAGGGGTCATTATCTACTCACAGTACTACTAATATCAGGCCCTTGATTGCCGAAGACATTGGGTACTACTAGCAATATCTTTTTCCCAATGCTCTTGTCTTGGTAGTTCAACAGGAATAGTTAGAATAGTATTCAGTGGAACTTGCTTCTGCATTTCCATCAATTGCTAAATAGCTGCGAAATTGTCCTGAAAGAATTGTAACATTTGTTCCTAAGAACATATTATCTCCTGCTTGAGAAGTTTCTTCTTTATGGAATTCAGCGCTGACCCTCAGGTTAATGATCGGAAAAGGTTCGTCTCTACTATCTCCTCTTGTCTATTCTTCACAGCTGATGAGTAAGATGATCATATCTAAATGCGTAGTTTTAGTTATTTTTGAAATTGAAGGAAAACCGGATAAGAGCAGTTAGGCTTTTTGTTCGATTCTCACAAACAAAGCTACTTGATGAACAAGAATACGTCTGGGGGTAAGGATTATGAAAATTCTAGAGAGAAAAAGTACAAACAAGGGTATTAAATGTGTCTAAATTTTATTGGTGGATATTCCTTACATTTTTTGATACCCAAGATGTGCCACTATTTATAGATTCGTCCCAGGGGTCAGAGCCCTTACTTACAGATATGTTTATATTTTTTCCCTTAATGAGCTCTCATATCAAATTATTCATTTACAAGGAATTATCCATGTATCATCAAAGGTTTAAAAATGTTTCAATGAGGAGCTAATCTTGTTAGAGTTTATTGATTGAAAATGCATATAAGTTTTCTATTGCTCTTTAAATCCTTTGAGCTATGAAGTGTTATCACTATACATTAAATATATTCCCTTAAGTGAGGGTGTGAAAGTAAAGTGATTTTTAATGAGTGTTAATCATCATTACCTCGCAATATTTGTTTAACTCGTGACATTTGTTGGATTTGTGTGTGATTTATATGCTTGCAAAGTATGAGTGAATTTTAGACTAAGGAGATGATTTAGGCAAGTTCTTTAGACCGTTTGAGCTAAAAGCCTATCTAAATGTCATTTTATCCTTAGTGTCCCTTATGAGCCTTATAAGCCTTATAAGCTGTATTTTCTTGTTTAATCTTGTAATTTAGCCAATTTAATTTTTTTTATCATTCTTTCTAGCGATCACCTTATTATTTAGTGTTGGTGGTATGTAACATCAATACTATGTGCATATTGTTAAGAATGCTTGGGAAGAACATTAGCTTTGCTGTTGGGGGAAATTAAACTTATACATCTTGTTTGATATAGATCCCATATTTATGTTGAAAAGTTGATAATAAAAAATAAAATAAAATAAAAAAGATAGAAGAAAACAAGTGAAAGAAAAAAGAGAGAAAAAAATTTGAAAAAAAAAATATGAAAAAGAAGAAGAAAAAGAAGATAAAAGAAGGACAATTCCTTCTAAGTTATAAATAAGAAAGGTGCATCTGTGGTTTAAAATGTGAAATTGGTTAAATAATCGTGGTTGAATGATGGGATATTTTAAAGGATTGTGTGTCAAAATTATTTATTAACATGTCTAAGGTGATTTAAGCTACTTTTATCCAAATATATCCTATCTTTATCCCTTACTAATCTAGCCTAGGTTACAAGCTTTAAAGACAAACTTGTGTATTGGTTTGAGTTCCTTTATGTTACTGAGTATTTTTTGTGCTTATAAATTTCTTCCAACATGTTTGTCCTTGCTAAACTTATGTTCATTGGGTTTTTCATTGATTAGTAAGCAAGTGATATCTATTTTCATGAGTGGAAAGTAACACTTTCATGATGATGATTTGGGGTTAATTAGCAATGTTCTTTTATATACATGTGAAATCCATATCTTTTCTTGTCTAGTTTTACATTTGTTACGGCAGTTGATATGTTGAAGAAAGTTAATGTGCTTAATATGTTTATATGTTTATGTGTTTATGTGTTTTTGTTTTGTTTTACTCGGGACGAGCAAAATTTCAAGTTGGAGGTTATGTTAACACTCTAAAAGAAAGTATTTTCATGTACTTTTAGCTTGACTTTTGTTTGTAATTGGAGAGTTTTAGTTTACAAAGTAGGGGTATTTTTGAAATTTTACACCCTGATTCCATATAAATTAGGTTTTTATTGTTTCTTTATGAAAAATGTGTATTCATGCCCTTAAAATGTTTTTGTAGGTTTTATATGCAATAGACGTCAAACCGGACAAAAACAGAGTCAAACGGTAAAGACCAGCACTGCGAGTGGGAGTTGGGTGCTACCAATGCCTAGAGGCTTGGGAGGGATGCCTAACCATAGACCTCTAGGCATTGGCAATGCACAAGAGGCTGGCAAGGGCGCCCAACTTCCTGCACAAGTGAGTTTTGCAAGATTTTTATGCTCTGACCTGGGTTTTGGTTATTTTTTACCTATTTTCATGTAATTCCTAGTTAGCACTTTATAAGCCATTGTTTAATAGAACTTAGACTTAGGAAAGAATGAGAATTGACAAAATTCATCAGATAGCCACTTTCAAAGGAAATCAACACAAGCACAACCATTGGAGGAAAGAGTAAGGCAAAAGAAGAAAAGGCTTGGTTCAACAGGTTTGGTTCGACAACCCTAGTTTTTCATTCTCGTCCTAAGTTTCCCTATTTCTTGTATTTAATATACTTTTCATGGTAGTATTCAAGCCTTATATTGTATCAATTTGTCAGATGATGCACTAAACCCTAATTCTAAGGTTTCATTCATAACTTGCCATGAAACTCATGATTTGATTTTTTATTTATTTTTTGTTCATAATTATGATTTTATACTTGATTTGAGTAATTAGATGGTATTAAATACATTTATAAGCCTAATCAACTTCTAAATTGATTTGTAACCCTAATTCAGAAATCGAAAGAAGAGCTTTAAGTTAAGGAATTAGCCTAATTAGCCTTTGTTCGGAAGTTCTAGTGAGAGGGATGGATGTTTCGTGAATACGGATCGAAAGATACCTGTTCATCTTAGCTACTCCTATAGAGTGGTCATCTATGTATTAAACTTGATTCAACTTTACATAGAAATATAGTGAATTTGCTTGGTTTAGTAGATTAGTGAGAGAAGTCAAAAATAACTCACAATTGTACACGACTCTAGACAAGTAAACGGTATAAGTGAATCAAGAATTAATAGAACGGATGGATTGCTCAATTGACAAAATTGGCAAAGGACACGTGAACCCTAGATATCTCTATTATCAATTTCTCTACTATTTTCATGATTTATTCCCTAGTTTCATTTTGTATTTTTATTATTTCTCAATCTATTTTTTCTTAGTTTAGATAGGATGTAAAGTGTGATGTTTAGGTGCTTCGTCAAGCGTTAACACAGTTTCTATGGGAAGGATACTTATCATTATATTACTTATTCAATATATATATTTGTGTATTTTGTGAGTTGTATCTAGTAAGCAATAACCACACCACACGAACATAAGTTTTTTATTAAATTCTCTTATTCAATTGAGTGTTCCTTGACAACCATGATTCATCAAGTAAGCATATAATCCACCATCATTAGCTAAACTAGAATATTTTGTCATCAGCTAAAAACATATTATCCAACCACAATCAAAAGTATTTCATAACACATAAAACACAAAATTTGACCTACCTAATTAATCACGAGGTTTAAAAATTTATTAGCCCACCGGGTTCTTAAACTAAGGCATATAAAGAACAAATAAAAGTATAATTAAAAGAAACACTCTTCTTGAAGTACCAAGGAAAGCTTGCCAAGGATGTTGTAGTCCTTGCCAATTTGTCTACATTGCATATATAGCAAATTCGAAGTTCCCAAGAAAAGTTGAAATTCCGGCATGTGTATTCATCGTCTCTCTAAATCCTCCTAGTAGATACCCTGCATCTTTCATTACTCGAGCCAACTTTATCAACATACTGGATGTCACTATTTGTACTGTATGATCGAGTAATGTAAGAAATCATTTGGTTCTTGTTCATTGCACACGTTCCATGACCCAATCATCTCTAACTCTCCTTTAGAATGGCCATCTTTCTCCTCAGTAGGGAGTGCTGTGGGAGTCCAATGGATTTCACCCACCAGCTTCATAATGTCTGAAAGTTGGTCTTCTAGTTTCCTTATGGACACTTCTTGGACACTCGTAGAAGCTTGTTACCTTCTCCATATAGGTAGTCTTCATAGGTAGTCTTCATATTGTCCAACCTCTTCTCATATCCTTTCTCTAAAGTTATTGAAGCTTCCTAATAAATATTGGACAGCCCAGTTAGAGTATATCCATAACCCATCAAATTCCTTGTGATCTTGTCGCAATGAACTCTGATATTCTTTATGGATTTGATTATACGTTCACAGGTATGGTCTATCTTTGTCTTCAAGTTAATGGTAGCTACCATCGATAGGGATAAGGAATGGTCACTCACTCTTAAGGGCTTAATTTATCCATATATAGGATCTTGCTATGTAGGAAAAGAATATGAGTATTCTTGGTAGTTTTAACATGTATTTGGGTGGTTGTACCATCTCCGTCATAGTCACAAGAATAGGGAAGAACACTGTAAGAACCATACTTATTGGTTATGCCTCCATAATCAAAAGGGTGATAATATCCTTAGTATGATTGATTCCAATTCATATCTTTCCATCTTACAATGTTAACGCTAAAACAAAACATAAAACACACAAAAAGTAAAAAAATTAGAGTTAGACTAGTAGCTAGTCTAAACTACCACAAAAGAAAAACTTTTCAAGATTTTTCAACAAAAGAAGCACAAACCACAAAAAGGAAAAACCTTTTTAGATTTTCAAAATATTGCATCCACACAATGAAATTCTTGTTTTTTCCTAACATGTCTCTCTACAAGTGAGCCACGTTCTATCTTAGCTCGCCTACAACAAGCTACCTTGACAGCTTGCACCAGTTTCACCATTTTGCTTCTAAATTTTTGTCCGACGTTTGATTGACGCGGTATTTGTTTCCATGCAGCTCTAGAACAAAAAAAAAAAACACACACACACACACACATATATATATAACACTAAAATAACACATAAAAAATACTCATAAAGACTAGAAACTAAAGATGAACAAGACCATACCAAAACTCTAATTGCAAGAGGAATTAGATAACTACCTAAACACAATATAACGCAAACGTAAACACACATAAACATAAGTTAAATAACATTAAATAAACACTAAAATGCTACATTTTATATATCAAATATGCTCTAATCATTGAAACTAATGCAAAAAGCATATTATAAAGGGTAGGAATAACCCTAATTTTATGATTATCAATCCTCTGTGGTTCCAGTTTGGATTATATTAGAAAATATTCTTGTTTTTTCTTCAATAAAGCTGCCTTTTTTGCTATTGTGCAAAATATTGGCAATCCATTGATGTTAGATGTTGCTACATCTACTCTCTTGGCCAAACCTTACCAAGGTATGTGTGGAAATCGATTTGCTTGCCAATCTTCCTTCTCGTATTTTGATTGAAATGGATTGTACTGGCTTTGGCAACTAATAACCTATGAAAACTTTCCAAAATTCTCCATGATTGCTGTAAACAAGGTCATGATATATATTACAAATTGCAAAGTGATAAATCCAATAGTACGTACCACCTCAAGCTATGGTGACTAGCTATAAAGTTCAAAAGATGAGGCAAGATTGTCCAATAACACCAACTTTGGATTTGAATTCATTAAAAAACCTAAGAACATGGAGCAAGAAGTGTTGATCGTACCAGATTCCTACCAAAAAAAGACTTCTCAATATCAAATTCAAATATAACTATCAGCTAGAAACAAGGAAGGTACACAATTGGAGACTTTATCCAATTCAAAATAATACGGATAAGGTTGTAACTAATTACTTGGATAATGTTGTATCTAACTATCCAAATCATTCCCAAAAACTTGCAAGTAATTTGGACCAAGAAGATAACCTTGTATCCCTCATCTTGTAATCCCATGATCAGAAAACCTTAACATAGTGACCAAAATTTTGAACAAATTTGTGTTGATTTGACTGAACCCCAAAATCAACCGCAAATTTTGAGTGACAATTGTAGCCAAGATAATTCACCAATTCTTCACAGTTCGGTAACACAAGATATCAGGAGAGAAGAAATTATTTTAGACAGCATTTTCCGACAGATTATGTTTCTAATGACAGTTTAACACTTCCAAGGGCTAATCAATTCTGCTTAATGACATCACACCTTCAGGGGTCTATCATGGTTTAGTTATGCCTGACTATCAATATTCTAGTTCAGTAAAGAAAAATTCAAGTAGAAAACGATGGGATGCCGAAAATTGTACACAATTTGTTTCCTCAACAAATTGCAAACAATGATGATGAAAATATTGTAACTAAGAAATGCGCCCACGATGAAAACAAAGGAAATGATTTCATTGAAATATTACTTCTTCGACCATTATAGTCAAGCCTCAATTATGTTTGATTCAGGTTTGAAGGATGAAATTTATGAAGATTCACGATTTTCTCCGTGTCAAAATCATTCCTTGAAGATGCAGTAATAACTCAAAACATTCAATAATTACACGTGTCTCTAAATAAGAAATATCATTAATATTGTTTAGATTGAATAAATTAATGTTTATATCTATTTAATTTAAAAGAGGTGAGCTATTTTAGCAATTGTTCCTCTTTTATTTACCTTTTAAGAATTTTTAATAAATCTATTAGGGATCATTAAATCCTACCGTTCATTAAAGATAAACACATGCAATCTTATTTAGCATTATATGTACTAGCAGGAAAACCCGTGCCATGCACGAGAAGTATATATCTAAATTTTATAATGGGATGACGTTTGCTTTTAATAATTAAATCAAATAATGAAAACAAAAAAAAAGAATGGGATGATGTTTGCTTTTAATAATTAAATCAAATAATGAAAAAAAAAAAGAAATTAAGTAGCAATATTAGTAATTCTACAATACTACAAACTAAAGCTAAAAATACAATTAATAAGTTCAATATGATTGTTGTGTATGCATTTAATACTTCTATGATTGTCCTATAAAACTGATTAAAATTTAACTATCAAAGTTATTTTTTTTTAGGGTAATACAAGTTAATTATTAATCCAGACATTTATGCGAAAAATGTACAATAATAGTGACATAATATTTGGATTGAATGCTAATAATAATTTAAAAAAAAAAAATTGCATGTATGGCATGTTCAATATAGTGGTAGATGATAAAAATCATTCTTTTAAAAATAGATGAATTTAATTTTAAGCATATAAATGGTTAACCAAACACAACAGCTTAAATTTTTTTTTATCGAAATCCTTAATTTGTTTGTATTTATTTTTCTTCATCAAAACTACTTGGTTGTTATGAGATAAAATAAAGTTTTTTGAATATTGAAAAAACAATACTTTGTTATGTTAAATAATTATTATTTTTATTAGTTAATTAGTTATGGATTTTTTTTTTTAAAAAAAAAGGAAAAAAACTAAAGGTGTGATGACACATTGCATCTTCTTATGGACTTTTATTTTTATTCATATTTTGAAAAAGTATTCCAACCTTACATTTTGTTTATTTATTTAGTTATTTTTTAATTGAATCACAAAAGCATTAGTTATAGAAGTATCATCCAGCATAAGCAAAGATGAATATATGATACAATCATAAATAATTGAAAAATATTAATAGATAAAAAACAAAGTAGATACTACTGAAGAAAAATAATATAATCCTTTGAAACCTCTTTTACTTCTTCATCCATTTTTTCCTATAGGATATATATTTTGAATCTTTCCTATAGGATATTGGTTCAAATTATGAAGGAATAGATAGAGATTCACGATAAATCCTCTTTCTAAACCAAAAAGGAAAGAAATAACTTATCTAAAATAAGTGTGTAAAATATACACACAAAGAACCTATCAAAGATTAGGATAGGAACAAACCGATCTATGTGAAACATTTTTTAATTTAAGAACTTTTAAATATAGGAGATACATATCATTGATATTGTTTAATAAAGATCCATTATATTGCCATATCTCATGTATTTCCAAAAATAATCTACCATCATTTATATTGATTTTTTTTTTTTTTTGTAGAATTTTAATCAAATAAAAAAAAACTCATAAACAACATGTTACAATTATTCATAACTCAGTGACCACGGCTTTTGAATGCCATGTATGATTAAAAACCTCATTAATTTGAAAATGACAACAAATAATTTATACTGATTAATGTAACTTAGTTTCTAAGTTCAAGTAATTGCATGCAATTCTCCATGTCACTAATAAGCAATTCTAACACTTGCTACTGTCATGGCTTTAATCACATAGTAAGTAATAATCCTATTAGACTAGGTAATAATAGACATTAATAGTTAAAACATCTTTAAGGAAGTTAAATTATTTATTGTTCCGAGTATATTAACTCAAGAATAGGAATATTAGTAGTTTGTATGTTTTGGTAATTAACAGACACTTGTTCATTTCAAGATTACAAAAAACTAGCTACTCTAAAGCCATGAAGCACCCTAATTAAAGTACTCTACTTATTTGAGTAACTACTAGTATTATTAATTAACTACAGCTACTACAGCTTCTATAATCCCTATATGCAGTCTTACCAACATTGTCACTGCAGATCTGACATTCTAAGTTCTTCAAGACCTTCACTTTAGCTTTTCTTTCTAAATCCATGGTAAATGATTTACATTTTCATTGTGAACAACTGGATTTGAACTCAAATATTTAGGTTCCCTAGCAAATGTGAGGCAAAGCCACATGCCAAATGTCTTTAAATTCTTTCCCAAAGCAACATAATATCTCAAGATCTAGGCTTTACAAATTGCAATATCTTCCTTACCAAAACATATACAAATCGAATAACCTAAATGATGCCAGATAGAGAGAAGGGTGTAAAAATATAATTGACACATTCGAGATGGCTGGTCTGCTCTCCAATAATATCTCTTCCTTCACCAATTCATACATTCGCTCTCTATATTTGTTTGCTACCTGTAAATATTCAAATTACTATTATTTTATTTTTTTTCTTCTTACAAACATTTAATTATTACAAAAATAATTTAATTATTATTCATACGAATTTATTGAATGCACATGAGAGCATCTGTCATCGTCATAAATGGTAAAATAATGGAATCGAGCGGCTTTCCTGTTCTAATATCCACTGCAAAATGAAGAATGAATTTCCACTGCAGCTTCTATGTCTCTCAACCTTTCATAAAAACTGATGCCATTATGAACTTTTGAAACCTTTCAAACACATCATGTCGGAATTGGTGTTTTCATTATTACTCTGCTTTTAACCTCCAAAATTCCATCTTTATATTATCTCAACTTTTTAGTTTCATTTTTGGTATTTACAAACTTAATCCTTTGGATCTCCTTCCTTCTTCGTTTTGCCACTCTTGAGGTTGTCTCGCAAATCAACGATGCCTCGCTCTTACTCACCACTCTGTAACATATCTCTGCCATTTCGTAACATGCACTACTACAGGTCTGTCAATTGCCATCGCATTATCACAACTACATAAACTTTTGGGTTCGGTAAAAAAGGGAAAAGGAAAATTGATCATATATAAAACCATCATTACATCTTTATGAATATAAAGAAAATAGAAAGGAAATAGAAAATTTACGAGCAAAGGAATTAAAAATTAGAAAAACACAGAAGAAGAATTAGATGCGTGGATAATTTTGTTGTGGAATTTTTTAATTTGGATGTGAAAAAGATCCTGATAGATAATAGTGATATTTGATAAAATATTTGATAAAATTTAAAAATAAGATGCTGAAAAAAGGTTAATTCTTATCTATCTCTCCCCTTATCTACAAAACAAATAAGAAAGAAGTTAAGGAAACATGAGAGAAGGGTGAGCCATACTTCCCACGGGACGATGAATATTTTGTTTTTGCATAATGAAATAATGTAAAGAATAATGACTATAATGCATAATTTGTAGTAATTAACCAGATAAACACAAAATTATTAAATAACAATATTTTTAAGTTTTATAATGCCAAAAAAAAAAAAAAAGAAGATAATATGGAAAATGCATTTAAAGTATTTAATTTTTTGATCATAATTAATTCATTTTGTTTCTTTAGAAAATAGACTAAAATTATTTTCAAAATAAATTGTTGGATAAATATAAAAAAATATTTATCAAAAATCTTTACGAATTAGTTTGTATATATTTTTACCAAATAAAATATACTTGATAAGTATCAAAATAAGGTTAATATTTTGAATATTTTGACCTTATCTGATGTTGTTATATGCGAATATATTGGTTTTTCTAGTTAATTATGATTGGTAGAAAACACTAACAATATAATAACACTTGTCATTATTCAACAGCTTCTTAAGAAATAGGGGTTTTTCTTTAATATATAGATGTAGATGTTGGTGTAACATTGACTATAACACATAACGTTTTGTAATTTACTAGATAAAGCCAAAAATTCTAAATAACAATGTTTTTAAGTTTTACAATACCAAAAATAAAAATGAGAAGATAATGTGGAAAATGTTACAAATTCTATTGGTTGTGGATGTCTACACATGTATTTTAATTTTGATAAGTTGTAGTGAAAGTCTATTTATATCTAAATATCCGATAACTGTAGATACAAGTTACGTTATTACATTACATAACTTATGGGTCATTGTACAATAACTTATGCAAGGTCATTGTACTCTTATAAATATATGCACTACATGAGGAATAAAAGTACATACTGTGTCAAATCTTTCATTTTTTTCTTTTCTTTCTTTCTCTCTCAATTCCATACATTTTTTATATTTTGTTTAACTTTTATAACACGTTATCAGCACGATCAATCTAGTAAAACTTGAAAATATTTAGGTACTTTCTTATCCCATACTTATTTATTATTTATTTCGATTATTACTTTGAATCATGTCAAATCTTACCAAACTTGAATTTACGGCCCTTCACATAACGGGCAAGAATTACTTTTCATGGATTTTGGATGCTAGAATTCATTTAAATTCTATGGGTCTTGGAGATACCATTAAAAAGGAAAATACTGCATCCAACCATAACAAGGTAAAATCAATGATTTTCCTTCATCATCACATCCATGAAGGATTAAAAAGACAGTATCTTATCATAAAAGATCCTGCAGATCTATGGGGAAGTCTGAAAGATCAACTTAACCACCAAAAAACAATAATTCTTCCCAAAGCTCATTATGAGTAGATGCATTTAAGGTTGCAAGATTTTAAATTTATAAGTAATTATAACTCAGCAATGTTTAGAATCACTTCCCAATTAAAATTATGTGGGAAAAATATTACTTATGAAGATATGATGAAAAAAATATTTTCTACTTTTCACGCTTCGAATGTGCTCCTGAAGTAGCAATATCGTGAAAACAATTTTATGAGATATTCTCAACTAATTTCATATCTTCTTGTACCTGAGTTAAATAATGAATTATTGATGAAGAATCACTAATATTGTCCCACCGGAACTGCTCCATTCCTTGGCGTGAATGCAAATATGTCTGGAAGGGCTTCATTTCCTCTAGTGAATGTAACTATGCAGAACAATTCTAAAAATAATTATGGTTATGGCCGTAGCTGTGGCCGTGGCCGTGGCCGCGGACGTGGACGCCTGCGTCCACGTCCACGTAAGCGTGGACATGGTCATGGTCGTGGCCGTGGAAAATGTCGTAATAATTATCCATACCACTAGAAGTGGATTAATCCTAAAGACAATGAGAAAGAAAAAGAAAAGGTTGGTCAAAATAATCTTACCAAAAATACTGAAAATATTTGTTATCGATGTGGCATAAAAGGACATTAGTCACGTACTTGTCGTACTGCTGAACATCTTGTTAAACTTTATCAAGCATCCATCAAAGGAAAAGAGAAAAATTTGGAAGCAAATATGACTTATCAAGGTGATGGCGTTATGACAAATTTTATTGATAAAACTGATAATTCAAACTGTAATACTGATGACTTCAATGAATTCACCGATATAATACATTTGGATGAATCAGACTTCTTATACAGAGTTATGAGTTAATTGTTGGGAAGGAATAAAACTGTGGATTTTTTTAGTTAATTATGTTTTTTTTTTTAGTTTATTCAGTAGTTTTTTTTTTAGTTTAGTTTAAATTGCAGCATTTATTTTAATGTAATTCGTTTCTTTTTTTGCAATATTTATTTTGATTGAGTTTGTATTTTTATAAAGAATATGAGTATTTCTCATTCAATGATTGGATTCAAGAACAGTGAAAACTTATGTCTTGTTGATAGTGTAACAACATATACGATACTTAAAAATAAGAAATATTTTTCTTATTTAATAAAGGGTAATGCCAATGTTAATATAATATCGGGTAGTACTGAATTAATTGATAGTTCTGGAAGAGCCACTATATTATTACCCGGATGAACAAAATTCATTATAAATAATGCATTATTTTCTGCTAACTCCAAAGAATTTTATTAACTTTTAAAGATATCCACTGAAATGGATATCATATTGAGATTAAAAATGAGAAAAATATTGAGTATCTATATATCACAAAAATAATATCTGAAAATAAATGTGTTTTGGAAAAGTTATCTACTTTTTTTTTCTGGTTTATACTAGACATATATTAGTACAATTGAATCACATATTACAATAAACTTGAAGTTTACTGATCCAAATACCTTTATTATTTGGCATGACCGATTAGTGCCATCCCGGGAACAATATGATGCGTAGAATAATTACAAATTCACATGAACATTTATTGAAGAACTTGAAAATTCCTCAATTTAGTGAATTTTCTTATGTTGCTTGTTCTCAAGGAAAATCAATTATTAAACCATCGCCAATTAAAATCGGGATTGAATCCCCAACATTTTTGGAACGTATTCAGGGTGATAATTGTGGGCCCACTCACCCGTCATATGGACCGTTTAGATATTTCACGGTTTTGATAGATGCATCTACTAGATGGTCTCATGTGTGTTTATTATCTTCTCGCAACCTGGCGTTCGCGAGATTACACAATTTCCAAATTATGCAATTAAGAAAATCCATCTTGATAATGCTGGCAAATTTACATTTCAGATATTTAATACTTTTTTATGTCAATTGGTATAACTATTGAACATCCTGTAGCGCATGTTCATACTTAAAAGGGTCTAGCTGAATCAATCATAAAACGCCTCCAATTAATAGCTAAACCATTTTAACTTATGAGAAAAAAAACTGCCTACTTCTGCGTAGGGACATGATATTTTGCATGCAGCAGCACTTGTACGTATCAAGCCAACAAGTTATTCAAAATTCTTTCCATTACAATTGGCTTTTGGTCAGAAGTCTAATATATCCTATCTAAGAATTTTTGGTTGTGAGGTATATGTTCAATTACTCCACCACAATGCGCAAAGATGGGTCCTCAAAGAAAGTTGGGAATATATGTTGGATATGAGTCCCCCTCTATAATTAAATATCTTGAACCATTAACAGGGGATTTATTTATGGCACATTTTACTGATTGTCATTTTGATGAAAATATTTTTCCAACAATAGGGGGAGAAGATAAACAACTGGATAGAAAAATTGAATAGAATGAATATCAGTCGCACTTTGATCCTCGTACAAAACAATGTGCACTAGAAGTTCAAATTTAATTCATTTGCAAAATATTGCGAATCAACTACCAGATTCATTTACTGACCTAAAACGATTTACTAAATCTATCCATATACCAATTGAAAATGCTCCAATTAGAATTGAAATTCCATTAGAACAACCTATCAGTAGAAATGATAGTAAACTACACCTAAAGCATTGTAGACCAATCGGTTCCACATATAAGAATCTTCGAAAGAGGAACATAAGCAACTATTCAAGATGGTCATATAATAGAGATACTCGTGAAGAGACCCTAAACATAACTAATCATAGAATCCCAGAAGTGAATCTTAACCTACAATCTAGATGAAAATGAGAAAGATCTCGATAAGTTATATTCTACTAGAAAAAGATGGAACCGAAAAGATATTGTTATATTACAACAACTTTGTTTATAATATAGTAGTTGATGTTTTGAATGAAAACGAGAATCTAGAACCTAAATCTGTCGAAGAACGTCAACATAGAGATGATTGGCCAAAAAGGTAAGATGCAATTCAAGTAGAAATAAATTCACTTTCAAAACGTGAGGTTTTTGGACCTGTAGTCCAAACACCTAAAGGTATAAAGTCGGACGGTTTTGGGTACAAATGGATATTTGTACGAAAATAAAATGAGGAAAAAGAAATTGTGCAATACAAAGCACGTCTTGTCGCACAAGGATTTTCACAAAGATCCGACATTGATTATGAAGAAATATATTCTCCTGTGGTAGATGCAATCACCTTTAGATATCTAATTAGTTTGGCAATTCATCAAAAACTTGAAATGCGTCTGATGAATGTTGTGATAGCCTATTTATATGGCTCGCTTGACACAAAAATTTATATGAAAATCCCTAAAATGTTTAACATTCATGACACATATAAAGTTTTCCAGAAAAATTGTTCAATAAAACTACATAAATCCTTGCATGGATTAGAGCAATTTGGGCGTATGTGGTATAATCACCTCAGTGACTATCTCTTGAAAGAAGGTTACAAAAATGATTCTATTTGCCTCTGTATTTTTATAAAAAGAACTGGATCAAAATTTGTGATAATTACTGTATATGTTGATGATATAAATATTATTGGAACTCCTGAATAGCTTCAAAATATAATGGATTGTTTAAAAAAAGAATTTGAGATGAAAGACCTAGGTAAAATAAAAAATTTTATATGTTCACAATTTGAGCACTTAACGCAAGGAATTTTCATTCATCAATCAACTTATACAGAAAAATTATTAAAGTGATTCTATATGGATAAAGCACATCCATTGAGTACCCCAATAGTTGTAAGATCGCTTGATATGAAAAGGGATCCTTTCCGTCCTCGGGAGAATGATGAAGAATTTCGTGGTCTCGAAATACCATATCTATGTGCTATAGGAATATTAATGTATCTTGCTAATAACACACGACCTGATATAATATTTGCTGTAAGTTTGTTACCAAGATTTAGTTCTTCTCCAACACGAAGACATTGGAATGGTATTAAGCATATATTTAGATACCTCCGAGAGACTATTGATATGGGTTTATTTTATTCAAGTGAATCTAAATTATAATTAATTAGCTATGCAGATGCCGAATATTTATCTAAATTCCCATAAAGTTCGATTTCAAATGGGTTATTTATTCACATATGGAGATACAGCTATATCATGGCATTCAATAAAACAAACTTTAGCTGCTACTTCTTCAAATCATGCAGAATTAATTGCTATACATGAGGCAAGTAGAGAATGTGTTTGGCTAAAGTTATTAATCCAACATATTCAGAAGATGTGTGGTTTAACATTAGAAGAGAAACTACCAACAATATTATATGAAAATAATGAAACATGCATAGTCTAAGGGAGGTTATATCAAAGGAGATAGAACGAAACATATTTCTCCAAAGTTTTTCTACACTCATGATCTTGAAAAAAATGGTAATATTGACATCTAAAAAATTTTCTCATGTGGTAATCTAACTGGTTTATTCACAAATGCGCTACCAACATCAACATTTGAGAAGATAGTTTACAATATTAGAATGCGTCGTCCCAATGATAAAATTGACTTTTTCATGAGAGAGAGTAATAGTACACGCTATACTCTTTTTCCTGACTTTGGTTTTGTCCTAATGGATTTTCCATGCAAGGTTTTCCAACATGCAAAAGTGTACTACAAGTTTTGTGTACTCTTTTTCCTTCACTGTGTTTCTGTCCCACTGGGTTTTTTCTAGTACGATTTTAACGAAACACATGATCTAGTTATTAGACATCTAAGGGGAGTGTTACAAATTCTATTGGTTGTGGATGTCTACACAAGTATTTTATATTTGATAAGTGGTAGTGGAAGTCTATCTATATCTAAGTATCTGATAACTGTAAATACAAGTTACGTTATTTATATTAAGTAACTTATGAGTTATTGTACTTTCATAAATATATGCACTACATGAGAAATAAAAGTACACACTGTCAAATCTTCCATTTTTTCTATTCTCTCTTTCTCTCTCAATTCCATACATTTGTTTAACTTTTGTAACAGAAAATGCATTTAAAGTATTTAATTTTTTGATCATAAATTAACTCATTTTGTTTCTTTAGAAAATAGACTAAACTTATTTTCAAATATAAATTGTTGTATAAATATAAATTTAATTAATTTGTATATTTTTTGCCAAATAAAATATCTTGATAAGTATCAAGATAAGGTTAATATTTTGAATTTAGACATTATCTAGTGTTGTTATATGCAGAATATTTTGGTTTTTTTAGTTAATTAGTGATTGATAGAAAAACACTAATAATATAATAACACTTGTCATTATTCAACAGTTTCTCAAAAAATGGGAGTTTTTCTTTAATATATAGATATAGATGCGGGATATAAGTTACAAATGAACAAACTTCCAGTCTTGCACCATTTGAATATCTGATGATTTAGACCTTTCAAATATGGTCCATTAAGTAGGTTGAAAAATCAGAACGAGAAGAACTATGTATCACGCTCTTCTCCATCTTAGGCTATACTTACGAGGTTTTTCGATTGTATTTTAGAATCAAAATTGGAATGAAAATTATAAACTCTATTATGGATATGGTTTTATATTATTTTCCTTACATGTTTAGGTTTGCATAAGAAATGAGTTTCATTATTTTGATAAATTAATCAATTTGAAATCCAAGACACAACTAAGGAATGAAAGTGGATATTTTTTAATATTTTAATTCCCATAAAATGATTGTTATAGTGATTAATCAAAAAACATAAGTATCATTAATTTTTACTTTTATTTTTTTCTCTTATACCCATAAACCAAACACCTTACTAACTATTATATCGTCCCCGTCCCACCGTTAGGAATTATGAATGCTATGGTACAACTTTTTGAAATTGAATATAAATAGTGTTTAAGTATTTTGTTAACACTACATCTATCATGCGAGAAAAGCGACTATATCCTCGTTATTATAGTATAATTACTATAATTTTCATCCCATTATTTTTCTCACCTATCTATATTTTTATTGTTATTTTTTTTAAATTGCACAATGATGTCTATATCTATATTATATATAAAGGGCGAGGTGAAAATTGGCATCTGTCATATTTTAATTTACTAACTATATTTAGTCATTCTCATAGTGTAAGTACTATAATTTCCAACCCACTATTCTCCTCAACTACCTATATTTTTCTTATTCTTTTTTTTTAAATAGCACAATTATATCTTTATTATTCTTTTTTTTTTTTAAATTCCACACCCATAAGGTGTGTCTTTTTTACTAACATTATCTAAATCATGATTGGCGTTTTTAGATTGTGGCCTTTTCACTTTTTTAATATCATATATATAATGAACTTAATGTTTTGTATTTATCTACATTTATCCTCTCTTTCTTTTTTGGCAAAACCTAAGGGCGCAGCATATACTCACGATATACATATAAGCACCCATTAAAGCATTATACAAAGAGGTTCCCTTCAGTTTTTTTGTTGGCAGCTTCAGCGAAAAGATCAGCAGCAAGATCAACATCCTTCAGCCTGCCAGCCAAAGTAATACCCTTGGCATACTCCTCAGTTGTCATAGATGCTCCGTGATCCAGTTGTTTCCTTCTCCAATTAAATACCTGATTAAAAATTATGGTATATCAATTCAATACTACTGAGACCAAGACACACGACCACAAGAATAGCTTCCCAAGAAGTAGACAATATAACAGCTATATTACATAATGGGATATACAGTAGACTTTCTATCAAAAACTAATCAAATTTTACTACAATCACACAGCACCAGCTCTGAGTTTGACAATGAGATGTTCAGTAGACTTCTAGCACATTTCTACGATTCCAATTTCGACACTAAGATGTGGCAAACTTTCTATCAAAATCGAGCGTTTTCACTAATTAATTCAGACGAAAACGGGTCTGAACTCTAATTTTCATCTAAAACAATGTCACCTTAAATAACATTCAAAATCCACACAATATGCTAATCCAAAAAAAGAAAAAAAAAGTGAAATAAAAAAAGATTTTGACCTGAAGGGCTAAATCAGGAGAAGCCGCCAATTACTTTTAAGAGCTCAACAACTGCAGAGCCATCATAATAAGTCCTAAACAAAGGCGCCCCTTTTTCTTCCAACACTGTCTCAATAGCGCTCTCCGCATCGCCGCTGTACTTGAATAACTCGTCTTTCAATACGGAGACCCTCTGTCTTTGATCTTGTTTCACGGTCGAATCATCCGGGACGCTCCACTTGTTCAGGAATAAAGCGGCGATGTTTGGCCATGCTGATTGGGAGGTGGTAGATAGCTTTTGAGGTGTGAATTCAAGGAGCAATCGCGCGTGGGATGCAGAGGCTTTACATGATGATGATGATGATGGGTTTATGGTATTATTCGTTGGGGTTTTGTTATGGGATGCAAGAATCGCTCTCTCGTTTGGGCTACTTCTGCTGATATTTTCCAAGCTCGCTTCATGGTTCTATGATGGAAATAGCGGACTTTTCAGATATTCTGATAAAGGGTTTCTCGAAGGGTTTATCGTTTTTCTGAAAATGATCGAGATTTCGGTACGGGAAATGGGGAGCTGCGTCAGCTAATCGCCGTCGATTCTTTCTTTGTTTAGCAGAAATAGATCAGAAAGGATGACTAGAAGATGAACAAGTGAAGTTTCTGGGTTTGTGTTGTGGGGCCCAATCTCTGTTCCTTTCAACTTTCTTTCTCAGCCCAAATATTATTTGTTGGCGAATAATGGGCTTAAGACAATTGGTGTCCAAGCCCAATTGTTTTGGAAATTAAAAAGTTCAAGGCCGACTCCACCATAACACGTGGACATAGCAGAATCCAGCCCCACAGTTCCACCCCGCATGAGCAACGACGAGGACACATCCGTACCGAAAGAGTTACTATATAAAGTTATATTTAATTTTTTTTTCATCCAAACACTTATACACATTTTGGATAATTAATTGTAGGGAAATAGGTAGGTAGAACCAATTTTGACTTTACTTATAAACCTTATAATGTAAAATAAATCATATGCTTTTATTAAAAAAAAAAATTTAATGGAGTGTTTGGTTTAAGGATACGATGGACAGAAAAGAGAATCGAATGTAATGATACTCATAGATATTATTTGGCTGAATATAATGAGAATCATACCTGATTTATGTGTATGAAAGTATAAGATAATATTGTTTTCTATTTTTTACTTGTAACTTGAATTTCAAATTAGTTAACTCATTAACATAATAAAATACATTCATGTTTCAAATTTAAAACAAGTAATGGAGAATAATACAAATTCATACTGATGATGGTGAAGGTGTATAATTTCTATTTTTATTTCGATTCCAGAATACAAAAACCAAACAACTCTTATATGACATTATTTATAAGTAAAATTATATAAGATTTAATCCTTATCACATTACTTGTGTATAGAATATAACATTAGATATGTAATTTCCTTTATTGCAAAAATACTAGATTATTTCAATTTTCTTAAAAAATTTGTAAAATATCTATATCTATATATCTAATATAGCAAAAGGGGCATTTAGTGAGAAGTTCTAATGCATGCATATTAAATGTGTAAGAATCTGAATGGTAAATAGTAAAAATGAAAAAATAATTACTTGATTAACAATTATAATTTAAATTAACTATGGTAAATTTTATTTTAACTACTTTTACTTTTTCAAAATTCTTCATTTTAGGCAAATCTATCTCTTATAGTTAATTTTTTTCCAAAAGAGTTACAAAACTAATAATATACTAGTTTTTACCAGTGTTACATGGATCGTGATACGTATTGGTACGTGGTCCGGATACGGGTATGCGGTACGGGACTTTTCTCGGTACGTGGTAGGGATAGGCTTAGGTGGGTCGCTTTTTTAGGATCGAAATTCGTTATTTAGGATCGTTATTTATCTAATAATTGAGTAGTTAAAAAATTATAAGTACTGATAACTAATAAATTTACCTACAATCTCCTAATCTCATTAAATAAGTGTATTCTTATCTTTAAAAAGGAGTTAACAAGTATTTAAATTCTTGTTTGTATTATTTCCTCTTCCCTAGATGACTCCTACTCTCCCTAAAAGAAGTTGATAGGTACAAAACATGTTGTTTCTATTATTTTCTCTATCCTTTTTTACTCTTACTCTCCCTCCCTCTCACAACTCTTTGACAACACTCAAAACAGCGTTTTGGATCACAAACGATCCATGTTTCGGAACGACGGTGTCTAGAACGCGAATCGCAAGGGTAAAAAGTTATCCATGTAACACTAGTTTTGACCCGTTCGTTGAACGGAATTTTTGTTTAAAGTAGCATGCATTTTTAATTTAAATATCAGTTATATAATAACATTTTTTAATATTTAAAATATAATGGTGATAGAATTTTGGTTTGACGATGATAGCATGTATTTTTAATTTTAATTTCAGCTATATAATAACATTTAGTTTAATATTTAAAATACATTGGTAACAGACTTTGTAACGTCTTTTGGCTCCTAATTTGTTTATTTCCAGCAAGTTAAGCATTTGAAAGTGTTGAAGATTCTTCATATATAAGAACCCGATGAAAAATTAACAGGAAAAAAAATATGCATTTCAAAGTTAAACCTTGGTTTTTTGCATGGGTTTATATTACTTATGCAGATATTTGTTTGCTCTTATTAATAAAAATATAAGCTGCAGAAGAAATAAAAAATAACTAAAATTATAGTGATCGGACATAATAGAAGTACATGAACAATATAAGCAATAAGGATAAAATAAATTACTTACTAAGCTTTTTAGGTGGTTCTCTGTTGAATGGGAATATATAAGATATGATGTTCCCATGCATTAGCTCAGGGCATTCTTAATTATATACATTTTAAATTTGTAAGAATTTATAAATAAGAGAAGTAATCAATAATCACAGTAAAATGATCCTACTAAGATATAACAATTGTCAATTACATAAAGAATATCAATTCCTTAATACAAAAATTAAATAAAAGGAACCAATTGATCCCGTCAAGTTATAGGGTAGTATTTTCTACTTTAAAAACTAATCTAACTATAAAATAGAGCAATACTCCTGTAGATTCCATGACCAATTTCCAGCAGCCAATCTTCAATATTTCAAACCCAAAAGGCAGCAGTCAAGTGGCCAAACTCCGGAGCACGGTTCATCTTTAAAGAAACATAGAACTTTGTCAATCAAGAACTGCATGGCCAAAGAAAGTTTCCCTTTATTAGTCAATAAAAACAAACCATGAAAGAGTAGAATCTACTTGCACATAATAATTAAGTCTCCACATAATACATAAGAATAAGAATTAAAACCTTGAATTCAATTACATTGAAGTTTAAGTGCCTTTGGGAAATGATTATAGGTCTTTTAAGTGCCTTTTGGAACTGATTATAGGTCAGATCTTCAGACAAATTTAACCAAAACCCATTGTCCGTGTATTATACCATGCTCTTACTCCTCTGTGTAATTGTTGAAGCTATTCGTAGCATATCCAATCCAATTAACAAAGAAGCGACCACTTCTAAAACAATCCTCCTCCAGCAACCATAGCTTTCAAATGCAACCAAAAGGAGGTAAAATATTATAGAAAAAAAAATAAAGCCTAAAAACAATCTCCTCCAGCAACAATAGCTTTGGAATGCAACCAAAGGCATTAATGTAAAATTGGAAAACCGTCTTCATCACTATGGCAATTTAGTTTTTTCTCTGTAAAAGGGGAAAAAAAATAACATAGTTTAGGTTTTAAAGCATGATGTATGTTGAGTAGTATCTCCCGTACAAATTTTTCCTGACGGAAAATTCTACAGTACGATAGCATGTGCTTTTAAATCTTGTACTGTACAACCTTTTAAAGTCAAATGAATAGTTCCCTAAAAGAAACGCTATCCTAAAAAAGGGGGAAAAAAGAAAAATAGAGTAAAGTTATTGAGAAATATTCCACTTAACACAACAGGAAATTATACCAAGGATGAACCAAAAACTCTTCGCCAACCACAAATCAAAGAGCACATCAACCTTCAAATTCCTAAAGTCTTTATAGAAACTGAAGCACAAAGTGCTCAAAAATTGAACCTGGCCAAGGAAATTCACTAAATATTTGAATAGAGCCTTCTAAAAATTTACATGGAACTAAAGGAGAACGATTGATGAAGCCCTGTGTAATACAGAAATTTCTGCACAAACTGATTTTTTCATCAATGTTTAGCAATTTAATATGCATTTTACTTGGAGTCCTGCAGCCAAAAAAGTTGGATGGACAATAACATAAGATATAAATAGAGCAAATACAGAAGTCATGAAAATGTCATCAATCAACTCAAGAAATATACTTATGAATTAATCAAATATGAAAATTTTTATTAAATAAAATGAATTTCACTATGTGCAGACATTTAGCTAATTAATTATCTGGATAAGAATCCAAGAAAGTCATCCACTAAATGGGAATTTTTCTATTTAGTAGCTGAAAGGACAAAAACTTATAAAGAAGACTGAAGTAACAAAAATTCAAGAAACAAAAAACAATCAACAATTATCTTTTTTTTGATAAATTTGGTAAACAATCAACAATTATATTTTTTTTTGATAAAGTTAGTAAACAATCAACAATTATATGTTGCTAAACCCTAAAAAGAACTCATTAAATTCAAAGATTTGACAAATTTACTGGTTGATGGCAACCACCATTTGCTTAATAAGAATCATCAAAAATCAGCCCCTAAATGAGTAAAAATATTTTCAAAGATTATCGATCATTGTTATGTTTCATTTTCAGTCCTGATTTCGGAAAAATCCCAAAATCCAACCCCAAAAATCAGCCAAAAAATATATATCACAAATGGTCTATTCCGAAAATGTTTGCCTCAATTTCCTGTGCTCTGTTGGGTTATGAACTACACTTTCCGTTGATGATCTTGAAATTGAAATGGGTTGGCCTCGAGGCTTGTCCGTATCTGTGCAATTAAATAAAAAAAAAAAGTTCATAAGATTATATAAGAGAGATTTTTAAAACAGCTTAAAAGGGTTAAAAATCTTTAATTCAAAATTATTGAACCGCAAAAAGAAGCCCTTAGAAAATAGATACTGAAACTGTCTCTTAAATGCATTTATTTATTTTGCATAATTAAACCAAACTCTAGGAATTATATTATTGTTGAATTCTGGTAGTTTAGTTATTAAAGGAATTTAGTTTCATATAAGGATTGTGTTTATAATTTTTATTTCCAATATAATTAATTTTTTTGATAGACTACTGCTATCAACATAAATAGATAACGTGGCTTGGCGTTTCGTCTAGCCACAATTTTCCCGCCAAAATTTTGGTGTAAAAGAGACAAAACATAAGTAGTGTTTAGGGATACATTTGGAATTTTGAGTGTTAGGGTTTTCCTCATTCTGTCTTCTAACGCCGCTAAGAGACCCTCTCTCTTATTCCTTTCTACTCCTTTTCCTCTAGAGAGACATGGTTTGCACTCTTATTCTCTCAAGAATCTTCTTAAAGGAAGGGACATCTCTCTTGCTATAGCAGTTTTATACAGAATCTAATGTGTCTTCCTCTCCCAGCTATCCTTCCTCAATATTGAGATGTTTTTTAATACAGCAATGATTAGAGAAAGAACAAAAAAAAGTCAAATGATACACAGGAATTGACTTCAGTATAATTAACAATGCCCTGAGCTTTTAGATCACACCATTTTGTGTGCTTAATTTGTTATTTTTGGTTCCATTGGTCATTACTACATTTTCTTAACATAAATCACATTAGAAATTTATAAAGACAGATATATGGTCATGGGAAGCGAAGACGGTGGATCTCTTTCTCCGTTACTTAGTCGTTGTTTTTGCTCTTCGAGGTTCAGATCTCTCAGATCTCGGATTTTTTTTTCTGCAAGTTTTTATAATTACTTTTTGGCCTCGAGGCTTGTCCGTATCTGTGCAATTAAATAAAAAAAAAAGTTCATAAGATTATTCCTGCAATTAAAGAAAAAATAGCTTAAAAGGCTAAAAAAATCATATAGGATGGCAAAAATGGCCTCAAAATCAAAAACAGAAATAAGGGTTTCAAACAGATAAATAAAAAAGAGAATATAGTATTTTTCTTTTTTACATCCACAGTTGCTAACAGAGGGAATCAGCACATTCCTGTCCAAAATAATACCTAAAAAAAAGTCCAAAATAACCCAATTATCAAAAATTGGTAAACAAAATTAAATTTTCAAAATATTGAAGGGAAAATATTGATATTTATATGAACAAAAAATGAACTTACCGCCTTTGTGGCCTTGTGGGTAGAATTGGGTGAACTTCACTTGCTTGGGGACAAAAACGTTAGAGACAACAGGATGACAACCAAAAATGCTGGTGTAGGTGTGAAAATCTTAGTTTAATTGAAATTCCTACATTGTAACTTTGGTATCCTAAATTGCATTATGTTATAGATTAGAATTTATCTCTTTATTTAAAAATAATAAATAAAAAAGAAATAGTATTACAGGTAATTAATAGTATTACAGGTGATTAAATCACTTATGTATTTATATTTACTTTAGAAGATAATATTTTAGAGAGATCTCTTGTAATTTTATCTTTTCAAGGAACAACAAAGATAATATATAAGTAGTGTAATTATTTTACACTTCATGTTTCTTAGGAGAAAAGTTAAGAATAGAATTATCGTAAACAACTCCAACCTCTCTCGTTTTATATGTGTAAATAGGGGTCACCCACAGGCATGAAGACACAACACATATTCTTCAAAGCTCTCTACAAGAACTCCATAAATTCTCCATCAAGTTTTCAAGTTCTCTCTTCAAATCTTCCCTGATGATATATAAGTAGTATAATTATTTTACACTTCATGTTTCTTAGGAGAAATCTTCCCTGATGATATATAAGTAGTGTAATTATTTTACACTTCATGTTTCTTAGGAGAAAAGTTAGGAGTAAAATTATACTAAACGACTCCAACCTCTCTCGTCCTACATGTATAAATAGGGAGTCACCCATAGGCATGAAGACACAACACATATTCTTCAAAGTTCTCTACAAGAACTTCCTAAATTCTCCATCAAGTCTTCAAGTTCTCTCTTCAAATCTTCCCTAGGGAAGATTTGAAGATTTTCCTCAAGTATTCTTCAAGTCTTCCATATCTAGAGTTGAAGAAGTCAAAGTCCAAGTTCAACATCAAGCTGTCAAACCCTCTATCAATTCCAAATTCGAGATCAAGTCGTGAGCCCTTCGATCAAATCTAAGTTCAGGGATCAAGCCGTGAGACCCTCGATCAAGTCCAAATTCATCCAAATTCGAGATCAAGCCATGAGGTCTCTTAATCACATCTAGTTGTGTATAAGAGACAGGCCCTCGATCAAGTCCAAGTTCGAGATCAAGTTATGAAACTCTCGAGTCAAAGTTCGGGATCAAGCCGTAAGGCCCTCGATCCAAATCCAAGTTCGAGATCAAGCTGTCAAGCGCTTGATTAGCTCTAAGTTTGGGATCAAGCCGTGAGGCTCTCGATCAACTCCAAATTCAAGATAAATCTCTCAAGCCCTTGATCAATTTCAAGTTCAGGATCAAGCTGTGAGGCCATCGAGTCAACAATTGAATAGAAAAATCGGAGGAGATCCTAAAGATTGTATCTTATTTTTTTGATATAAATGAATTATATTCATTATTTTCTTGTCTTGTTAATTTTGATAGATTTGAAATATTTCATTGCACATGGCTGGTTTCAAGCTTTCATCAAATCGAGTAGAATTATGGGAAACCAAGAACTTATATAATGGGATTTTTTATATAATGGATTTTTATATATAATAGATAGAGGAAATGGACATATCAAGTCGGGATTTTTAAATTTTACTGATGAGTTGAGAATTTTCGAATTTGAAAAGAGATGAAAGGGAGAAGATGAACATGTTGATAAGTTGGAGATTTAAAAAAAAATAAAAAATTGAAGCATGGATAGCGTAGGAGAACGGATCCGAGGAGGAAATCTATACAAGCGACACTGAGTAGGAGAATTCATGGGCGGGTACTCGATTTATGAGTTAAAAAAAATATTTGATCCTTATTGATCGGATCAAAAAAAATTTAGATTCTCCATCCGATCCATACAAAGCGTCTAGAGGGCCGGATTGATCGGGTACCCAATCAAAACATAAAAATTTAAATAATGATAGTTAGACAAGTTAATTTCACAATTAAATCCACAACAATTAAATCTAAGTCATAAAAAACATCTCAATATTACATTCCAATAGCAACAAACTATCTAGCAAGTAGCAATAGACCAAAAGCAATAATAATTAAATCACAAAATATATCTCAACAGACGCGAGTGTGAGGAATGAGAATGCAAGGAAGAGAAAGGGAAAAAATGATTGAGGAAGAAGAAGAAGGGAAGATGAGGAACAGGAAAAAAAAGAGAGGCAAGAGCTACCAATAACCCTAGTAAGTATTAATTTCTAATAAAACTCTATTAGCAAATTTACAAAATTACCTCTGAAATGGATCGGGTCGAGTACCCGCGCGAGTCACATTCACACAAATGTGACCCGCTACCCGACCCTCAACTTGACTCAACCCAACCCGATTTCAAAATGCAGTTTGAGTACCCTCTTTTTCAATTCAGATTGGATCAATTCAGCTTGGCGGGTTAGGATGAACACCCGTAATAGTCAGGAAGGAGAGAGAATGGAAGATTAAAGGAGAAAATTGCAAAGGGTTTTAGAGAGTGAGTGTATGTCATGTTTCAATTAATTTTTGCCATATAAGAAAGAAAAGTATGAGATAAATAAGTACAAAGAGTCAAGTTTATTATATTTATATATGGTTATGAATTATTATACAAGTATTGGTTTCCAAAACTTCACGTCAAATATAAAATTATGTTATTTATAATAAGTTAGGAAACAATTATTTATTTATTTAGAAAATCGTTTGGTATATAATATTAATTTAAAGGGTTATTTATATACATTGAAAGATAAGTAACATAATCTTGTGACCCAATTTTATCATACAAATACTTTTTTTAAGAAATTGATTAGAGAGAAATTACAAATAAAGTCCTCAATTATTTTCAAAATCTCATGAAGATATGCTATAAATGAAAATAAATGCTTGATCCTCAGCTAGGATTATAAACCCACATATTTCTCATAATTTTTTTTTCATAATATTTTTATTTCACAAGTATCAGCATATATCCATAGAGATCTCCTACACCTCCTTTCAATTGAACTCTTTTAGCCCTCAAAATTTTTAATTTATTTTGGTACGATAGCTAGTACATGACTACTTTGAACTTGATAGGAAAAAACACTTGGGAGACATTCATAGATTATAAAAATAGTTTAGGGATGAAAACGTGTAAATAAAACTTGAGGTACCTTCCCTTATGACCTATAAATCATAGGGTTTGAGTTACGAAAAGAGTAGGTGCAGATCAATTCTAGATCCTCTTGGAAAAACAAAAACTTTAGGTACCTTCTTAAAATTACAAAAAAAAAAAAAAAAAAAAGTTAGGGGACTTCCATATTATAGAAAGATAGTTTAGATACAGAAAGTTTTAAAAATTGGAAAACCGCTATTGGATTTTAAAAATAGTTGATGGATTATATTTACACTTCTTCTCTAGTTGATAATCAATTCTATAAAAGTGAAACATAATCCTTTTTTCAAGATTATGTCCATTAATAATATATATGTTATTCATAACTAAGGATGCAAATATTATGTATTCTCTATCTTTTGGTATTTTTATATCATTTTGTTTAAAAATATGCTATAGACACTGCGGAAGCGTAAAATCAATTGTTAGAATTTTTTTTTTCCTTTTTATCTACGTAATAAGTGACACTTTCTTTTATATTTCAAAGAAAGGTGAATTTTGTCTTATAATTCAATAGAAATAAATACTTATTGATATTTTTATCCAATAATATTATTAAATACTTATTTTTATATTCCAAATAAATATGAAATTAATATTTTTGTTAATTTGATGGAATTATATATTTACTGATATTCTAATTCTTATAATCTAATTTAGAATTTTCTTTTCATGAAAATTACTACATCATAATACTTCAAAAATAATTTTGATAAGCAAACATGAATTTTTAAAATATTTGTGATTTATGAATAGCATCCTATTCATAACAATTAGTATTCAACAATTTCTATAGGCCAATAGCATAATAATTTTAATTATACGTCCAACAACCATATTCCTTAATCATTTTCTTTAGCTTATGGTGTTGTGAAACTTACTAATATAATTATTTACTTTTGTTTATCTTATTTAAGTTAATTATTAAAAGTTTCAATGAATCATCATTTCACTAATTATTATTTTATAAATCTAATATCTTCATCTTCCAGTGCATACACGGATAAAAAATCAACTACTTAATTAATAATAAAATTCAAGTTAACAACTAAAAGTTATCTTTAAAATCCTGTTTACTCACACCTTTTATAGTTAAATTTTTTTTCCTAAAGAGTAACTAAACTAAAAATGCACTATAACATATAAGTATAAGAGATTTAAAAGTAAGTTCTCCAAAAAACTAATATATTAATCGTGAGAAAATTTTATCTATATATCGTTGTTAACAAATACATTTTAGATATATATATATATATATTTAAATTGTTACAACTAATAATTTTCCCAAAAGTAGGAAGACATTTAGCCTATTATGTCTAAATAATATCATTCTTGCAATCCAATTACATACAATTAATATTTATAAAATTTATTATATCACAGATACATAATAAAATTTTAATATCAATTTCTTCTTTTTATTTTTGCAACTTTATATTTATGCCTCCTATTTACACTATTATGTTAATGGATATTATTTTTAAATGATTATATAATCATAATATGTTAAAGTAATTTTGATTTATTATGTCTTATCTATTTTTGGTCTTATCATTTTATAGGTATATATGTGTAATATGGTAAGACCTAAAATCAATTGTTATAAATATTCTTCTTTTTTTTTTTTTTTTTGTTTCTCGTATACATTTGGAAGGTTTTTCTTGAAAAGATTTTAACTCCAACTTAATCTCACTTAAGCCTTTTTCCACTACCCCGCCTGTGCTATTTTATCTATAAACTCTATTGAAACTTTTGAAAAATATATTTTTGGATTAGAAAAAAATGCAAACTAATTATGAAATGTGATAAATACTTCTCAATTGTTATTTTTGTTGGCAATTTATATCAATAGAATTAAGTTAAATCATACTAAATAAAAAAAGACTTCTAACTATTGTGTTTGTTTATCATTTATAACAAAAAAAATGTATGTTCATTCGCATTCAATAAAAAAGAGTTTTATCCTTCATTTTCCATAGAACATGGTCGACATAATTTTTAAAAACAATTATATATACAAAATATAGTAATATCTGTTACTATTTTTGAAAATACAAGTTGAGAGGTTTCAAATAAAATTTAACTTACTTTTTAATCATTTTATACAACAAAAATATAAACATTTAAATACATATTTAACAATAATATTTTTTTTTTATTTTCCTTTTTATTTGTAATTAGTAAATTTATAAATATTATTTTCATAATGTGTCTTATCTTTATATAGTTTATACTAGAAAAGATTTTTACCATCATAGTTACTTTATTAACATTATTTTATTATAAAAAATCAATATAGAGATTAGTCCTCCTATACATAAAAAGGGACATTATATATATAATAAAGTTGAGTCATGCCTTCTCTCTTTAATTCTCTTTCCTGCCTTGATTGGAACGTGTATTATATTCGCTTTCTCAATACTCCCACATAATTTTAGCTCTCGTATCCCTTAATTTACGGATAATAGATTTATCCCACTTCTATCCATCTTTTCAATTTCAAATCACGCCTAATTCATGTCTGATTCCTCTCTGCTTTGTCCTTATATTAAGAAGCATGATTGGACATCCATATTGTCTGCGTCTAGGTACCTATTCCTAACTTTTGCCAAAATTTTTAAATTTATTTAATCGGTTTTGGTTTTGTATTTTTCTCGAAGTTTTATAATTTTTTGATTTTCTTTCTTTTTGTGTGTGTTTTTGGTTGAGATTACTCCTAGAGTAAGAAGCATGATTGGATACCCATATTCCTCTACTTTTGCCAAATTTTTTATTTATTTAATCGATTTTTTATTTTGCATTTTTCTCGAAGTTTTGTTATTTGTATCCATGCAATCTTCACTAGATTGGTATTATAAGTTCTTCACCCTATGATGATGTGGATTAGTGACACATAACGTATTACCTAAATTGTTCTAGAAGTGCCTACGTGGCAGCCTGTCTCATTAAGGGCAATTATGTAATTCAGTTTCAGCTGGACTAGCATAGAGTTAGCCTTATGCCTCTTTATGTAATTCTATAAATAAAGAGCTTGGGTGCTACTAAAAAAGAACCAAAACTTAGATAATCAAATACATTATTGACATTCAACTCTTCCACTTTCTCTCTCCTCCTACAATCTAATTCTAGCTTCTTCAATTGGAGCCGTCTGCGGGAATCGACAGATTTCCATCACTTTCAATCAATTCTCAATCATCTGAATTGTCTATTTTTGCTTTACGGAGGATGAAGAATCGTGGAACACGCAGAACTGCTAGCAAGGATGCCGAGACGAGCAATCAGCACCTCGTGGTGCATACCGATGAACTAGAAAACATCGATACACCAACCGAGGCTCAACAAAAGTAGAATGACGTCCTGAAGTACATTACTGACCACTTTGAGTCTTTCCGAGCATTCGTGGAGCAACACGAGAGCCAAACTCCGTCCGAACACTCGAACCAAGCAGCCACTCCACAAGCCGAACAGAAGCGTGACCCAGGGCGAGGACCTGGAAAAGAGCCGGTTGATGCCATGAGCCCATCCGACCTACGTCACAAATTGACAAAGTTGCGCTCGAACAAACAATCTGATGAGTCACACTCATTGACAAGCGAGAAATTACCGATGTGCGAGAGACTCGGTGCAGATTCCTCAAAAAAAATCTGGATCAAGAAGACCCTCTTCGGCTATTTTAAAACAGCTCGAGGAGCAGAGTCTCGAAAATAAGATCCAAGAGATTTTAACAAATTGAATTTACTTCTGAATACTCCTGCTACGGCAGAGATTGATAGAGATCCATTCACAATCTCTATCAAAGATTGAACCTCTTCCAATACAATTCAAGGTGCCGGACCTAGATCGTTACAAGGGAGATCTGATCCGTCAGATCACCTACAGCACGTGGTGGCGATCACTAGCCTTTATGGCTACAGTGACGCGACCCGCTACAAGTTGTTTGCCACAACTCTTTGAGGTCCGGCACACAAAATGGTTCCAGGAGCTTCCGACGAACTCAATTGCCACTTTCAACAACTTGGCGAAGTCCTTCCTTGGTCACTTCAGGAGTAAATTGATACTGCAAAAGGACACATCGCACCTCATGAACATTAGACAGAGGTCCAATGAGTCACTTAATAAATTTGTGGACCGCTTCAATGATGAGGTGGTCCAAATCAAAAATGTTAATGAAAGAATTCTGGAGGCTGCTTTCGGCAGTGGCATCTGACCAGGCATCTTCAACGCCGAGTTGGTTAAAAGGATGCCGAACTCCTATTCTAAACTTCTTGAAAGAGCATCGTAGTTCATACGGAGGTGAAAAGTCAAATAGTACAAAAAGATAACTTTATGACTCCAAACCCTTCCTCCTTGAAAAAGCTAAGGGTTACTGACAGGTTGAGCTATTCCAGAGCCACACCTTTGGCGAACCGGGTGGTCTTCCCGAGCAACAACATTGGGAACCGACCCCCACTAACAAGGAGCCATCCTGAGGCTGATGAACTTCACACCTCTCAATGCATCGAGGAGGGAAATTTTATACCAAGTACAACATCTGGGCCTCTTAGAGCCACCTCCTCGAATGGTGTCAGTCTCGGACAAAAGAGATCGGGCAAAGTACTGCACTTTTCATGGTCAACACGGCCATGATATCGAGGCATGCAACCACCTGAAGGTTGAAATCGAGAAGGCCATCCAAGAAGGACATTTGCAGCAGTTCATCTGCAGAACTGTGGCAGAGTTCCAAAGGAACATTGCCAACCAAAGAAATCCAGCGCAACCTCGCCCCGCCGCCTCGTCAACAGAACCGAGGTGGCCAAAACAGGAACAACCTCCCGGCAAACCAAGATGAACAGATCCGTGTGGCCGGGGTGATAAACACCATTGCTGGAGGTCTGGTAACCGGGGACTCAAACAATGCCCAAAAAAAATATGCCTGAACATTCCTTCAGGTGAGGATCAGGAGAAGCGACTGAAGCCATTTATGAGCCTCGGATACACCTCCGAGGGACCTCATTCCCAGTCGAATGCCACACAATGACCCCGTGGTAATTCACGTAAATGTGGCTTGATATGAAATGCACCGCGTGTTCGTTGACACTGGAAGTTCGACGGACATAATCTTTTGGGACGCTTGGGTCAAAATGCATATAGACGATTCTTTGATAAAACTTTTCAAGACTCCATTGGTTGACTTTATCGGAGACTCGGTAGTGCCTGAGAGACAGATAATGCTCTCATTGTGTCTTGGAGCTCCCCCGAATCACAGATTGAGATGACCAACTTCGTCGTTGTCAAAAGGGACAGCTCCTACAATATGATCCTGGACCGACCACGCAATACACCTACAGAATCCTTTCTTCTATGTTTCATATTGGGGTAAAATTTATGTTGAGGGATGGATGTGAGGAAACAGTCATTGGCAGCCAACAGGAGGCCCGAGCCTGCTATATGATGTCCTTGCGGTCCCAATCGCAAACGATGTCCATTGCTGACAAGGCTTACTTGCAAACGGCCTTTGATGCCTCATCCACCTGGGCTGGCTTTGAAGAGCCTCTGATAAGTCAGAGGGAGGGGGAAGAGAATGTACAACCCCGGCTCAGATACTGAGATCCCGATGTGTATAGCCGACAGAATAGCAAAGCCAAAATTGAGCCTCAAGACTAGGTTCAAATTGAGGAGGTATCACTAGATCCGAGCCTCCCTGATCGAGAAATCAATATTTGTGCTACCCTCCCAGCAGAGTTTAAGGGCCTTCTCTTCAGGCTTTTAGCCGAATACAAGGACTTGTTCACCTGGACCGTGAGGACACGCCATGCGTCCCTCGGGAAATTATTGAGCACAAACTCGGAGTGGACCCGGCATACAAACCAGTGAAGCAGAAGAAGCGCCTCTTCTGTCCAGGTACGATCTAACTTCCTAATGGAAATCGAGTTATTAAAACTCTTAGTGGCCAGATTGATTAGAGAAGTATTGTATCCCACCTGGCTTTGTAATCCTGTCCTTGTAACAAAACCAGATTCTTCTTGGCTGAATGTGCCAAGATTTTATTGATCTTAATAAAGTTTGTCCAAAGGACAGTTATCCGTACCCCCGGATCGATACAGTAGTAGATTCATTTGTTAGATTTTATATTTTACATTTTTTAGATACATTCAAGGGCTACCATCAAATATACATGGCCAGAGAAGATGAAGAAAAAACCTCTTTTATCACTGTCTGAGGCATGTACTGCTATAGTACTATGCCCTTCGGACTCAAAAATACTGGAGCCATATATCAACGCCTCGTCAATAAAACTTTCAAGTCCCAAATAGGACGAAACATGGACGTATACACTGAAAGAATCTCTTATGTTCAACCAAACCTCGGTTGGATGGGACCCATAATAAATTATTTGAATAATGAGAAGTTCCCCGAGGATCCGGCCGAAGCTAGAAAGATCAAGTGCAGAGCCGCCAAGTATACCCTTATTGACAGAATCTTGTATAAAAAAGCATACTTGTGCCCCTTGCTGAGGTGCCTCACTCCATCCGAAGCGTTATACAGGATCTAACTATGTTTTACGAGAGGTGCATGAGGGCATATGTGGAAGTCACGTAGGTCCTCGGAGTTTAGCTCACAAAGTCTTGCTGACTGGGTACTACTGGCCGACTTTACACTCTGACGCGGATACATTGGTACGAGGGTGTCATCAGTGTCAAATACATGCGCCAATACCCCGAAAACCCAGCTCGAATATGGTTCTTATTTAGAGCCCATGGCCATTTGCTTAGTGGGGAATTGACATTTTGGGCCCACTTCCCAGAAGGATGGCAAGCTTGAGTTCTTAATAGTTGTGGTTGACTACTTCACCAAGTGGATCGAGGCCGAACCCCTGGCTGCAATCTTGAAAAAAGTAATAAAAAAATTCTTTTGGAAAAGCATTGTTTGTCGGTTCGGTATCCCTACTGTACTCATTTTTGATAATGGGAAACAATTTGAAGGAGAGCCTTTCAAGAGCTTCTGTGCTAACCTCGGCATCAAGCAGCACTTCACCTCGGTCGCTCATCCGCAAGCAAATGCCAACAGACTGAAGTGTGCAACCGAACCCTGCTGATGGGGCTCAAGACTCGACTTGAAAGAGCCAAGAGTGCTTGGGTTGAGGAATTGCCTAGTGTCCTATGGGCATTCAGGACCACACCTCGAACGGCTAATAGAAACACTCTGTTCAGCTTGGCCTACAGGTCCGAGACTGTTATCCCCGCGGAGATTGGGCTACCCTCGGCTCGAGTATCCTTGTGCGATTTGGAATTCAATGATGAGGCCCTGCGAGCTAACCTAGATTTACTTGAGGAAAAGAGATTAGATCCATCCATCTGGGAAGCCAAGTACAAGCAAGTCATGGCTAAACACTACAACGCCAAGGTCAAGCATCGGTATCTGCAGCCCAGAGACTTGATGCTTCGGAAGAATGAAGCAAGCCTTGTAGAGGGGACTAAGAAGTTAGATCCAAATTGGGAAGGACCCTATCATGTAATAGAAGCTCACACCTCGGGCTATTACAAGTTGGTAGACATGAGAGGGGATCCTGTCTAGATGTCCCAGAATGTGAAACATTGTTAATTTGAAGAAATATTATCAAGAAATATAATGAAAGTACCTTTTCAAATGTCAGATGTTCGAGCTGCTCCAACCCTCAGAGGTTTGGATCCAGTTCAACAAAAAAGTAAATGATTGAGGGCGAGGCTTAACAGTTTCCCCTCAAGGGCAGAGGCTTAGTAGCCTCCCAAGCAAAAACATAGCTGCGCCAATCCTCAGAGGTTCGTTCAAGGCACTATCAGATGTTCTAGCTACTCCAACCCTTAGAGGTTCGGATCCAACTCAACAAAAAAGCAAATGATTGAGGGCCGAGGTTTAGCAGTCCCCCCTCAAGGGCAGAGGCTTAGTAGCCCCCTCAAGCAAAAACAAAGCCGCGCCAACCCTCAGAGGTTAGGTCAAGGTACAATAAGATGTTCGAGCTGCTCCAACTCTCAGAGTTTTGGATCTAGTTCAACAAAAAAGTAAATGATTGAGGGTCGAGGCTTAGCAGTCCCCCCTCAAGGGCAGAGGCTTAACCTTGTTGCCCCACCAAGCAAAAACAAAGCCGTGCTAACCTTCAGAGATTTGATCAAGGCACAGTCAGATGTTTGAGCTGCTCCAACTCTCAGAGTTTCGGATCCAGTTCAACAAAAAAGTAAATGATTGAGGGCCGAGGCTTACCAGTCAAGGGCAGAGGCTTAGTAGCCCCTCCAAGCAAAAACAAAGCCGCGCCAACCCTTAGAGGTTCGGATAAGGCACAGTCAGATGTTCGAACTGCTCCAACGCTCAGAGGTTAGGATCCAGTTCAACAAAAAAACAAATGATTGAGGGCCGAGGCTTAGCAGTTTCTCCTCAAGGGTAGAGGCTTAGTAGCCCCCCAAACAAAACCAAAAGTGTACCAACCCTCCGAGGTTCGGTTCAAGCACAAAGCAACTTCGAGCTGTTCCAACCCTCAGAGGTTCAGATCCAGTTCAATACAAAAAAGCAAACAATGGGAGTTGAGACCAAGTAGTTTACCTGAAGGGTAGAAACTAAGCATCCCCCTCCACCGAAGCAAAATGAAGTTGAAGAGGATCCGATCCTCAAAGAGGCTTGATTGCCTTGCTTAAGCAAAACATCATCCTTTGGATTTTGGAAAGTCTGACTCAAATTAAATGGCTAAGGCAAACATAAGTGAGCCAAGCTTAATTCTTTTGCCTCAGTTCGGAAGGGTCTAAACAAGGCCTAGTACTAGGGATGTGTATAAGAGACAGGATCAAATCTCTTATACACATCTAGATGTGTATAAGAGTGGAAAGTTTGTCACTTGCTCATATCATAAAACTTCTGTTTTAAATGCAAGAAATAAAGAAATTGAAAGGCAGGTAAAAGTCAGAAGCACAGAAAGCCAAGGCTCTTATCAAGGGGACGAAGTTATAAAAAGTTTAGGAATTTCATTAAAAGATCCTAACTATTACAAAAGGAGTTCCTAACTATTACAACAAAATTACATCAGCCTGAGCACCGGGAGTGGAAGACTCGACAATGGAGGTGGAAGCTTGGTTCGTAGGCTAGGACTCGGCTTCGGGTTTGTCGATCTCCAAAAGTTTCGGGAATCAGAGCGGGGGCTTTGAATTGAGCTTGTAGGCCAAGCATCGCATGGCAGCCCCTCGTATAAATCAGGATTCTTCACCAAGTGGTCACAGACCAGTGTGAACCCTATGGAGAAGACCTTTTTTGTAAACTTCTTCAATATCTCGTCATAATTTAATTCAGAAGCCACGAATTGATTCCTGCCTTCGATCCGCAGCTCCACCTCCCGGGAAGCAAACTTTGCCTCAGCTAGCTGAGCTTCTTCTTGAAGTTGAAGAACCCTTTGCTCCAGATCTGCGACCTTCTTGTCTCGATCGCCAACATCCACTTCAAGGGTCTTCTTCTCTAGCTCGGATTGCCGAAGCTTGTCTCTCGCCTCGGTCAGCTCGGCCTTCCACTCGTCATATTTTATGCCCGCCTCGATGTTTCATTTCATCTCGTTGGCATTGACAGCCTCCTTCACTGCCTGATCCACGCTGAACTTCGCGTGAGCTAACTCTTGCTTCATAGAGTTAAAAGCAGTGTCATGAAGGAGGCCTCCCGATTTGCCATGGCGGGTAAAATTCTGATGGCCTGCAAAAAAGGCCAGATGATTAGTTGAAGTCCGAGGCGCAAAAAAAGTTAGAATTTCACAAAGGGTTAGTTAAACTTACGTTCATCAGGCTGAGGTGAAACTCGTCTAGCCTCTGTTGAGGGGTGAGCCTTTTGACATAGGCTACATCCCAAGGCAATGCCACCATTTTTGCCTGCTCTTGAGCCACTCTCGGGAATTGAGCCCGATCGTTTACATCGATCTGTGGGGTGGGTCGGAGATCAGACCTCCCCGAGATGGAAGGCACTGGAAGAGGGTCAACAGACAACTGACCCTAGGGCACATCCTGTGACCTTGTAGATTTTCTCTCCTCCTAGGGAGTGTATTTTCTATCACTTAAAAAAAGTAAAGTGTTAGCTCCGGACAGTGAAGAAGGAATAAGGAGCGGGAACGAATGAGGTTCGGCGATCCTTACCATACGAAGTGATAAGTTGTTTGGATAGAGTCCGGATGTTTTCAGAGCCTGTCCCTGGGGTCCGAACCCTCCTTACTGGAACGAAAGACCTCGGGAACGATGACGTGGAGGAGAGGGTCATGGCTGAATAAGGACCTTCCCTGAGGCCAGCAGCCTCCCTAGTCCTTTTCCTTGTAACCCGATTCGGCTCGGATTCGGTGAGCCGAAGAGCCAGAGTTAACTTCCCGGCTAGTCTCTCCGGGGGCTGACTGCCTTAGTTTGATTCAGGGGTGAGGAGGTCGATGGTGTAGCCTCGGCACTCCCTGATGGCGTGTTGATGGTGACGATGAGGATCCGCTTGTTGAAGAAGAAGACTGGTTTGAAGTGCCCGCACTGGTGGCAGGTGTAGCGGACACCAATCCCCTGAGGAATGCTCCGAGCTCTATATAAGATGAAAGGTCAGGAAAAAATAATGATATTAAAAAAAAAGAAAAAAAAGAGACAAGTGAGAAATGATGATGATGACCTTGTTGAGGGTAGGAAACAGTCCTGCCCAGGCTAGAATATTGTTTGATAGGATGAGCGGCAAGTTGGTTATTGAAGTTTATTCAGAGGTTACATTCGACGAGCCTAGGGCGTGGATGGAGTCCGGGGGAGAGGCACTTTTGGTTTTTAGGTTCTCTTTAATAAAGTTTCATGAACCCCGGGGCATTGGAGGGTCGAGGTACCGGACGAAGAAAAATGACTTTTTTCAGTCGTGAATAGATGAGGGGTTACCCGAAGTGAGATGTTTGCCTGCAATTTGGGGAGAGATGTAAAAAAATTCCTTTGTAGGGGATAATTTCAACATCATCCTAAAGGTGTCTAAGGAGAGAGGGATGCCGTGTAACTACATAAAAAGGTGAAGCCAGCAATGACCCGAAGTGCGTTTGGAGTCAGTTGGGATATGCTGATATGCCAGTGGTTGGATAGGTTGCTTTTATGGGGTGATATTGGGAGCCTCAACCCTGCCTCAAGTTGTTCCTGATAGACTGTTAAATAACCAGGAGGTGGCAGGTGGCCTCGGTCCTCGGGGGTCTGGAGTTTGATGTGCACGTTCTTGGTCAGGAAAAACGGCATCTATCCCTAAGGATTTTGATATCCTCAGGTTCGAGGGAATTTGATACATTTTGTGTTTGGAGGTTAGGGTGATCGTTTTGTGGAGATTCGGTAAAGAGAGGATCAGGAGGAAAATTTAATGGCACTGCTGCCAGAAGGACTTCGTCGAAAGAATTTAACATCTTGTCAACGGCGTTTATAGGGGAAGGGGGAATCGACGTGCTAATAAGAGAAATGGGAGTGAACGTACCGGCCATGGTCTTCTGTTTTAAGGGCGTGTGGGAATTTTTGGGAGAACTCCTAGTGGTGTCCAGTAGTGACGTAGAGCAGCGGTCAGAAATCGGCAACTGTAGAACAGCAGAGGACAGAAGAAAGGGGACTAGAGGATGAGAGTGAAGGGGGGAAAGTGTGTGAGTCTCTGGGGGAGTAGTGGTGTAAAGTGAGTAAGGAAAATAGGTTGGGGGAAATAAAGTAAAGTGAGTAAGGGAAAGAAAGATGATTTGGGGGTGAATGGGGGTATAAATAGGAGGGTTTTCTTCCAGAATGTTCAATGGTTCTGGGGGAAAAATTGACGTTTTCGAGATGAAAAAAAGCGTTTAGGTGGGAAAAGCGAGGCGTTATGGCATAATAAACGAGGTATGGAGTGAAAAACGAGAAGTGGTGCGGGTGTTACGGAGTGTAAAACGAGGCATTTTGCAGCAAAATCAAAGCGAATTATGCAGCTCTATAAATACGAATTCAGTTCATGGGGACTCAGCGAAAACGTCACCCTTGAGTTAATGCTGTAGTTACGCCCACCGAGGATCCAAAGGGTCGTTACGACCTCGGGTCGGCAAGTGCGGGGTACTAAGTGCTCCGAAGTTCTGCACCTCAGTATAACAGTCTTGGTTGTCATCGGTTGGGGACTGTGAACAGTCGCTTTCAACTCTTCACAGCCCCTAGCCGTGAGGATACACACCAAGCCGAGGGGACTATTGATAATGTGCATTAGTGACACATAGCGTATTACCTAGATTGTTCTAGAAATGCCTACGTGGCATGCGCCTCATTAAGGGCAATTATGTAATTCAGTTTCAGCTGGACTAGCATAGAGTTAGCCTTATACCTCCTTATGTAATTCTATAAATAAGGGGTTTGAGTGCTACTAAAAAAGGACCAAAACTCAGATAATCAAATACACTTTTGACATTCAGCTCTTCCACTTTCTATCTCCTGCTTATAATCTAATTCTAACTTCTTCACCCTACATCCAATTTTGATTTTATGAATTGAAGTTATATGCATGGTATCAAATTAGGACTCTTTTGATTGTTTGTTCACTACAAAAAATTACGCGATTAGCAACGTATTTAGCTACGAAAAATTGCTGAAACTTCGTTGCTAAATAATGCAGCCACGAATTTAGCAACGAAAAAAATTTCGTGGTAATTATGCTCGTGGGTAACTGGAATAGCAACAAAATTGATAATTTCGTTGCTAATCAGCAACGAATAATATTCAACGGTAATTTCGTTGCAAATTAGAAACGAATATAGCAACGAATTATTCCACTGTATTTAGCCACAAAATTAGCATCGAAATTTGGGCAACGTATTTTGCAACGAATTGTTTCGTGGCAAATTAGCAACGAATTTTGCTACAAATACCAACAAAATCTTTCTTTCAGAATAAAAATAGGATTCCAGTTTCCAACGAATTTAGCAACGAAAATATTTAAAAAAATATTATATATTTTTCAGAATTAGCAACGAATATACCAACGAATTTTTTATAAAAATATACAAAAATATTTAATATTTTGGATTTTTCTTGACCTAATTTTTTATTTTATAGTTAAATTTACTTGTACAAACTTATAAGCCCAAAACTGTATAGAAATATAACAAAAGCGCAATATAATTAACAAAATACGATGTTTAACAACCAAAATCAAAGATTCACACATACAAATTTTGTTTATAACAAAACAACACTACAAAAGCTAGGTCGTAGAAGAGCTAGGTAGTAGATGGTCTAGTTGGACCGTGAATGATAGAGGGTCCGCTCGAACTGCCGTCCCCTTGATTAGTATCCAAACTCTTGCCATGTACTTGCATGAAGACTGCCATCATTTCATCCATTCTCTTGCGCATATCCTCCATCTGGTCATCTTTTTTTTGAAGTGTGTCCTGCATATTATGAATCTGTTCCTTGAGTTGTTCTAACTCAATCTGGCCAACAGGAGGAGGAGGAGGTGGAGGTGGAGGTGGAGGTGGAGGTGAAGGCGGAGCAGATGAACATCCAGTATTGGCACGGATAGAAGATGTATACTCTTTGGCCAATGAACCCATAGGGAGACACTCTCCCAAACTTAATTCCACCAATAGTTATTCACGATTTATAACTAACTAAAAGCAATNGTACTATCTGTCTGTAAAAAAGAAAAAAGAAAAGAAAATAAAATAAAATAAAAAAGTTAGCACCCAATCACTTTATAAAAATTTAATACTAAAACTTAATGAGAAAAAAAAAATTTTAATATTTACTAAACATACCATCCTTCGTTTGTGTTCCTGGATGTTGACTGATCCACCGGCATATGGAGCCATCCTTGCAGCATCGGAATAAGTTTTTACAGACAGATAGATTGGGTGTCTAACTTTTATATTTAGTAAATATATTCCAGCCTTTTTTCTTTGAAGCCAGACTTCCTCAGCCATGAAATCTGGCTTCTTCATATCCTTCTTGGCCTTTGCCATGGTGGTGCGCAAACAATCTCCAACTTTTTTTTTGAAGATCCTAAAGATCTCACAATTGTTCTTGTCTTCCCATGAATAGCGGCGCTACAAAGTTTAGGAAAAAAATAAATAAACAACAATATAGGTAATAGAGGAAAATAAACAAAAAATAATACACATTTTTACCTTAAACTCATTCCACCACAAAGTCACGTACATTCAATGGTGCGATCGTCCAGATTGATAAATTTATCATGCTATACGGGACATGCATGACTATCTCTTATGCGGATTTGTTTATTTTCCTCCGAAAACCTACAACGATTTGTCGTTGGAAAAAATAGATCCTAAAATAGTAATATGTAAAATAGATTTAAAACTACTAATATAGTATACTTACACACATTGTTAGGTGTATATGAGCTGCCTAACAAATGTTGGCGGCACGAGTATCAGTGTGTTGCCCTGCTGAGATTGAAGTATGCGCAATTCTGCCATAAGCCTCGCAATCGAAATATGACTCATGCTAGTCGATCTCTCATAATAGCAACAAAATGGGGGGAAACGACACTTAAGAAATGTACAATTTTGCACAATTATAGAATGCAATTCTACAGAATTGCAAACTTCAAATTTTGCAATTTTGCAGAATTCTCTAGTCTGCGATTCGCAGATTATGCATTTGCGAAATGGATTCGCATTTACGAAATGCATTCGCGAATGCGAATCCATTTCGAAGCTGCAGAATGCATTTCGAAGCTGAGAAATGGACTCTGCAGTTCTGAGAACTAGATTCTGCATTCCACGAAATGCATTCGCGATTCTGCGAGAGATTCGCAATTCCGCGAACTAGATTCGCAATTCCGCGAAATGCATTCGCAGTGCGAAATGGACTCTGCAGTTTTGTAAATCTCTAGTCTGCAATGCTGGTGAAATGAATTCTGCAGTTATGTTGAAGTGAATTCTGCATTGAAACTGTCATATAGAAAAACATCTAATTGTATGTAGTTTCAAGATCCAAATGTTGCTTTCATCTCGGAAATCCCAGTAAGCTTTATTTTTTTTTTGAAGCCCCAAAAATACACATGGTTTTCTCCATTTTATTAACAATATAAGAGTTGAACAACAATTGTATTCAAGATTTAGAAAGAAATGAAAAGTTCCGTGTCAATAGCCTAATTTGAAATCCTCGCCTGTTAAAAGTATGTTTTGCTTACCGAAATGATGCCATAACTGCTTAACCAAAGAGATTTAAAAATCTTGGTCTTCAATGGTTTTCAAATGTTGTTGCTCCCTTTGCCAACCGAGGAAATTGAAACAAGAATCAAAATATATCATTCATAGTGCAAAAATTCAACCCATGCCAAGTAATAGAAAAACTGTACTCTCCTCAAAAATTTCCATACCAAGAAAATGCGTGAGGCCTTCAAGACCTTCTGGATCGTTGAAAGCACCAACACCAACGTTCCTCGAAGCACCACACTGAAACTCCAAGAAATCGCATCATCTTCCCCAAAAAAATTCAAAAAAAAAAAAAAAATCAAGATTGATGTCTTCCAATCAGTACATTTTAAGGGGAAAAAGGAAAAGGGAGAAGGAGATGGAAGAGGGGAAACTTATGCAGATCTTCAAAAAATGAAGAGGAGATGAAAAATTAGAGAGAATTTGGAATTTGGGGGAAGGGGAATTTAGGGTGGATGGGCGGATAACTGAAGTTTGGGGGAAAAAAAGAAAAATATGAGGAGGATAAAAAAAAAAACAATACTGCAAAAAGCGGGTTTATGTTTTGCAGTATTGTTTTTGTTTTTTTTTCTCAGAATTTTTTTTGTGTACCTTTCTTTTATGTTATCGTTTAAATTATAAATTTTTAATTTTACACGGTATTTACTCATAAATGTCTCACTAATTATTTTTTAAGGCATTCAATAGAAAAAAAATAAATATACTCATATAAAGGTATTTTCTTGTAGTGATTACTATGATTTGGATATATAATTGTATTAAAAACTTATACCATGTTCCATATTAAAATAGGTGATAAAACTTATTTTGTTAAATCTGAATGAGTATAGTTTGCAAACAATTAAGAAGTATTACCTTTATATGAGTATATTTATTTTTTTCTATTGAAATACACTTGATATATATATTTACTTTTATGAATAATTAATTGGTAATTAAATTGATAGAATCCTTAATTAAGGTGTATCGAATATTCAAAAGTTATCGAGATAGTTATATGATTTATTATAGTATTGCTTTTAGTTAGTTATAAATCGAAAATAACTAAAAAAATATAGTGAAATAATAATAATAGCATAAAACTTTAACATATAAATGGAATGCTATCAGGGTAGAGTACTGCAGGCCTTCTTGGGTGTCCTATATAAATGGAGTCTCCTACCAGGGACATCTAGACTGTATAAGACGTAGTTCTTTTGCCCTAATTATACCTGATTCTAGTCTAATCAATTGTTGTTACGTATGCAGAGATGAGTTTATATATATAAATATATATTAAAAAATTTCATCTACTTATTCCGTAGATGAAATTGCATTTTTTACAAACTATAAATCAACTTAATTTTTTTTTATATATATGAATAGGTATACAAATAAAAATCAACAAAGTTTTTTTTTTTAAATATGAACAAATTAAACTTGGTAAATATATATATACATACATACATATATATATATATATATATATATATGCATGCATGTATGTATGTATCATAGATACATATATGTATATATGGAATGCGTACAAAAAAAAGATACAAGTGTAGTATAATATAAAATTTACTTACGGTGAACTAATCAAAATCAAATTCGTCAGCTTCATCATTGTCGACATCATTGTCTTCTACATCCTCCGATGTGTCATCATCATCATCATCATCATCATCTTCTTCTTCTTCATTAAAACTAGTAATATTGAATTGGGGTAGATGTATTTCAATTTCATCAACGAATACTACTTCACCACTTGGATCCTGCAGTGTTGGGATATCATGCAATTCTGGTTCAATTGGTGCTACAACTCGATCCTGTTGGTATGCCGTATCCTTCCAGTGTTCTTCAACTTTAGAACGAGCTCTTGTCTTGCAAACAGCTAACCAATCAGCACGATCTCGCTTTAGACTTGGATACGGTACATAGTACACTTGAACTGCTTGCTGAGCAAGGATGAATGGATCGTAACTCTTGTAACGCTTCTTATGATTTATTTCTACCAAATTGTACTTGCGATGCACATTCGATCCCTCTAACAGGGTCGTACCAAATACATTTGAACAATACAACACGCATTGCAGGCCCAGGATATTCCACCTCTATGATATTTTCAATTACTCCGTAGAAGTCATTAGAAACACTCTCAACACAAACACCACTATTCATGGTTCCCTTGCCTAATCCATGGGTAGAAGTATGAAAATTATATCCATTAACAAAATATGCCGGCCAACTTCTGACTTGTGAGTTTGGTCCCCAAGCAAGATGGTACAGAATCCCTTTTTCCATGATCTTGTTATTATCACTTAGTATCTGTATGTAAACAACATATCACTTCTCATTCGATAAATACCATGTCATTATATTATTACTCTATATGTAAAGTATTTAGCAAATATCTTACGATCTGTTTGAACCACTCTGCAAAGTGTTCATTACACATTTGGTCAATTCTATGGTCAGGAACACCGTAATATGAAGATCGAAACATCCTATACATGAAAAAGTATTAGAAACTTTAATTTATTTCAATTAAACATGAATGTGAATAATCAAAACTAAAGTACATAATATATATATTCCTAAAACTTACTGAACATATGGCTCGACTTCGGGGCAATTTAACAAGATATATATGTGAGAATTCGTCTTTCTACATCAATTAAGTAGCTGTCATTTACATAAACTGCAGATCTACCTAAATAATTAAAAATAGAGAACGAAGGAACATTTGGACCTGACAGGTCCTTCATGTTCCTACCGGCTAGATTTTTCTTCGATTGAACATGCGGCTCGAAATAGTACGATGCAAAGGTTGTTACCTCTTCCACAATGTACGCATTGCAAATTGAGGCTTCAATGCACGCCTTATTCTTAATCTTTTTTTTTAGGTGAAACAAGAATCTACAGATGAATGTAACATATTTAATACAAACACATTAAAACAAATAAAATTATTCAAGAATAATCATTGTACCTTTCGAACGGTACATCCACCGATATTGTATCTTGGACCTCGCAATTCTTGCGTCGTATGGCAAGTGGATTATCATATGCTCCATAGAGTCAAAAAAAGCCGGTGGAAAAATCCTGCAAACAGGTTACAGAGGATTACGGGAGCATTGTTCTCAAGTTTCTGCATGTTTGTTACGGTTAACGATGTTGAACAAAGGTCTCGAAAGAATATGCAGACGTCATAAGGTGACCATACAAATAGTGGTACAAACTCCTTAAAGGCAATAGGGAGTAGCCTTTCCATAAATACGTGATGTCATGACTTTTCCTTAAAAAATAATAGTGAATTTCATCTATGGAATAAGTAGATGTCTCTTATACACATCTAGATGTTATAAGAGACAGGATTAAGTTCAAGTACGTGAAAAAATTATATTATAATTTTTTAAGCATGTTTACATTGACCAAAAATGGGAAACGCGCTAGTATGTCTACTTCTATTGTGGCATCTTATATCTCGTAAATCCTTTCTCGCATTCAAATTGTCCTTTGTCTTCCCAGTGATATCCATTACAAGTGTTCAAGATATTGTCAAATACATTCTTCTCAATATGCATGACGTCTGCATTATGAGGTACAAGATTTGTACTCCAGTATGGCAAATCCCAAAATATGCTTCTTTTTGTCCACTTGTGGTATTCCCCGTATCCATCAGGCATGCGCTGCATATCATCATGTGCTCTCTTCAAATGTTCAACTCGCGCAAAAATTTCTGTCCTGACAGTCGCAATGGTGGCGGAGTTGAAATCAACTTTTTTTTTGGTAAAATGCTGTCTCTGATACACATATAAGACAGCATCACGACTGGGGACGTATTTCGCATGAAAGATGCAACTTTCCTGGACCGTGAATATATCCAAATGCATAGTAATGCTGTCCGGGTCATATACACACTGCAAGCCTTCTTGGAAGTCACACACAAGATCATACACATCTGCAGGAAAATAATTCACCGTCCATAAAAGTGCATCTTCTATGACGAAATACGTCCCCAGTCGTGATGTCCCTGGTAGGAACTCCTTGGTACCACTTAAACTGGTGCAATTCTTCAATCAATGGCTGCATGTACACATCAATAAGTTTCTTTGGATTATGAGGACCAGGTATAATTAGTGTTAGAAACATGTATGGTTCCTTCATACACATTTCTGGTGGTAGATTATAAGGATACTACCTTAACAGGCCAACACGAATATGTCTTTCCAAATTTACCAAAAAGATGCAAATCCGTCAGCACGGTATGTGCCTAAGCGATACATGACGAGTTTCTGTTGCAAAATCTAAATGAATCCTTGTCAAAGTGTTTCCACACCTCTGCATCTAAAGGATGACACATCGTCATCGTCGCTGTTGCAGACAAATTTGGGCATACATTTATTCTCCTAACTGGAAGATCTAAAGTTTTAACCAAATTCCTTACCTCATTGAAGTCGTTAGGCATTATATTGTCATCCGGCATCGTCTCGCGCATCAATTGCAACTGTCTCTTATACAATTCTCAGACATATTATTCAGGCCTTAGCATTTAGAGCAAGGAGTCGCAAGCCAAACAATGTTTCAACAAGATCCGCTATACAAGGATGATCTGGAGCCTTCATTGCAGAAGGGTTTCGCTCACAAAACCCTTCTTCATTTCCCATCCTTGTTAGCGGATCTTGTTGGAACACTGTTTGGCTTGTACCTCCTTGCTCAAAAGAGTGCTCATAACTAGTACTACTCTGACCCCAGTTTGGACCGGTATTTTGTCTTACGGCATCAAAGACCATCCTTTGATAGGGATTGAATTGGTTATAATCATCAAATGGCTGAGTTACAGGAGCTTGCACATTACTGGAATTGGCATATTCCTGAATAAAATTTCACCGTGACAAGTCCACTTGTAATAGTTTGACACGAATCCAGTAACCTGCAAGGTGCTCTCTAACTTTATCCAAGGCTTGAAATTTAAAATTCTTGCATTTGGAACATGAACACCTAATATTGCTTCCATCCTTGTACTGAAATTGTTCACTTGCAAATGTCAAAAATTCTTCTACACCTGTGCAAAACTCTTCCGTAAATCCTCGACGACCAGGTATATTCTTCTTATACATCCATTGCCTATTTTGTTCCATTCTTAATTTGTCCTGCATAAATTCACACAACAATTATCACAAATTAAATTATAACACACACACACACACATATTTCTCAATTAACGAATATATATATATATATATAGATTACATTAGAAACTTGTAAAACTTTAATTACGTGCAAATCAAGTAGTCCGTAGATTATTAAATTTAAAATCAAAATATTAAAATAAAATTAAAGATTTAAACTTACTTCACCAAAATCAAATAATCTCCACAAAATTTTTCACCACCAACGGCTACCAACCAACTCGTTTAAAGTTTTGATGTTTATCTTGCATACAAAACAAAAATTTTGGAAGCTACAAAATTTAGAAAAAAGTAGTGAGTAAGTTTCAATTAAAAAAAAAAAATGAAGGAAGTTGTTATATAGCTGAAATACCAACGTTTTTTGCAACGAAAATATTTGTTGCTAAAATTTCTTAACGAATTTTCCAACGAAAATATAAATCGTTGCTATACCTACCGTCAACACGTGATGCACGAGTTTACCAACGTTTTTTTCCACAAACTAGTCGTTGCAAATATTAGCAACGAAATTAGGCACAAATTATTGCCACGAAGTAATGTTTTTAGCCACGAAGAATCTATCGTTGGTAATTTTACCAACGAATTTAGCCACGAATTAATCTTACGAATTTTGCAACAAATTTTACAATGAAAATTTTTGTTGCTAAGATAGCCACGATTTTAGCCACGAAATGTTGGTGACAAATGTTGTTTGCCATTGTAGAAATGAATTATTTCGTGGCCATAATTCGTTGGTAATTACGTTGCTAATTAGTATCGAAAAATTTTCGTTCCTAAATTTCGTAGCTAATCCGCAGTTTTTTTGTAGTGGTTTGATTTTCCCTAGCACTGTCTATATTTATCTAATTTTGTTATACAACATTGATGTTAGTGGACTAAATCTGATTAAGAGAAAACTTTGGAACTATTTTGATGTCAATTTAATGTAGAAAACATGCTTCTAGGAATGCTCCTATCATGTTTGCAAAAATTCCTGTTAAAAATAAAAACAAAGAGAATGAAGATTAAGATCTTGTGTGTGACTTCGTGTCTCTGTGTGTGTGTGAGACGGTGACTGTCTTCTCCGGAAGTCAAGGGGAAGAGAGAGGGCGCCTTGAATCCAAAGAAGAAGGATTGATGTTTTTTTTTTTCTTTCTTAAATGCTTTTGGAAATTGATTTTGTTAAGGATATGTTTTAGTTGAAGGATTTTGGCAACTGAAGAGCGCTTATTTACTTTTTTGGGTGCTTATTTACTTCAATCAGATGTAACGAGGTGTGATTAATTTTTTCCGTGCTTAATCTGTTAAATGGTTATAGCATATTATTATTTTTATTGTACTAATGGTAATTCCTTATTATTTCATTTTAGCAATTTGTCTGCGATTAGAACACCTGACAAACAACGGTTTTTTTTTTTTTTATTTAGCTTAGTTGAGATTATGCATTTTATTATCATTTTAATTAAATTGAATATGAGATAATTCAGTTAATGGAATGATTCTTAGTTGTTGATCTCAAAATTTTATTATTTAAACCGTATTGTGTGAATTCTATATGAAGTGCTATTAAATTATTTTCTTATTTTCATTTTAATGAGGACATATGTGCTCATGCATGCTTTTGTACACTAAGTGTCCAGTATAATCTTCTTGCCTTTATAAATGATTTTTCTGGGATGATTAAGTAGGAAAAATCTATAAAAGTAGAAAAGTAATAAGCTAACAGTTTGGCAACGGCATAGCTTCAAATGTTTTGTCAAATATATGACGTTTGATTAATAGATTCAAATTATTTTCTTTTTTTAGTATGAATGATATATGTGGCAATCGATGCTTAATTACCTTAATTTGTGATAGCGAGCTATTATGGCTAGTGAATTTGTATTCAGGATTATCTATATATTTGAGAGTCTTGACGTGGGGATAAACTGTTATCCCGTCTAAAAAAATATACTATAAAACTTTTTAAAATAACTGAAATAGGATGGTTTAATATTCTACTTAATGTAATTATGGCAAGATGGTTTCTTTATTATGTTTTTTGTTCATTTTGTAGATTGCATTTTACTGTTAATGGCGGGAGTACCATACGGATTATAGTGGCCAATTGGAAAAAGTGAAGCATATGGAAATATTTGATCCAGAAGCACGTCATATATTTGTGTAGAAGGAGGATCCAAATGCAGATAGTAATCAAATGTCTGAGAGAAAAGAGTTTATATAATAAGGGAGCAATAAGTGATGGCTTGTATATTATCTTTTTATTGTGAAGAAAGAAATACCAATTTTTATGGGTATTAATTATAACGTGAGGTTCTTTGTGTGTATTAATTACAACTTTTTTCATTGCATACTTAGAGCATTTCAAATGTTATTTGCTTAAAAAACACGACAAGATTCTCTGGCATGTGCATTCCTTATTTTAAGTTAAAGAAGTTGAATACACATCACGTATGTAATTGCACTAATATAGATAGTTTTTGGATTTTGAGAGGAAATGGTTAGCTTAAATTAGGGGTGTCAATTTCGAACATAACACGAATACGACACAAAATTAACAGATTTAACACGACTAAAATTTAATTGGGTTGATATTAGATCTATACGTTAATGACTCAAAATTAAACGAATCGTATTGTGTCAACCCACAAAGTAACCCAATAACCTATTATATTATTAGATAACTTGACACGACATATTTAATTCGTTAGTATATCGGATAACGCAAACGACCCATTGATTATAGTTGGACATTTATAAAAATTTGATAGAATAATACACCTTTTTATGACATATTGTGTTATTTGAGTGAATAAGTTAATGAATTAATTGTGAGTTATCGTATCATTCAAAATAAATTAAATAATTTTTTTATTTTTGTAAAATGATTAACGGGATAATAAATTGTCTCGAGTCAACATTTTAATAAAAGAGTCATCGACATAACACATCTTTAATGAGCCGTATTCAAATTTAAATTTTTTAACACAACTCAATAGAACACGATACGAGAAGGACCCAAACTACTCATTATGACCCTAGCTGAGATAGTCTTATTTTCTTTATTATCTCTGGCTTATGTTACTAAATTTCGTTCAAAAGTCAACTTAAATCAAAATGTACACCATTCATCTTTCTGTAAATGTAAAGTGCACTTTCTAGAACTAGTTAAAGCATCATGTGTTCGGTCATTATTTCACAGTTGATCCAGTATACTCTACTTTTGCAATTTTAACATGAATATATAAATATAATACTATTAAAGCTTTGTATATCTAAAAATGTACAAATTTACAAAACAAAAAAAAAAAAAAAAGACATGGCTCTCACTCACGGCTCAAACTAATTGAGATTGACTTATGTCATGGTTACTTCAAAATTTTTAAAATTATGATTTTTTTCTCATTAAAATTTTTTAAATTATTATTACACTATCATGTAAAATTAGATTTTGCCTTCTTCTTAAAATAAAATTAGAGACTATAAAAAAATTGTATTCTATGTATGTGTTTATATAATTTTATTCCACAAAAGTTTCAAAAAATATATTATTTTCTTGATTTTTTTTAAAAAGAATTTCAATAACACCTTTAAAAAAAAATAAACTTCTTCTCGTAAATTTTTATAAAATTATAAAATTTTCTCTCCAAATATATATCTAAATAATTTTTATCCCCAAAATTCAACTCCTAGATCCTGACTTACATCTGATAATTGGTCCATCCAATGACCCCCAGTAACTACACTAACTGTATAATCTAATAAAAATAATCTTCCACTATTTATCTAATTCCTAAAAATGTGGCCCTTTGAATACCCCAATAACCAGCTAATGACCGCTAATAACCACACTACGTAATTTAACAAATACAGTCTTCCACTATTTACCTAATTTCTAAAATTGTGGCACTTTAAATACCCTGGTAACCACATGTATCTAATTTAGTAAAAAAATAAAAAAAGATATCCACCATTTATTTAATTTCTAAAAATGTGGCACTTTGAATGCATTATGTATTTTAACAAAAAAACTCTTCCCGCATTTATCATTTGTTCTTGAAGAATTTAATAAAGAGAAAATATACACACATCTAGATTTTATAATACTTAATTGTTTAAACTGTTTAATAAGACGTCATATAGCCTAAATTTTGAAGAATTTCATAATGAAATTGTGTTATCAACCGTTAGTATAATCACATGGTATTCATTTGTATTCCAAATCAAGTTGAATAATTGCAATTTGAAAATATGATATCAATAGATTTTTAGATACATTTACACAGAGGTTTCAATGTGAACGACCTCTAGAAACAAACTTAGTCATCATATGTTCAAATGAGACTCTAGATGAATCAAATCCTCAAAAGAAAATTTGTTAATTGAACTAATATTATTTGAAGCTTAAAAATTTCAATTTTTAGAACCTTTTTTATATTTAACTTTTTGTTATGTTGCTATAAAGTGAGAATGGGCAAAAGTTCATATTGATATTCATGCAAATTTGGATATGCAGTCAGAAAAAAATGGAGGAAGAGGAAAAGAAGTTTCAAAGTATTCAATTATATTTCTTTATTATTATCTATTACATTTACTATTTATCTATGATTGAATTAGATATTCAACTTTACTCTAAAACTAATGCGTTTTGTGATTCTTCTAACAAATAATGAATTTTAAAAGTTTGAAAATAACAAAATTTATAAATTTGGAGTAGTTTTTTCAAATATGAATAAAATTGAAAAAATATTATTTTTCTAAAATTTGATAATAGAAGACATCAATTTTACATCTATTCTTGTTCAAGGAATGGATTAAAAACAAGTATATATAATAAAGTTGACGCATTCACTCTCGCTCCAATCCTCTCTCTACATCTAATTGGTACGTAAATTAAAGACACTCTCTAAACCCTTCCACAAATTTTTCTCTCACATCTCCCTACTTCACAAATTCATGCCTCCATCTCTTTTCAATTCCATAAATGTTATCAAGATATCCTCATATCTATTCTCAAATTCAATCCGTCCCCTTCATCCATCCATCTCTTTTTTCAATTTTAAATTCAGAAAATGTTCAAAGTTATCAATGATATTCTCTACGTTATCCCTAATGGAGTAAGGTGAGGGTTTCTGTTATGCATGACCTGATTAGTGTAAATTAACTATGTAGGATTCTTTCCGCTTTTTCTTGATCATCAAGAGGTGATTGATTTTATTTATTTATTTATTTATATTTTTTTTAAAGATTGAAAGCCAAAAAGAAAAATCAGAAGAGGCAGTAAAGGAACCCAGATTTGCAGAAAATTTTTATTTTAGTCAATCCATAGTTACAACTCAACCAATAGGAGTGTGTTACTTAGAATATAGGGCTCATTTTTTTGAATAAAGTAGCTTTCTTATTTTTTCAAAAAATATAAACCTTCCACTCTAAATAAAAAACTCTCATTATTTAAAGAGCAACTATTTATACATATTTAATAATTACTCTTAATCCACGTAAAATTTATCATATTTGCATGACAAAGAGCGAGGTGGATAATTTGGCTGACGGGTTCAGATGGAGAAAGTACAGCCAAAAAGCAGTCAAAAATAGCTCTTTCCGAGGTACTATTACATATATTCATTATTAAGACGCTCAAATATGAGTAAATTTCATGTTTCTTATTATTTCATTTTGAAAACAAAAACGAACCAAGGCGCTAGCATTTGAAAAGGCTATTAACTTTCAAAATTTATGAGATTATCCTGGATAGAGTATAAGCGTTGATGGGATTATATGATTGAAAATACTATTACGGGTATGATTCAAAAATTTGAAGGATTATGTCAATCTATTTTTTTTTTTTTTTTTTTTTTTTTTGCTGTCTTTATAAGTTCGTTTCAGATTTTTGAACCTAAACTAAGGGTCTGAATATCAATGATCAGCTGCCCAATCTAATCAGCCAGTACCTAATCTAGCTTGATTAGATTTGGTTCGCTGCAAATTGCTTTAAATTTTCAATAATTCTTTTTTAGCAATTACTTGTTTGAATATAAGACATCTGATTTGTTAGTGATATATATTGTGGTATTTTGTCATAAATCGGTGAAAATTTGAATCTTTTGAGTGAAAAATTGAATATTTTGATTGTAAGTGAGGAATGTATTTGCCTTTTTAAGGCAGTTGTTATATCTTATCATTGTCATCAAACCGGTGAGTGATTGTACTTATTATTTATTTATTTTTTGGATGAAATATAATCTGATTACAGTTTTCTATAGTTTCGAAGGAGGTGGAGACAAATAAATTGGCAATTTTGAAGATTGTGAATTTAGTTGAAGAAGCCAAGCTTGCTAGCTATGCTGTTCTCAGTATCTCCAAATTTCTTATCACTAGGGGAGATTCTTAGGTGGATCGAATTCATACAATAGTGTATGGACTCTTTGGTTTTGAATTAGCCACATCACCCAAAGATGCTCTTCTCAGTATCTCCAAATTTCTTATCACTAGGAGAAGATTCTTAAGTAGATCGAATTCATACAATAGTACATGGACTCATTGGTACTGAATCAGCCACATCACCCAAATTGGGTGATGTGGCTGATTCAAGACCAAAGAATCCATGACATAGTGCCATAGATCGGGTCCATCTAAGAATTTTTCATCATAAGGGATGTCACTGGTGCATGATGCATGTAATTTTATTTGTATACTCTTTTGTAGTTTGATTTTTTCATAGAAAAAGATTTCCAATATAGGGAAAGACTTAAGTAGATATGGTCTTTGACCCCACTTGTAGACCTTGTGGTGTGGATTAAATGTTATGGAATTTTATGACATAAGTTGATGTAAGTAAGATTCTATAAGATTTAATCTTGACCGCAGGATCTACAGGTAGAGTCAAAGATCGGGTTTATGTAAGTTTTTTTCTCCAATATATGATCTAAGAGTTTGTGGCCACCAATGATGTGAATGCTCTCTTTTGCTCTCGTAGCAGCACCAAATGAGAATAGATATTATCTATCATATATATAAAAACAAGAACTCTATTAATAACGGAGAAAAAAAGGTGGGCCGCTTTCGCCTTACACGCACCGCCCCATCGCATAAAGCTTTTGTCCAATTCTAAGATTGGGCACTGGTCAGGGAAAAAATAGCCCAAATCAAACAAGAAGCTCACAGGAGCATTGATTGGTTCAGGAGCTTCTCCGCTTGATCCTTAACCTCGCTTGTTTTTTTTTTTTTTCCAGTTCTCTTTTATCGAATTAAGAAAGGAAAGTTGAGCATTTACAAGTGCAGTGGATACTCAACTTCTTCAGTATAGACTAATTGAGACAATATCCCCTAGGCCTCAATAAATGTAGCAATCAAGATTTGAGATTTTTGACAAAGTGAGATGGTTTTGAAGAAGTTGTCGGGCTTATCGATGTGTTCCTTTACCTTTTTGTTTATAGATGGCTCCTTTTCAATTTGCTACAATGCTGCCAGATTGAAGCCTCTTGACTACAATTCTTTGGCTAATTTCTTAATTATTGTATTTCATAATTTATAGGATCTTATTTTTATTGATGTACAGACTATTTAACTAGGTCAATATTCTGAATATTCAATGTTATGTAATGTAATACTGTTTCACTAACCTTTTGCATAAATAGGTTAACTATGGTGTTTGTTATCAGCCATTAGTATTAGGTATGTTGAGAATTTCATTGTCGTTAGCGGTTTAATTATTGTAAAGCTGCAAGCATGAAGGAAGCACGTATTTTATATTTTTTGAAATGTTGGTATGTGTTCAAAAACAAATCCAGCCCATATTCATCCAAATATGGGATCATAATGGTTTTAGAGAAAAGGTAGGACACTAAATTGTGCACGTTAACTAGCTCTAAACAACAAACACATACATGTGTTAATAACATTCATCGTAGACATTCTTTAGAAGATCCATCACTAAGGATTGAAGTAGTATATATACATCAAGGTTACTTAATTTATTTACACAAAAAAATTAATTTAAGATTGTATCTTTAGAGTATCGATTAATTTGGTCTTTTATCACAACATATTCTCTTCAAGTTACTTATCTTTAAATAAATTAACCAATACAAGACTTACGATTAAAATTACGAACAAATTAATAGACCAAACTAAGTGATTATCATGTGGCCATTAATTTGCAGTAGATGTGTTGTCAACGACTCTATTACTTTGCCCATAATTTCTATCACAAATCTTAAATTAGATTACTTTTTTCAAGCATAATGAACCAGATTAGTTTTTTTGATAAATAAGGAACTAAATTGGTAAATACCCTAAAGATAAGTAACTGAATTAGTCTTTTTTTCCAATTCATTTTTGTGTCTTGTTGAAACTCTAATGCAAAGAAAATTAATACATGGACAAGGAGGGAAAAAATAGATTGAGTAACCAGTGCCACACCATAGTTCTGCTGTCAAGGGATTGTTGCATCCCTTGTATTTAAAGGATGAACTGTGCAATAATAAGGTAATCTGGCAAGAAGTACTCCCTCTGTCTCATTTATATTATCACACTTCTCATATTGGGATGTCACAATAAAAATATTAATATTTACCTAAAATGAATGGTTTGCATTGTTTAAATTTTAAATTTACCCTACTAAAAATTCAAAATATTCTCAATCCCAACAACTAGTGGATCAAACAATCAATTCATCATCACTCCCTCCTATCTTCTCTCTTCTTTATCCTCTCAAACATTTGTCATTTAATGTAAAGTCAATGCAAACCCAAAAAGGACATTATGACCATTTGGTAGAAATATTAAAGTTATCTAAAATTTTATTCAAATGTGTAAAGTGACAAATATATTGGGAGAGAGGGAATATTATAGATCTGGTGGTTCAATAATGTCCAGTATTCACATCTTCAATGTGTTTAAGAGACATAGGAAGTCCTTGTGGATATATACTCAACGAGGGATGTTCTTATGGGTGAATTTAGACCAATAAATCCACAGCACCTATTATGAACTTGATGCACTTAATAATTTTCTTAACTAACAAACAAGTAAAGTCAACATAATTCACACGTAATGCTAATGATATGGAAAGACATTAGGCAGTTACAAAGCGATAATATTTCTTTAATTAAAACATTTATCTCAAATGTATAATTAATTAAAATTATTAGAAGCGGTATGTTAGTTTCTATCTTTATTTAGATAAGGTATTGATCTCTAAAATCTATCTCTTAGGCATACAAATCTCAATCTCACATATTCATAGGATGGCGTTATTACCAGAGTAAATTGAATCATGCCAGAGCAAAATTGCTCAACTGGACAAAATTACCCTCACAGTCAACAACTCCTGATTCATGGGGACACTTCTTAATCGGGGAAATCAAAATGTCTCACAGGGTCACCATCACTCGTGAAAGGCCAATTCAGACCCCAAAGCATGCAACAATGGCAGTAAAGGTCATAGCCTCATGCTCATGTTAGCCAAGTAATATTTATCATCCGAAATTTAAGATTTCGTTTGGAAAATTTGATCCAGCATATGATATGTGATGATGGCAGAAAATACTATCCAATAACTCGCGGACACATGACCAGTATGTCAATAGTCATCAAACAAACGGAAGGATATTTTGGCAATTTTTATTTAAAATCAAGCGATGAAGATATTCAATACATTCAAGAATTTCAAGGGCCAATTATTATTCCTAAGCCCATGAACTATTCAAATCCATTCTGGTAGAGTATAAATAGTAAGTTGAAAGGTAAACAAAAGGATTCTAATTTCATTCACTCTACTCCACTCTCTACGAATTCAAACTCTCATTTTACTCTCAAATTTCTTTTTATCACCGATTCTGAGTTGAGTGTCAGACCCTTTCCTGGGAGACAAAAACCCCGTCGTTCTTTTTATTGTCGCAGGTTATCGTATCGTGGGTTCGACGCTCGTCAATACCTTTGCTTTGGAGTATTTTTATAATTGCACTTTGGACTTTAATTTTATATTTTGGTGCAAAATTATTTGCGCATCAACATTTGGTGTCGTCTGTGGGAACAAAACAAGAAGCCATCTTGAGTCTTTACCTATGACTCCTAACACGCGCAACACTCACCGCCACAATCTAGATAAAGGGAAAGAGGTTATATCCCAACACTAGTCAAATCAATTAATTAGAATATTTGATCGATGCTACTCTGTCTAAGTTGGGGATCCCGATCTCGAACAAATGATAGAAAGGCAGAAATACAATTGTTAAGGCAATAGAATGCCATGTTAAAGGAGTTACTCATGAAACATTAGCATGAGCAACAAAGTGGTGAATGAGGAAGAGAATATTCGCATACTTCTGGTAGCAACCCCCCCGGGTTGTCCACTCTACACATCATAGCCCCTTGATTAAGAAGATACACTCTCGTGCAATCTATAGGAATAATCAAAGAGGAAGGGAAGTAACTCCAGTCGGGTCTGCCCGACAAGAACGTGAAGGCTGGTCCTCCCGATATTGTTGGTCCCAAAGGGCAACCTAAGAGGGGGGTGAATTAGGTTGTTTCTAAAACAAACCTTTTGATGTGCTTAATAAGAAATGCAAACTTTATGCACCAAATGAACAATTAAGCAAAAATGAATACAATAGATATTCAACAATTTAAGCTTAAATAACAAATAAGAAGATTAAGATTAAGAGTATCAAACCAAACTCCCAAGCTTCTCAAGTTTGGAGTTTACAACCACAAAGAGCTTCTTACAAGGCAACTACCAAGTTCTCAACTTGAAGTTCAGCCACTAAAAGTCTCTTCAAAGTAGGTAAGACAATTACCTCTTGTACACAAATGAGGATCACTATTGCTCACACTAATTTCCTTTAGTTGAGCCAAGAGTTTTACACTCACAACCTCCCTTTGTTACAGTTGTTTTTAGTATCTCTCCACTCTTACACTTGAAGAACTCTTACACTGCTAAGCTCTTTTCACAAAACTACCTACACTATTACAACACTTGTACCCACTATTTCTCCCAAATAGCTCAAGAATTACTTGTAATGAATGTAGAAGTCTCTTCTGTTTAATTCAGGCTTAGGGGTATTTATAGTTGCCCAAAAACTGCTTCCAACAACTTTCCAACGGCTATTTTCTGTTTACTGGAAAACTAGCCGTTGGATCTTTCGGACGGCCTCTGCAAACTTCTGCGTCCGTTCTTTGAGGGTATTCGTTCGGACGTCCGAAGATGCGTCCGAACATGCGTCCGATTGAAGAAAAGTCTTCTAGAAATATGATTGGACGCTGTTTTTTGTCTGAGACTACTTCAATATTCTTTGTGTCGGACGATTACCATCGTCCGAAGTTCTATCTTTCGGACAGTCATTTGCGTCCGTAGAGTCTTCTGGTTGTTTTTTTCGAACGATTATTTGCGTCCGAACCTACCTGTGTTTACTGCACACTTGTTTTCAAACCACTAGTTCGATTTGTTCATCATCAAAACATGATTAATAAAACTGTGGTTCAACCAGTATAAGTCTAGAAGAGAAGCCTCATCTAGGCCAAGTGAAGCCAGACCAAGGAGCCCAAGCAAGGCTGCCTCAGTAGCAAGGGAGAGGGAAAGAACTTGTCAAAGAGAGCAAGTTTTGGCCATGCATACTCAAGAAAGAAGAAGAGCTAAGAAGAAAGTTGGAGGAGTTCCAAGTTCGGGTAGACAAGATGGATGACAAAGAGGGGATGGCTGCCAGATACAAGTACTTCTTGCCATTCACCGATGAGATTATGCAAGAACCCTTCCAAGACATTGGCAAACACCTCATTTTGACTCTTACAATGGAAGTTCGGATCCGTGAGTGCACCTTGATGCTTATTGAGCCAAGATGTGTCTACAAGGTACTTTAGATGTTATCTTGTGTAGAGGATTCCCTAGAACCCTCTAAGGCAAAGCCTCAGATATGATGGTTCAGAGGGTACAAGAAATGAGATATTAGAAGTTTTGATCAACTTGAAGACCTCTTCTTGAACAAATTTGGGAACCAAAAGAGGATTCCAAAGGCAAGGACTCACTTGCTTACTCTTAAGCAAAGGCCAGAAGAATCCCTTCTTGACAACGTGGATCGGTTCAAGAAGAAAACCATTGGGACTCAAGGAGTTACGGAAAATATGCAAACCATGGCATTCTAAAGTGGGGTTAAACCCGGAAAGTTCTCATTTGATCTTAATTTCACTTACCCTCCATCATTAATGAACTTTTCCGTAGGGCCGAAGAGTTTGCTCAAGCAGATGAAGGGGAAAGAAGAAAAAGAGAGTCTGAGGGTGAAAACGGGAAGAAGAGAAAAACAAATGAAGGAGTTAGTGAAGCGGAACCTCCAAAGAAGGTTAGTGTAAGGGATAGGTTATCGGTAACCATTCCTCATAGGAGGAGTCTCGACCATCTTAGAGTTTATACCCCACTTAATACACAACCTTCACACATTTTGGCTATCATAGAGAAAGATCCCTTTGTCAAGTGGTCGGGCCTATGAGGAGTGACCTAGAGCAGCGCAACAAGAATACACATGCTAGATCAAAGATCATGGACATGAGACCAATGATTGTATTTCCCTCAAAAATTTGATTGAAAACTTGATAAGAAGGGGTTACATTAAGCAATTCATCCAAGGGATAGATAGAGGAAGATCACCCCAACACCAAGCACAAAACACAGACAAAGGAGATCGAGGTCCGCCTCGAGGAGAAAGAGTAGCAGGGGTAGAAAATCAATGGAGAATCATCATTCATACTATCTCTGAGGAGGCAACAAATAGTGATACTACTTCATTCCGCAAAATATATGCTTGATAGATAAACTTAGTCCAATCTAGCATGAAAAATCTTAGGTTGTGTCAAGACATAATATTCACCGCGGAGGAGGCGACACAGGTGATTCACCCTTATAGCGTCCCTTGGTAGTGACCTTGCCCGACAACTTGTATTATTACAAATTGTGATGTAAGGAAAACTTTGATAGATAATGGAAGTTCCACAGATATTCTTTTTTATGAAACTTTCAAACAAATGAAATTGGACTTGAAAGACTTGAAACCCGTGACTTATACACATCTTGGTTGGCAAAGAGACGAGGAAGTGGTTGTCTCTTATAGACATCTAGATGTCTTTCGAGTCATGTTTGGTACACCTCCTCAAGATGTCAACTCATAATTGATTTTGTAGTTGCCAAGGCCTCTTTTCCTTACAACATCATTATTGGTAGACCTATGATTGGAGCATTGGTGCTATCTCTTCCTTCCACCACATGAAGATAAAATTTCCAACGAAAAATGGAGTAGGCGAGATAAAAGGGGATCAAATCGCAGCAAAGTAGTGCTATATAGCTTCATTGAAGTCTCTTATAATGAGGTTGTTCCTAGTTGCAATGCTCAACTATTGGAAGAAAAAGAGGAACTCAACCCAAAGGGAGAACCTGTCGAAGAATTTGAAAATGTGCTCTCTTAGATGAAAATGATTCTTGCAAAGTTGTGAAAGTGGGAAAGTCCCTCCTGGGGGACATCAAGGAAGACCTCATTTATTTACTTAGGGAATTCAAAGATCTATTTGCTTGGGATCCCTCGGACATGTTAGGGATTGACCCCGACATTACTATGCATTCTCTCGGTGTAGATCCGAGTTTTAAACCCATCATCCAAAAGAAAAGAAATTTTGGAAAGAAAAGAAGCCAAGCGGTAGAGGAGGAAGTAGACAAGCTCTTGGATGCCAAGATCATAGAAGAAATCCAATTCCCCGAATGGCTGAGCAATGTAGTCATGGTGCCAAAACCAGGGGCTAGGTGAAGGATGTGTGTGGACTCCACAAACTTGAACAAGGCTTGCCCCAAATATTGCTATCCTACATCCCCGCATAGATACCGTGGTAGACTCCACCTCTGGGTGTGAAGTTATGTCCTTGTTGGATGCATACAAAGGGTATTACCAAATCCTTTTGAATCACAATGATATAGGGGCAAAGACCGCCTTCACCACCGACTCTGACACTTATTGTTTCCGTATAATGCCTTTTGGCTTGAAAAATGCCGGAGCCACTTATTAAATGATGGTGGATAGAATGTTTGCCAATCAATTGGCAGAAATATGGAAGCTTACATAGATGACATGTTTGTCAAAAGTAAGTTGAAAGAAGATCATCTGGAGGACCTTCGGGAAACCTTCATTACCATGAGAAAGTTCAAGATAAGGCTAAATCCAGAAAAATGTGCTTTCGGAGTTTCCAGGGGTAAATTTTTGGGATTAATGGTAACTCAAAGAGGCATTGAAGTTAACCCTGAAAAGATCAAGGCCATTCAAGACATGAAACCTCCCAAGGGAATCAAGGAAGTGCAAAGGCTTACGGGACAACTTGCCGCCTTAAGTCATTTCTTATCCAAGTTGGAGATAGAAATTTGCTTTTCTTCAAAGCTTTAAGAAATTGCAAGAATTGTTGATGGACAGAGGAATGCCAAAAATCACGACATAGTTTGAGGAGGTGAAGGAATACTTAGCTTTTCTCCCACTCTTAACTAAGCCAGAACCCGGAGAGACCCTCTACTTATATTTGGCTTGTTCATCTGCGGTAGTGAGCCCCGTTCTCATCAAAGAAGTAGATAAGGTCCGAAAGCTAGTATACTATGTGAGTAAAGTGCTAAGTCATCCAAAAATGTGGTATCCTACCATTGGAAGATTGGCTTTGTCCTTGGCGATGGTGGCGAGAAAGCTTAGGCCCTACTTCTTGAGTCATTCAATTGTAGTTCTTACTAATCACCAACTCAGGTTCATCATCTTGAAGCCTGAAATCTCGGGGAGGTTGGTAAAATGGGACATCGAGCTAAGTGAGTATGACATCCGTTTCCAACCAAGGGCGAAAATCAAGGCACAAGCTTTAAATGATTTCATTTTGGAAGGGGTGGAAGAGAAGAATTTAGAAGATCCAAGTAAGGAGAAAATTCAAAATGTGGCTACCCTTTCTGGGGGGCAAATCATAGACATATTCATCCCTATACAAAATCCATGTGGATGGAGCGAGTAACGCCAAAGGTTGTGGCGCGAGTATTATTCTTACCTCTCCGGAGGGATTCAAGACAAGCTACGCCATAATGTTTGAATTTCAAAAGAGTAAAATGAAACAGAGTATGAAGCCTTAGTATCCTGACTTAGGACTCAAACCTTGTAGTTCAACAAGTTAAAGGAGAGTATGAAGAAATGGAGCTATCCCTACAATTTTACTTAAGCAAGGTGAAGGACTTTATATCACACTTTGAAAAATTTGACATAGTTCATGTAAGTCAAGATCAAAACAAGGAAACGGATGCCTTTTCAAAAATTGCAAGCTCAAGGCATTCCAATGTGTTGAAGGAAGTGTTCTTAGAAGTTCTATAGGAAAGAGGTATAGATCATGGGAGGTCATGGATATCGACTCCATTACAAATTGGATGACCCAATCATTCAATACTTGAAAGAAAGAAAATTGCCCGACAATAAGATTGAGGCTAGTATCAAAGGGTAGAAAGAAAATCGGCCAAGTACTTGTTCATTGATGGAACTTTCTATCGAAGATCTTATTCAATGCCTTATCTTCGGTGTCTAAATCCTTATGAAGCTCAATATGCTTTAGCCGAAGTACACGAGGGTATTTGTGGACACCACGTTGGAGGAAGAGCTCTAGCTCAATAGGTGCAAAGGTAAGGTCATTATTGGCCAAGAATGTTAGAGGATGCCATGAATTATGTGTGGAAATGTGATAAGTGCCAATTTCACTCCAATCAACCTCGCCATCTGGCCGAACAACTTACTGCAATTCTTACTCTATGGCCCTTTGATGTGCGTGGGGTATAGATATCTTGGGTCCTTTTCCAATAGCTCAGGCAAAAAAGAAGTTTGTGGTGGTAACCATCGACTACTTTACTAAATGGGAAGAGGCTGAAGCCTTGGCGAGCATTACTCATCAACAAATCATACAATTCTTTTGGCAGAATGCTATATGTCATTTCGGAATACCCAAGAGCACTTACCTCGAACAATGGCTTGCAATTTCAAGGAGCACCCTTCAAAAAATTTTGCCAAGACTTGGGTATAGAATAATGTTTCTCCTCAATTAGCCATCCTCAAAGTAATGGCTTAGTTGAAGTGACTAATTGCACCATTCTTCAAGGCATTAAGAAGAGGCTTGATGATGCTAAGGGTAAATGAGTGGAAGAGCTCCTAAGTGTTTTGTGGTCATACCGCACCACCTACAAAAATGCTAGCGAAGATACTCCTTTTAACCTCACTTATGGGATTGAGGCACTTATACCTGTGAAAATTGGTATGTCGGGTTTTCGTGTTTACAACTTCAACTTGGAGAAAAATGAAGAAGGGTTGAGATCTAACCTTGACTTACTTGAGGAGGAAAAGAATAAGGCATACTTCAAAATGCAAGAAGGCAAACAAAGGGTAGCTCGATGCTACAACCGGCAAGTCCGAGGTAAGAGATTTCGTGTAGGAGATTGGGATACAAGAAAGGCACTGAGGTGTGCCAACCCCAAACTTCTGGAAAGCTCTTGCCAAATTGAGAAGGTCTTTACGAGATAGTTGAAGCATACTCTAACGGTGACTACAAGTTGAAGACCAATGATGGGAAGCTCATACCTCGCACTTGGAATGCGCAAAACTTAAAAACAAAATTTATTTTCCAACTTTCTTTATTTTGCCTTTGTTTTTTACAATTCCATAAGTCAAGCGACACCTCCGAGGTGAAACAAACATGTGCAACTTGTGAATATTCGCTTTTGCTATTAATGAAAATTACTAAGTTTTTGCTTACATAAGGGCTCAATATTTTGTTTAGAATAGCGATCCTATCCTCTACCCAACCTCCAAGTGCAAAACCATGACTCTCCAGGGTCACTTATTCCCTACGCAAAACAAAATTAAAGATCACTCTCCAGAGTCGGCATGACTTCTCTAGGGGCAAAAGTAAACTTATTCTTGGAGAAGTAGTTCCTTGATTAAATAGGCTCAAAAGAGCGGCCGTAACCCTTCTGGGGGCAAGAAGAATAATTTTCCAAGGAGATTTGCGCCTAAGAAAACCTTAGTAACAATACTAAGGCTTTATTTGGGTGATTTGTGCCTAACATAACTCCTCTAGGAGTGAAAATAAACTTATCTTTGGAAAAGTAGTTCCTTTAAGTAGACTCAAAAGAGTCACCGTAGCCTTTCTGGGGGTGAGAAGAATAATTTTCCTATGAGATTTGCACCTAAGAAAACCTTAGTAACAATATTAAGGCTTTACTTGGGAGATTTGTGCCCAAGATAGCTCTTCCGGGAGCGAAAATAAGCTTATCCTTGGAGAAGTAGTTCATTGATTTAAGTATGCTCAAAAGAGCAACTATAGCCCTTCTAGGGGCGAGAAGAAAAATTTTCCTAGAAGATTTGTGCCTAAGAAAACCTTAGTAACAACACTAAAGCTTTATTTGGAAGATTTGTGCCTAGGATGACCCTTCTAGGGGCGAAAATAAACTTCTACTTCCAGCACAACATAGTTTCTTGGTTAAGTATGCCACCATAGTCATTCTAGGGGAGATGATAAATTTTTCATATAAGAATTTTGCCTATAGTAACTTTGGTTCGATGTAAGATCCATGGTTTACCCTCCGAGGGCGAGAAATTTATTTACTTAAGTGTAGTAATGAACGCTCAACCTCACAAACTTAGTCACTTGAAAAATATTCAAGTGTATAAGGGGGGCAAAGGTGTATGTGGAGATGCTTGAAGAAAAATAAAAGCACAAACTATCGAAGGAAAGTCACGATAGCATATAAACAATAGAAAAGCAGAGCATAGATGGAGTTGGTACAAGGGAAGGTCCTAACTCAAAGCCAAGCAACCAATCAAAAACAAGTACAAAGGAAAACAAGTAACATAATACTAGCCGAAAATAGATTGTATAACATTTAAGAGACCCGGGCATTAAGTCCTCCAAAAAGGTAAAATAGCTAAACTAAGTGCTAAGCTTAGCTGCTTCGTCTTCAGGGGGAACTCCCAAACAGAGCTAGGGTGAAGAGGGGTAGAAAGAACTAAGCCTTGAAGTAAGTCTTCAATATCCAAGATTAGATACTTCTTCTTCACATAGGACAAGGTCCGATCATAACCCTCGTCGAAATACCTCATGCTACGGTCTTCTACAAAATTCTCAAACTAGCGGCTTGTGTGATAGTCTACCAAATGTTTTTCCATGCGATCCTTGTAGTTTTGAGAGTCAAGGAACTCCAACATGGTTGAATCTCTACTCATCTTTTCTATTGATTTAAGCTCCTCCTTGTGCAATGTGCAAAGCTTCTTTATCTCGCTCTTATGAGAGGCTTGAACCTCATTATCCTCATTTTTATGAGAGGCTTGAAGTTCTTGGTTCTCTTTCCACAATTTGGCGATCTCTTGGAGGTTCTCTTGGTTATGTTTAGATGCAACGCACATGGCTTGGAAGTGTCTCTTTTTCTTCTTCTGACTTTTTAAGCTTAGCCTCCAAAGCCGAAATTTGAGAAAGATATATTCTTGAACTTTGCTCAAGGGGTAGTAAAGATCGCCAATCTGAAAACCATGAGAACAAAACAATGTTATCTATAAGTATAATAAAAATTAGTCATTTTTATGAAAAAAAGAGAGGAGCAATTTACTTGAGCAATATGTTGAAACATGGCTTCGGCATCGGCGATACAAGTAGAACTCAAGGTTTGGCCAAGCAAGTGGTTCAACCTCCATAAGCATAGTAAGATTCCTACTCTTGCGCCTACTAAGACGAGAAAGTTTGTTGATCTTTGAAACCTTTAAATTATAGCTCCAATTGGGAAAATTTCATTCGGGCAACCTTTGGATCAAGAAGTAATGACTTCTCCATTCAATTAGCATGGGGTGAGCTTCTACAGCCAACTTTTTATTAAACTGCCAACTAAAGGTATAACCTACTCCACTAGGCGCAAAGTCGAAAAAACTCCTTAAATGTGCCTATTGAAGGTTTTACCCCAATAGCGGCACAAGTGATCAAATATGCATTGGGGTGCGGCGGATAGATTTGGTGTGTAATTGTCCAAACCCCACTTGTTAATGCTCCAACACCTTGTGAAAAAATAACGGCAATGGGAATCTCAATCCTGCTTCTAGCTGTGCCAAATACACGGACTCATATCCAGAAGAGTTTATGCAAGGTCTATGGTCGAGAGGAGGAACCTTCACCTTGTAAAAATTAGGTATGTGATATTTCTCCATCCATTTCCTAATCAATTCCAAATTAATAATCGAACGAGACAATTGAGAGTATACATATGCGAGGTCATTAATATCACCCTTAACTTTCTTTTTTTCCTCATGCTTGGGGGAACCTTTAATCTTTTTCTTCTTGGATGAAGGAAGAATCACAACCTCTTCACTAGAAGGCCTATGCTCATATTGAGATAAATCCTCTTCATTAGAGTTTTACTGCTCAAGGTGTTGGCCTCTAGCCCGATACACTTGAGGGAGTCTCGATGACACAATTGTAGATGGACCGGTAGTTCTACTCATTAAGATTCATCTTTACATTGGAAGACAAAGGGCCACCAATCAAGGGTCTAGCCGCAAACATACTTTGCCAAAATTTTCTTGGTTCACATCTCATATCAAAGTCATCTTGAAGAAAATCCAAATCCAAATGTTCACACAACAGGTAACAACTTTATATCTGTCTCTTATACACACCTAGATGTGCTCAAGAGACAGACCCTCCATCTCATTCGAAGAAAGTTCCCCACATCTATTAACCATATTGGTAGTGTTGCATGACTTGTCAATATCTCTTCTTTGTGCACAATCAATTTCAACATCATTGGCAACCCCATGAGAATTTAAGTTGTCATCAATAGCACACCCAAATTTTGGATACTATTTGTCCTCTCTTGTGCTAACTTTGGTACTTCATTCATGTGTATAATGAGACCCTCGGGTAGATCAAATTCACCATCATAATTAACTAAGTCTTTGGTGTCTAAATCAAGTGAATGAGCTTTGACTACATTATGAACGGATTGTTTTCTTACCATGAACCCCTATACCTCTTTTATATATGTTTGTGCGGGCAAACCCACAACCATTTCCATTTTAAGTCCCTTTATCGTTGAATTTTCCCCTCTCATGGAAGAACCTTGTTGCACGTTATTCATGGAAGCATCGGAGATTGAAGGGGCAATTTGTGTTGAGGGATTTCATGGCTAAAATTTGGTCACAAAGAGCAGTGAAATTGGCTCGAGTTGTTGCATTTTCTTCTTCACGAACACCACCCAAAGTTGGCCTATTATTGGAAACAAATTCCATGTTTCGATCTTTCATTTTTAGAGCAGCTACTGCTATGTTTTCTTTGTCAAAATCCGCAGCAGATGCAGCGTTTTTTTCTTCTTGAAACACAGTTGCAAATTCCTCCTCTTGAGCAATCCCTATTGCTCACACATGGAGAGTAACAGCCTCAACATCTAGCTCATAAGCAGCACCTTCCAATACATCTATGCTCTGCTTTTCTATTGCTTATAGACATCTAAGGAGACCTCCCATGTACAGATGTCGATTTTGAGGTCTAGTGCAGTTGCTACGCTTTTTCTTCCAGTAGATATAGCTAATGAAGGCTATGGAACAGCTGCCAAGTTTTGGCAGCCAAGAGTTGATGTTAAGCATTGCTGCATTTTAGCTGCTCGTTCCTACTTTTCCAACGCCGAAGAAGTGCCAGGTTTGGATGTGTTAGCTTCATTTTGATCCCCTTCAGGTTGCATTAACGTAGAGCTGCAGACAGCGGAAATAATGGGAGGTTTGGACTGCAAATTTGCTGGAAAATCATTGCTAGATTGGGTAGAAATGTCCTCCATCGTGGGGTATTTGTTTCTAAGTATGTTTTCTTCCTCCACAATATTCCTACCATCCACAACTTCACCAATGAAGTTTTCAGCAACCATATTCTCCCCATCTTCTTCTTCATTTTCTAAAACTCCTCCCAAATCATAATTTCTCTCTTTCTTTCCTTTTTCTTTTCTTTCTTTCTTCGTTTTTATGTTTTTCATCTCTTTCTCTCAATTTTTCCATATCCATTTCCAAGCCAAAGAAACCCTTGTCAACCTATTGAAACCAAAATCTAGGAAGACACATCTAGGTCTATTATCACTTTGAACTATATAGATCAAGGAAAGGAGGAGAAGTGAAGTTCTATCATGTGCAGACAATATGTTTGATAAAATTTCCAAGAGAAAAATGAAGAGAGAGAAATAAAAAGGAAGTGCAAATTGTACTTAATCGATCCATTATCTTGAAATCTTGTATGTAGGTTTGGATGTTAAGAATAATGGGGAAGAGTGGAATGTTGGAGTTTGGGTGTAGGGAATTAAGGGTGGAGTGTTTACAGTGGAATGTAAAATATTAAGTATGGGGATAAGGGTAGAGTGTTGGGTTTCGGCGTAAGGGTGGAGTGTTAAGGGTTGAGGGTTGGGTTGAGAGGGAAGTGTTGAGTATTGGCGTAAGGGTGGAATGTAAAGGGTTAAGTGATGGGTTGAGGGTAGGGCCGGCAATGAATCGAGCTGCTCGCAAGCAGTTCGGTCAAATACTCGACTCAAGCTCAAGTTGACCGAACTTGAGTCGAGCGAGCTCGAGCTCGAAACTCATCATGAGTCGATCTCGAGAACAGGGATATTATGCTCAAATGCTCGTCGTGCTTTTCGAACACCATATAATTTTTTTTAAATTTTTTTATTATAAATAAAATTATTAAAATGTCCATACTTTTTAGAAAAATTACATCTTTTACCTAAGAAAAAGACGAATTATTCGAGTTCGAGCTCGTTTTACTTATTTCGAGCGAGCTCGAATCGAGCTTGAACTACCTCAAACTTTTTGAGCTCGAGTTCGAGTATTGTAAACAATTTTGAGTTCGATTTCGAGTTCTAGTAGGGCACTATTCATGCTCGATTCGGTTCGTTTATACCCCTAGTTGAGGGGAGAGTGTTGGGTTTTGGCATAAGGGTGGAGTGTTAAGGGTTGAGTGTTCGGTTGACAGTGGAGTATTGAGTATTGGCATAAGGATGAGTGGTAAGGGTTGAATAACGGGTTGAGGGTAGAATGTTGGGTTTTGGTGTAAGGGTGGAGTGTTAAGGGTGGAGTGTTAAGGTTGAATATTGGGTTGAGGGTGGAGTGTTGGGTGTTGGCTTAAAGGTGGTGCTTTAAGTAAAAATAATTATTTTGAGATACTAAGTACAAGTATCACCAAAACTCAAAAATGAACAAATGAATAGCACTACTTAATTTATTGAGGAGGTGTGCAAGTACTAAAGAGGTTAAGGGGCAACCTTTCTCCCCAAGAATGAAATTCAAATTTTTAAATTTTTGTTCCGGCCAAAATCTTATTGACTTCTGTCAAATCCTCATTGGCTCCGGCTAAAATATTTTTCGGCTCCATTCAAGACACAAAGTCAGAGATTATTGTACTACTCCCAACTCGTGCAAACTCGACTTGAGAGTAGGGGCAAATGATGATGCCAAAAAATACTATCCAATAGGTCGCTGATACGTTGCTAATGGGTCAAGCTGTCGAAAAACATACACGAGGATATTTTGGCAATTTTTATTTAAAATCAAGCGATGAAGATATTCAATACATTCAAGGATCTCAAGGGCCCAATTATTATTCCTAAGCCCATATAACTATTCAATCCCATTTTAGAAGAGTATAACTAGTAAGTTGGAAGGTCAACAAAAGGATTCTAATTTCATTCACTCTACTCCACTCTCTACCAATTCAAACTCTCATTTTACTCTCAATTTTCTTTCTATTACCTATTCTGACTTGAGCGTTGGAACCTCCCCAGGGGACAAAGCTCCGCCGTTCTTTTTATTGTTGTAGGTTATCGCATCGTGGGATTGACGGGCATGAATACCTTTGCTTTGGAGTATTTTTGTAATTGAATTTTGGACTTTAAGTTTTATATTTTAGTGCAAAAATTTTTTCACATCAACAATATGCATGCACAAAAATGATCTCTCTATATCAGATTTATATACGCACAGCCAAATTTTTAACCAAACAAATCAAAAATCAACTTCTGCTGAATGCGATCGATTCTAGAATTTTCAATCAGTTCCATCCTCGACTTCAAGTTGCCTTGCCAGAAAAACCAGAAGAATATTGATTACAAAATTGCTCTTCAAAATATTTTCATTCAGTAATTCTTCTTTCACTCCATTTTCTGGCAAAAGTAAGCCCAAAATCAGAAGAATCTGATCTCAAACCTCGGTTTCCTTGCAATTTCTCAAAATTTCTACCAGATCGGAAAACTCGGCAACTTATCAGAAGAATCTGATCTCAAACCTCGGTTTCCTCGAATTTCTCAAAATTTCTTCTAGATCGGAAACTCAACAACTTAGTTTGGAATAAACCTTAGTTTTTCTCCAAGAACTTAACAAATCGACAAACTTTGTCAAAGGCGAAGTCCGATTTTCGAAGGAGAGGCCTTTGATGAGTTCGAGCACTTCCGGCTAAGAGAGGAGAAAATTTTGCAAAGATGACATAGGCCACGTGGACGAACTGAGTTCCATCGGCATGGAAGTGTGGTGGAAGTATAGAAGGAGGTGGTTCCATGAGGGTGAGGTTAGGACTTAGTGAATAAGTTGATGGAGGAAAGAACTTGCATAGTCGTTAGACCTTGAGAAAGCCAGGTTTGAATAAAGGTATTATGGAGAGATGATTGAATGAGCTGATTTCGTCCATAGGAGTTGGCCGGAGATCGGAAATGCCTTGAGCCTAGATCTAGAACTTGTGTTATAAAAACAAAACTGAAAGTAGTGGTCCCACGAATTAGGAGTTGCTGACTTTAAGGGTATTTTTGTCCAGTTTTGCAATTTTGCTCTGGCAGGATATAATTTGCTCTGACAATAACACCACCCATATTCATATGGTTAACTACTATAAGTAGTTCACATAGTTTTTTTCATTGCATATCATGTATCCATACTTATACAAGTTAATTCATTCCTAAATGTCTTAATTTCACTCTACTCATTAACATTTAGGATCATTATCATTTTAATTTTTAATGTTATTTTTTAAATCCACAGGTAGTTAAGTTGTACTTAAGTTTTTAGATTAACAGTCAAAACTAACAGTATTATATATACATACATACATATATACATATATACATATGAATAAGAGTATTTTTGTCAAAAGGATAATGAATATTGAGTTAAATTTAACGGAAGGATTTAAGTGGCTAAAAAATAATGTTTGAGGTTAAAATGATAATGACCCTAAAATATTAAGGGGTAAAGTGAAATTAACCTTCCTAAATACTACTTTCCTAAATTTAATGCTAATATGATTTGTTTTGATAAATACAAACATGTATATAGAACTTATTTGTTGAAAATACATAAAAATGCTCATGGGACATTTACGAGTTTGCTTCTCAATAGTTATGCAGATAATACATTTAAGCAAAATTATCTCATATATATATTAGATTTGTATCGCTTTATTTCTTTTTTCCTCTCCACTGCAGGTACGGCCTAAGTGTATGGTAATACTATTTACAATTATTTTCTACCGTTATGTATACTCTAATGTATAGGGGAGATGCCTAATTGTATGTTACTATTTACAACAATTTTCAGTCATTGCTGGGTACTAAAATTAATAATGTAAAATTTAAAAAGGATAAAATGTAATTTTTTTTTTTACTTGTTTTTTAACCACTCTTTTGATTTTTTCTTAATGATTTGAATACATGATCTATAAGTTATAAAAAAATATTTTATTACTTAAATTACATTTTATATCATATAAAGTTTAAAGTTTACCTATCTAATAATTGCATTTTGCTGTCATATAGGGTGTGTTCGTTTGGATTGAAAATATTTTATTCCTTAGAAAATATTTTACATGAAAAAGTCTATTTTCCATACAATTTTTCGGTGTTCGGTTGACAAAATGAAAATATTTTGAAATAAAAAAATTTAACGGTTTTATTTTTAATTTTATGGATACAAGTTAAAAATATTTATAACAATGATAATAAATACCTTACAAGTAATTGTGATTAATAAAAAATTGATTTTGTTCAAAATTAAATGAGTTTAGTACAATATAGTAGTAAAATATGCATAATGATAGTTATATTAGTGTGGAACCCATAATTGAGAGAAAAACGGATGAAAAAGAATTAAAAACAAAAATAATTTTAGCAAACGAAATTATAAAAGTAAGTATTTGAGATTTAATGTCACTTTTGAATTATCCGAAAAATAACTTACACTCAAAAATTTCGTAAGTTATTTTCAGAGGAAGGAAAATTGGAAAATATTTTACAGTGAAAAATATTTTTCAGTGTTTGGCACAAAAAAAATTTGTGAAAAACATTTGTCCTGAAATTATTTTCAATCCAAACGAACACACCCATAATGTTAAAAGTCCACATATCTAATCATTCTAAAACTTACAAAAGGAATATAACTATTTTGAACTATTCCCGTTCAACGAACGAATAAACTTGAAAATATTTTCAATCCAAACGAACACACTCATAATGTTAAAAGTCCATTAATATCTAATCATTCAACAAACTTACAAAAGGAATATAACTATTAGAATTGAACTATTCCCGTTCAACGAACGAATACACAACTAATATATATATAGTTTATATATATATATAAAAAGGAGATGGTAAATATAAACTCAGTACAAAGTACAAAGTTTATATCATACCATCTCCTTTTTATTTCGCAAAACCTAAGGTGTGGAGCATATACTCTTTATCAAAGTACTGCCATTCTCTCATCTATTTCTAAAACCGCTTCTTTCCCTTACTCTCCGTCTTCTCTCTCAATCCTTTCCCTTTCTTTCCTTGATCTATTTTCAATTTCAAAATATCACTAAATCAGAATATTCCATTCCTCTCATCTATTTTCAAAATCAAAAGAAGTTTTCAGAGAAATGTCAAAACTTAAATTTCCTAAAACTACGTATCACTTCTTCAATTGTGTGCAATTTATTCAGCCATCAGGACTCAACTCTCCACCCCCTCCACCTCTTCAGTCTTTAATTTTTGCCCCTCTCTAATCTATTTTGGTTGTTTTCTGTTCGCTTATTAGTTTTTATTTATGTACCACATGCTGATGATTTAGTAAAGATCAGATTGTTTTACTAATTGGTTAATTTCCAATTATTCAGATGATCACCATGGCGATGATCGACGACCCGTCGTATCCAATAGCGGTGTTAATCGACGAATTGAAGAACAGAGACATTCAACTCTGGCTAAACTCGATCCGGTTATCGATGATGAATGAGGAGAAGCAGTTGAGGCAAAATGGCGACATCATTGGCACCAGAAAGGCCATCATGGAGATTCTACATCTTTGGTTTGAAGCTCGCACTTGGAAAACCCTAAATGATCAGATTCTTCTCTTATCCAAATGCCGAGGTCAATTAAAACACATTGTATTCTTTACAGTTTTTAGTTTTACATGTTTCTAGAAATTTTGAATTTATTTTAATTTAAATAATTGCTTTTTTGTTTAAATTTCCGCCCAATAGGTTATTGCATTGTTAAGGGGATTCTTGCATATTCTACAGACCTACTCAATCTTTTTTTGTTGGTCTTTGCTTCTCTTCGATCCGATCAGCCCATTTTACTATTGCACATTTTTTTCCTTTTTTTTCTTTCTCCAGTCTAATTACCATTGAACAATGTGCAAGAACTTATTTCAAAATTCTATATTTATGGCTAAAAATTTCGGAGTTTTACTTAGTTGGGTCCAACTTCTTAGCTTTAATTCTTCTAAATTGGTTGGGATTTTACAATTTATACATCTGTCAATAAAAATATCCTTTTTTGGCTTCTCAAGTTTTTGCCTTGTGTGTAATTGTTTGTGCTTTCTGGGAATGATAGGGCGGGTGTTCTTCTAATATTAGCACTTTTATGAGTCTATGGTGGTTAATAGAGAGAAAGAGAAAGGTGGAGTGGGGACGGTGGGTTTGGTGTCTGGTATATGTTTGATGATTTTTTCGAATGAAAAGTTTTGAATCCATGTCATGAAAAGATAAGTATTTAAAAATTTTTTTTAAAATCATGACTAAATATCCTGATTTTTAAATGTTTGGATACAAATTTAATTTCTGATGACATTCAAATATGTGAACCTAAATGTGTATAAGTGAATTTAAAATGTAACAATTGAGTTAATCCTTCCTTTCTTTGTTTAAATTTTATTTTTTCTTTTCTTTCATGTTGTTGACAGACTTTTTTATCATCTATATAGATTCCTTTATTCAGGTTTTCTGTTCGGGTTACTAACTTAATTCTCATTTAGATTCTATTTATTTATATAAAACGTATCATTGAAAATCGTGAATGTGTTTGCAATAACTAGTTTGAGGTAGGATTACTTTTTTCCCTTTTAAAGTTTTCTTGCTTTAACCTTTTTTTTTTTTTAAGATTGTAGAAGTAACTCTCAAATGAATTTATATTGACTACCATGATCAATTATAAGGTTATTCTCACCCTTTTCAGCATCTAATTCTTTCCATCTTCAATTTATGGCTTAAATTTGGACTGGTGATTAAAATAACTATAGGGCTAACTCTGGATGGTAGTTTTTTATTACGACATTTTTGACTCTTTAGTATTATGTTAATTGTTGGATCACTAAAATGGACAAGATGCGCAATAAGCATATTCGTGAGAAAATTGGAGTAGCACCTATTGATGAGAATATGAGAGAGACACATTTAAGGTGGCTAGGTCATGTGTTAAGACATCCAGTAGAAGCGCCTGTCAGGCAAATAGATTTTAGAAAGAGTAATCAACATAAGAGGGGTAGAGGAAGACCGAAAAAGACTTGGTGGGTAACATGTAATAAAGATATAGCCCATCTAAGAATTGAGGAGGATATGGTCCATGACATAGCGCAATGGTGTAGTAGGATTCATGCAACCAACCCTATTTAGTGGGAATAAGGTTTAGTTTGTTTGTTTGTTTGTTGATTGTTGGATCACTTAATGGTTTTTTTTGGTAGATGTTGAATAGTTCTTTACCTGTATAACCCTGATATATTTTTTGTTTTTTATGTTTTTGTTGAATTTTAAATTTGGATTTGGATTTTTTTAAAAAGTGAGATGATACGAATATGACCGATCTATGTTTTTTCGACGAATAGCATTGTTCTTATTCAACTCTTATTCCAGTGTTCTTCCAATGATCTCCTTTTTGTTTTTGGCTTGGCTTTTGATCATTTATCTGTGTAGTAATTTGATTTGGTATTGAACCTTTACAATTTTTCCCATCAGAATATGTGATGGTTGAGGAATGTTAGGGTAACTTAGTGCACTTTGAAGAATACTTATAGCACAAAAATATTCTTCAGTTGTATGTGGTTCTATGTGCTAAGTGAATACTGAAATTTGCTGACACTAATACAAAAGAATTATTGAGATTGCTACGTTAGCTAATTCGCACCCAAAGAAGAATACTTTTATATGCTACACTGGAATGGTATCAAAAGATTAGTGCACTTTGCCTTCAGTTCTTTCTTTTTTCTTTGTTATCACTTTTATAATGAATGTTATAACTCAGTTTTACTCATCCTTTGTTTTGACTAGCTTATTGTGAAACAACAAATTATCCTTACTGTGGCTTGTTACCTTCAAACTTTAAAGTAGCATGATCCTTATATATCTATGAATTTATGTTTTCAACTTTTAGGTGTGGGATTCAAGATATTTTTTAGCCAAAAGACTATTGCTGTAAAACAAGCTAAGAACTTTTTCCTGTAAGTTTATCTATCATATAAGTAAAGCTAATAGGTGCGGAATTATGTCTATTTCATCTGAATCCCGAAATGTTCATGTGATAGATTAGACACTTAGATCTGTAGTAGGAACTTTAAGTGGACTCCGCACTTGCAAGTTGCAAGTTATTTATCAAACTTCAGATAAGACAATAAACAACTCAAATGTCCTACTTGGTAATGTATTTGTTGGGCCTTTATTCCGAAACGCTATGCTTATAGTTTCTCAAGGATCAAAGATTAATAAATATGTTAATCCTTTCATTTTGAGCATTCTAAAACTTCTTACTTGAGCATTTCCAAAGTTGCAGTTTTTGTGTTAGGATCAATCAGCTACGAAAGTATCTTTCTTGCTTTGTCCGCGGAGATGAGACCAAGCATTGGATCTGATTTTGTGTTAACCAAGGGCAAAACAACAATACGAAAAGAAATAGTAATTAACTTTATTCTCATAGTTCTAGGTTTCAAATAATATGATTTATTTTGATAAATACAAACATGTATATAAAAGTAAAATTCTTACATAGATAGAGTCTGATGATCTACGAATTTTATTTTGATGATGACAAAATAATTTAACCACTTGCCTGAGCTGTGCAGGACTACTAGAATATTTGCGTGAAGCAGGACTTTCGGATGAAGTACACCGTCCGAACATCACTATATTTCTCGGACGCACAAGTTCGTTCGAACAAGATTATCATGGGCGCAATTCACTGTCCAACGATCAGACAGAGAGCAAGATTTTTTAGAGCATTTACAATGGACGCACAAGCCCGTCCAAAGGAATTTTTCTCGGACGTATTTTTTCGTCTGAAAGAGCAAGGCAGAATCAAGAGTTTTAAAGTACTTGCAACGGATGCATCGAATAACCGTCCGAAAGAAGCTTTCACCGGACGAAGCTAACTGTCCGAAGGAAAAACATTCCCAGCTTAGCATTAAATCTTTTGGACACATTACTCCATTCGACGTATGAACTTTTCAAGCATACCTGGTTCGAAAGATGGAAAGGACACAGGATCCGCCGTCCGAACGATGTTCTCTACTTTCTAATATTTGAACGGATGATGGATAGGACGCATAACAATTATATCGGACGTTCGAATCTTATAATGGCTAGTTTTTGAGTATTTATTATTGAACTGTTAGGAAGTGGTTGGAACTCAATTTATTGCACTTATAAATACCAACTCCTGTGTATAATGTAAACACAATTTACACTTTGAATACAAGCAAGTAGAAAAGTAATTTGAGTGCAAAATTAGTTATTGAGTAATATCGTATTAGTGTGACTTTGATGTACTATTCAAAAATATTGAGTGAAGTGATAATCTTGTACAAAAGTGAGGTTGAGACAAATTATTGGCTCAACTACATAGATAAAGAGAATTATGTGAGGAAGGAGTGTCCTACTTTGTGTACATTTGAGATTACCTGTTCACCATATTTGAAAGAGCATATTAGTAGATTAACACTTCGAGTTTGGTAGTTTGGAAGTGTTGTTTGTTTAATCTTTCTCTTTACCTTTTTTTATACTTCTTAAGTTTAATTATTTTTATCTCTATCAAACTTCTTGTTAATACAAAAGATTTTATAAGAGCATATTTTGTAAAGTAATTTTTAAAAAACCTAATTCACCCCCGTCTTAGGTTACTTTGGAGCCAACAATTGGTATCAGATCATTGGTCTTTTTATTTTGTTTAAATTACATTTAAGTAAAGATCCCTTATGGCAACCAATAATACTTTATTTTTTTAGGGTCAATCTATCATAAGACCTCCTATGTTTAATGGGGTAAACTTTATTAGTTGGAAAGATAGAATGAAAATATTTTTGTAATCCATTGATATTGACTTGTGATATGTTGTAAATGAAAGTCATTTTAGAAGCTATCACCATTGATGATCATACAAATAGAATAAGAGAAAAGACAAGGGATGAGCTCACTGCACAAGACAAGGCAAATTTGACCTTAAATGCCAAGGTTATAAACGTGTTATACAATGTTTTGGATGCTAACGAATCAACTTGAGTCAAATGATGCGTTTCTGCTAAAGAAATTTGGGATAAATTAAAAAAAATTCATGAAGGAAGCGATGATGCTCGAGAACAAAAGAAATCCTTACTTGTTGTCAAATATGAGTCTTTCAAAATGGAGCCACATAAAAATATTGATAAAATATATTGTAAATTCAATAATATCATCGAGGATTCCGAAGCTTTGGGAAAGGAATACTCTTTAGGTTGGAAAAATAAAAAAATCTTAAATGCCTTTTCCAAAGAATTGGAAGCAAAGATTATTGCAATAGAGGAAGTGAAGAACTTGAATTCCATACCTATTGAAGCACTAATAAATTCTCTCACTTCATATGAATTGAAACTTAAAACCACCAAGTTGTGGATGATGAAGAAGTAAGGTAAAAAAGAAGCATAGCCTTGAAAACCTCTCAAGAACACATGAACATTGCTCAAGATCAATCTAGAAAATACGATCTTGATGAAGGAGATCTTGCACTCATCACCAAAGGATTTCTCAAACACTACATCAATAAATGGAGAATGAGAAGAGGTGTCTCTATCAATTCAAATAATTTTAAAGGAAAAATCAAGTTAGAAATGAAAAAACAAAATGAAAAAACAAAATGAAAAGTGTTTTGAATATGGTTAATCCGGACACTTTGTAAATGAGTGTCATTCCAAGAAGAAAAATGAAGGAAGAAAGTCCTACTTCAACAACTTTCAAATCACTTAGGATGATTACAACTCCGAAGGAGAAGTTGAGGAAGAAGTGGAATCGGCACAAATGGCCTTTATGGGCATTGGTAATGATGAGGTAACCTCTACTTATGATTCGAATGATGAAAACGATGACAATGATCTTGAAGCTTTAATTTTAACTAATTGCATGATAGGTTAAAGGAATCATATGCTAGAAATAAGGAGTTAGTTAAGAAATCAAATACTTTATTGAATGCTAACTCTAAACTTGTGAATGAAAATAATAGGTTTTCACAAGAAAATAGTGATTTGAAAATAAGAATGCATGTGCAAACAAGGATCAAGAAAGAACAAGTCTCCTTGAAGAAAAGATTGGATGACTTAAAAATTCTCTTGCATAGAAAGAAAGAAAATATTGTTGATTTGGAAAAGAATAGAAATATATTGATCAACAAGAACTGTCACTTTTAGAAGGAATGATTTATACTTTGTAAAATCAAAATTTTCTTTATATGAAAAAAAATGTTATTTACAATTATTGCGAACAACATGGATATATGAAAAATAATTGCTATGTCAAGAGAAATGAAAAATTTGGTATGAATACTGTATGGATTTGAAATCACTTTACTAACTCCTATGGACCCAAGAAAATGTGAGTACCAAAAATTATCACTTAATTTTTATTGTGTAGGTAATGAACATTACCAAGAATGTCAAATGGTTAGGTAGTGGGTGCTCAAGACATATGACGGGTAATGCATCTCTCTTTGCCAAACTCATCCAAAAATAGTGAAAAAGTGATTTTTGGGGATAACATGAAAGCAAAATCAATTGGTCTTGGTGATGTAGGTAAACATAGTGAGATTTTGATTAAAAATATGCTTCTTGTTGATAAATTGAATTACAATCTATTAAGTGTGAGTCAACTTTGTGATAAAAATCTATATGTGTTATTTACCAAACATGAATGTCTAATTCTTGATAAAAATTGTGTTATTTTATTTAAAGGTATTAGGCACAATGATGTTTATGTGATTTATTTTGACAATATTGGTAGTAGCAATGTAAAATGTCTAACCGCTTCTATAGATGATCCTTGGCTTTGTCGTAGAAGGTTTTGTCACTTTAACATGGATTTAATTGAAAACCTTGCCAAGAAAGAATTGGTGAGAGGCTTGCTAAACTCTATTGAAGTTTTTGAAAAATAAAATTTGTGATGCATGCCAATTTGGTAAACAAGTTAAATTGTTTTTTAAACCAAAGTTAATAGATGTTCCAACCATATGCACGGCACATCTAAAGTGAAATATTCACCAAATTTTTAAACACTATTAGAATTTGGTAAAAAGTAGGACAAATCTAAGAATTACGGGTGCAATATATCTAAAATTTAGAATTCGAGATACAAATTGAGAATTAATCATAAGTTAGGAGGTATAAAGTGAAATTAGTCAATTACTTTCATTGTGGCAATATGTTCCTAAACAGCGTGTGATATACAACTTACTTAATATCCTTTAACTATGTAATAACATCTTATAACATCTAGATGTGTATAAGAGACAAATCGGAGAACTTAGGATGCAACTTTGCCAAAGAATAAACATAGGGTGCAAAGTAGAGTAAGGCATTGAAACAAGGACTAATTCCATTTTGCACTCCTTAATTTATACCCAATTTTTACTTTGCACTTTGTCTCGAATTTTAGTTTTTAGACACTTTGAACCTCAAATTCTCAAATTTATCCCACTTTTAACCCCTTTTTTTAACCCATCAAAAAGGTTAATAAAATCTTTATTTTTTTACGCAAAAATATTGTTGTACATCATGCTAAATTTATCATACAAATGGAAAAATTTTGTTAATCTTTTGGATAGTGTTAAAAAAGGGATGAAGTGGGACGAATTTGAGAGTTTGGGGTACAATTAAAGTTTGGGGGTGCAAAGTGAAAATCAGGTATAAATTGAGGGGTACAAAAAAAATTAGTCCTTAAAAACAAACATAATAAGGTAAAGAGAAAGATTGAGAGCTAGGCTTGAAATAAATTGGTATTCATGTTATAGATTTATACATAAATAGTTGTAAATTGGTATTCATGTTATAGATTTATACATAAATAGTTGTACTCCTACATCTTGGTATGAAAAAGAAAAATTACAATAAATTGTGAAACAGAAAATATAAAGATATGAAGATATTAGCATTCTAAACTGAGGTGAAGCTGAATAATCAACTAGCCAAAGAAAATAAAAAACTACTTTCGCACTTTACCAACTGTTCTTTTCCATCCTGAGAAAAAACATAAAGCTAAAAGAGAGCATCTTAGATAGACTGATATATAAGAGTCTAGCTAGACAATTATCGAATGGAAAGACAAGATCAGTATAGGTGTCCTAGTATACTGTCAATACTGTTTTCTGTTTCTTTGCTGATGAACTAGATCTAATGCTGCTGATAATAATCTTTCAATTACTTGTCGACGAGCCTACAATGCACTCTACTCTGTATTGGCTCAGATTGCTCCATTCTTGATTAATTCCATTCCAGTTGTTGCTCACATGATTTCGATCATTATTGTCAAAGAACCACTCAGTTGATAAGTTTGACGAACCATTGATTCCTTCCTTTCTCGAATTGTGATCATCAACACCACAGGCATTTGCTTTTGGATTAGTAACAGCCTCTCTCCAAGTTGTGAAACAAAACCTTATAGTTTCTCAAAAGGAACAAATGGATTATTTTTCTAATTATTCTCTCCAAATAGCATGGCCAATCTTTGTTGCTGTAACTTCCAGTGTAAATCTTGGTTGATGGAACTCAAGGACTCAATGGAGGAAGCTAGAGAGGTATGAACTATGCCTTGATGATCATCCCCAGTTGGTTTGAGAACAGAAGAGAGGGAAGTTATTGAATCCCTTTAAAGAACGTGCATCAGAGATTCCTGATGGATCAAGACTGTTTAGCCCTCCAAGTTGCACAAAAAGACCTATTGTAGAAGAAGAGTGATTATTATCAAGTATTCTAGGGAAACTAAGCCCTCCAAGCTGAAAATCCATGGATGGTGTAACACCATGAAAGAAGTTCAATCCAATACCAATATGATCAGATGTGATATTATTAGTGTCCTTTGAATTAAGATGTGAGGGTGGCTTGGATTTCTTGTTCTTTCTGCAACCGCCACCCATTGGCATGCCACGCAAGGAGCCTCCTTTAGTGCACCAATACATTCTACAAGTCTTGCAAAAGTGCCTAGGCTGAGTTAGATTGTAATTGTTGTAGTAACAAAATTTTGTGTTCTGTGAATCACATCTTGGGCAGTTGACAGCTTGTATGAAATTAAATCAAAGTCCAATTCCATTATTTAAAAGTTTTAGAGTTATTTGGTTACTAATTTCCTAATTAATTTGTTAATTAGTTTGAATAGGATTTGGTTTCTAGTCTTTATCTTGAATAAGCTGATTCCTTATTGGAATCTACTTGGCTTTAGTGTTATATATATGTGTTGCTCCTGCTGCCACTGTGAGAAATAAAATATTTTTTGGCTTGTCTCTACTTTGGTTGATTAGAATAAAAAATAAAATATTTCTTTGTTCTTTTACTGCTGCCGCATTATTAGTTCTCAAACACAAAATTTTTCACCTTTGAATCAATTTGTTTTTATTGCTCACGTTGTTTGAGTTTTAGAAAGCTAACAGAAAGTTTCTCGGTTGTGTTAGGTAACTCATTTCACATAAATATTTTTTGGGTCTTTCAAATTGGTATCAGAGCTATATTTGTTCGAGCAATCGTGTTAGAAAATAATAATGTCATTTGTGTAGTTTCACAGAAAAAAAGATTTACAATTTTTGGAGAACTCAAATACAGGCCCATCTCAGGCACATACTTTATATGGGTATGTTCTTTAAGAAATTGAAGAAAACGCAAACGCCAATACAAAAAGGAAGGCGAGTTTGGCATTGTGTCAAATTCATCAAGCTGTTGATGTGTTGAAAAAATTCCAAACGCTAAAATCGCAAAGCAAGTATGGGATATTTACCAAAGACATACCGTAGAGTTGACCGAGTCCAGCAAAATAATTTGTTGATGCTGAAGAAAAGAAAATTTGAACTTATCACCATGAAAAAATTGGAAACAATTGAATCTTATTTTTTCCGAGTGACAAATATCAAGAACGAGATGGCTTTAAATGGCCATGATCTTAGTGATGAGATGTTTGTTGACAAAATTGTCAATTACACTACCCATGAAATTTGATCATGTGGTAGTGGTGATTCAAGAGACAAAAGATTTGTCAAATTTGAGCCCTGAAAATTTGCAAGATTTATTAATTCTTCACGAACAGAGAATGAACGGAAAGTTGGATGATAGTGTAGAAAAAGAAACGGTTGAAAAGGCGTTGCAAGTGCAGACAAACAAGGCAAAAGAAAAGGGTGAAAATTCAAATTAGTGGAATCAAAACTTCTAAGGACGTGGAAGAGGTCGTGGAGGTAGAAGTAATTTTTATTATTAGCAATGAAATACTAATAATGGTCCAAATAATGAACAAAAATAATTATGTTGACGGACATAAAATTCAGTGCCATAATTGTCGAAAATTTGGTCATTATAAATTTAAATGTTGGTCAAATAAATTTGTAATAGCAGACTTGCATCCTGTCTCTTATACTGAAAATAATGGTGAAAAAGATGACAGCCTTGTTATCCAGTATTCTAGATCTGAGAATAAGAGAAAGAATAATTGGTCTAATCATAGACTCTGGTTGTAGCAATCATATGTGTGGAAATAAGGATAAATTTTTTGAGTTGGATGAGTCTTTCATATCTTATGTTAAATTTGAAAAAAAATGAAAAGGTGCCTATTCTTGGTAAAGAAAAAATTGGTATTAATTTGAAGCTCCTGTCTCTTATACACATCTAGATGTGTATTAAGAGACAAACTTTTATCATAATTTGTTGAGTTTAGGACAACTTTTTGAAAAGGGGTATGATTTGCGTTTCAAATATGGCGTTTGTACTATTAGTGATGATTGTTTGGGAGTCATTACAAAAGTAAACATGAATCACTGTCTCTTATGGTCATTTCTAGATGTGTATAATTTCCCTATGCAATACAAGTTCCAAAATAATACAATCCTGATGGTACTTGGTTGTGGCACATGTGTTTTGGTCATTTGAATTTTGATAGTGAAAGTTTTCTTGTTAGGAGAAGAAAAATTAATAAGAGGCAGACCATAAATCACAAAAAGCTTAAAGACAATAACCTGCATTTTGGGAAAGAAACATAGAGATTCTTTTCCTAAAGACAATGGTTGGAGGGCTAAGAAACCTTTGGGATTAATTCATTCAAATTTGTGTTCAGTTGAGATTCCTTCAAATGGTGATAGCACATAGTTTATTACTTTTATTGATGATTTTAGCTGAAAAACTTGGGTTTATTTTTTGAAGAATAAATTTGATGCATATGATATTTCCAAAGTTTTAAAGTGTATGTGGAAAAACAAAATGGATACTTGATTAAAATTTTGAGAACTGATAGAGGCACTGAATTTACTGTTTGTGATATTTTTTTGGAGAAACTAGTATTAGACACCAAATGACTACCAGATACACTCCTCAGCAAAGTGGTGTGGCTAAGAGAAAAATCGAACTGTGATGGATATGCTGAGATTCATGATGTACGCTAAAAATATGCCTAAAGGTTTTTGGGCAGAAGCTGTTTCTTGTGCAGTTTATGCGTCTAACTAGTATTCTACACAGTGTAACAAGTAATGGGAAAACACCGCAACAGGTTTGGACTGGTAAGAAATCAAATATTTCTCATTTAAAGGTATTTGGTTGTCTTGCTTTTGCTCATGTTCCGTACGCAATAAGAAAGAAGATGGATGATAAAGTAGAAAAATGTGCGTTTGTTGGCTATGATCATGAGACAAATGGATATAAGGTGTTTAATCCGGATACTGGGAAGATGATTGTCAGCAGAGATGTCATCTTCAATGAGCAAGATTCTTGGGATTGGTCCAAGAAAAAGTCAGATTTTTCACTTGCACTTCCGTTAATGCCAACAGTTATGGAGGATGAAAGTAATGAACAACTATCTAGTTCAGAACTTGCTCTTGGAGAGTCATCTAGTTGCCCACAGTGACAACGACAGTGACATTTGCCAACCTGCGTGCAAGATTATGTTGTTAGTAATGACAATGATTTATCTGATGATGATATTGTAAATTTTGTTTTGTTTGCAGATTGTGATCCAGTTTCTTTTGAGGAGATTCAATTGTCCAAGATGATCATTAGAGCCAAGCAATGGATGATGAAATTTAAGCCATTGAGAAGAATAACACATGGGAGCTAACAAATCTACCAACTGGAAAGAAGGACGTTGGAGTCAAATGAGTGTACAAGACGAAATACAAGCCAACTTGAGAGATTGGTAGCCAAAAGATACAAACACAAGGTAGGTATTGACTACTTTGAAATCCTTGCTCCTGTTGCAAGACTTGACACTATTAGGATGATTATCTCTCTTGCTGCAAATAATTCTTAAAAAATTCATCAAGGGATGTGAAGTCTGCCTTTCTAAATGGTGTCTTTGAAGAAGAGGTGCATGTTGAGCAACTTGCAAGTTACATCAAAAGAGGCCAAGAAAATAAAGTTTACAAATTGAAGAAGGCACTTTATGGTTTGAAACAAATTCGTTGAGTTTGGTATACTTGTATTGATTCTTATTTTGTTGAGTATGGTTTTGTTAGATGTCCATATGAGTATACATTTTATATTTTTATAAATTTATCTCGGTAGTGATATTCTTATTGTATGCTTATATGTATATGATATAATTTTTATTGGCAATAATCCCAAGTTAATTTGTGAGTTTAGGGAGGCTATAATTAGTCATTTTGAGATTAATGTCATATTTTTTTGGCATTGAGGTTACTCAAACAGATTGTGGAATATTTATTTTACAAAATAAGTATGCTGGTGATATTTTGAAAATGTTCAAGATAGATACTGCTAAGCCAATTATGACTTTTGTTGAAGAAAAGTTGAAGTTGACAAAAGATGGCACTGGTAAGTTCGTGGATGCAACAAATTTTAGAAGATTGGTTGGGAGTCTAAAATACTTGACTTCTACAAGGCCCGGCATTACTTATGGTGTTGGGTTAATTAGTAGATTCATGGAATCTCCGCGTCAGTCACATTTGCAAGCAGCCAAAAGAATCTTGAGATATATTAAAGGTACACAATCTGATGGAATCTTTTATTCATGTTCTAATGATTTTAGACTTGTTGATTCCAGGAGGAATATACAGATAGTGATTGGGTTGGTGACATATTGCAAAGAAAGAGTACTTCTAGGTATGTTTTTCACCTGGGAAGTGGTGCGTTTTCTTGGAATAATCCAAGAAGCAACAAGTTGTGACATTATCCACGGATGAGGCTGAATATATGGCGGCTGCAAGTAGTGCTACACAAGCACTATAGTTGAGAAGGATGTTTGAATTTTTGCAACACAAGAAAGATGGATCTACCAAAATCTTTTGTGATAACAAGTTCGCAATTGAATTGTCAAATAATTTGGTATTTCATGGACGGAGCAAGCACATTAATATCAAGTATCACTTCATTCGAGAGTTAGTTCAAGACAAAGAGATTGTAATTGATTATTGTAAGACTGAGAATCAAGTGACGGAAATTTTCATAAAATCATTGAAAGTGGAGTCATTCATGAAATTAAAGAAGATACTTGGAATGGTCAAATTTGAATACTTTGATTTAAGGGAGGCAATGTAGGAAATTAAATCAAGTAGTCCAATTCCATTAGTTAAAAGTTTTAGAGTTATTTGGTTACTAATTTCCTAATTAATTTGTTAATTAGTTTGAATAGGATTTGGTTTCTAGTCTTTATCTTGAATAAGCTAATTCCTTGGAATCTACTTGGCTTTTGTGTTATATATGTGTGTCGCTCCTGCTGCCTCTTGAGTGGGAGAAATAAAATTTTTTTTGGCTTGTCTCTACTTTGGTTGATTAGAATAAAAAACAAAATATTGCTTTGTTCTTTTACTGCTGCCGCATTATTAGTGCTCAAACACAGTTTTTCACCATTGAATCAATTTGATTTTATTGCTCAGATTGTTTGAGTTTTAGAAAACTAATAAAAAGCTTCTCGGTTGTGTTAGGTAATTTCATATAAATATTTTTTTTGGGCCTTTCACAGCTTGATCTTGAGGCCTAGTGATCTTGAGGCCTAGTAGTAGGTGAAGTCGTTTTATGGCTGCTGCTTGAGTTTGTTGAGGATGTCTTTGCTGCCATGCTTACTGGTGTCATCTTATTGATATCAATTTCTTCTAGACCTAGCTAATTTACCTTGTATAAAGAACAAAAATTGTGAAACAAATTGACATCAATGAAAGACATAAATGAGAGAGGTAAAGAGAATTAATAGAGAAAAATTAGTTATCGTTGGCTTTAGTTTCCTTTTGAAGGGCTAAAGATACTCAAAATTCAATGATTACATGCATGAGGGTTAAGGAGAGTAAAGAGTTGCTGTTGGTGGGGTCTTGTGATATTCATCATAATAGTTTTGGAGGTTAGATAAGGTAGAAAGAATAAAGAAAGATAGGGAGATGTGCGTTGGGGAAAGGAAATAAGAAAGGACTGAATTGTTCAGCGAGGAGAAAAAGGAATAGGGATATGTATAGAGAGAGCTAGCTAGTATGAGAGAGAGAAGGGATAAAAGAAAGTAGATGATCATATGATGGAAGAAAAATATTAACATAGACCGGTTTAGGGTCTTATCTGTAAATTTCGGAACGATTAAAATTAAATTTTATAAAATTTTACTTATATCAGCTAATTTGATAGATTTCATAATATTTAATTCACATCATACGATCTACAAGTAAAACAAAAGATCAGATGTATCTAAATATTTCTATGATACAAAATCAGGTAGAATGGAGTGATCCAAATGTAAATCTGTACCCGCAGGACAAAGAATTAAATTCAAGAACGAGAAATACAGAAGGGGACAATGAAACAACAGAGATACTAGCAATAAGACACTGGATCAGGTCTTTAAGTTGACGATGCATGATGGGTCCTAGCTATTGGGACCATTTGATCTAATCACACAATTGTCTTCTTCTTTGGATTTGGAAACATGTTCATAGTCCTGTAATAATTAGATACATAAAGAAACCTAATGAGGCCAAAAACCTAACTTATGATTCTCTAAACTGAACCAATTTCATTTTCTTGACCATTACTTTGTGTATACAACAATTAGTGGTAAAATGAAAATTATCCGGTAGTTTACAACATGAATTTTTACATTACTCCATGTGGTTTTTATATTTGTATCTCACCCTTTTGTGCTTTAATTATTATTATTATTATTATTATCATCATCATCATTGTAAAATAGATAAAAATTGTTTAAACAAATACTAACTTGTTAAATGTCATACATGCCTCTAACCAGTTCAAAGGTATACCAATGTACATTAGGGTAAAACAAAAGTTGACAAGATTTTGTGGTCAAGTTGAAAATAAAAAGAAGTCACAAAGTTTTGGGGTTAAATTAAAAATGGAGGAAAAATCCTAACACTTTCCTTCCCCTTTCCTTCTGCATATAGTTATCACCTCCAACCGAGCCATTGACACCCTAGCCCAGTCTAACTCCTTCCCATGCCTCATTCCTCTTCCTTCTTCATCCTTCCATATTCCTTTCCTTTTTCCCATACTCCAATCTCCTTCTCCAATCCCTCCATCCTGTCACCGCATCCTACCTTCTCCCCTACCTCCTGTCTCCATCTTTTCTCCTCCCGTTTCCTACTCCTAATCTCCTTTTGCTGCCCTTATCCCCACTCTCTCAATCTCCTTCCCCAATCCCTGCTCTCCAGTCACCTTATTCCCCTACCTTACCCCAATTCCTGATCTTTATCCACCACTTCCCTAACCCCAATCTCTCTTTACCTAACATACTAAGGGTCTGTTTGATAACTTAACTTAATACTGAAAATTAATTAGTTAAGAGATTTTTGAATTCAGTATGTTTGATAACAGAATTCTCTTATCATTTAATATATTAAGCACTACTTAATTTGTATTCAAAATTTTAAGTGAAAACATTTTCACTTAATCTGCTGAATTTTGAATAAATGTACATACACATACTCTTTCTTACACATATTCACACACACACTTTCTCTCGCTTGCGCACACACACACTCTCTCACACAAACACATACTCTCTTACACACAAAAACACATACCCCCTCACATATATCATTGTCTTTCTCACACACATACACACTTAGTCTCTCACACATTCATGTGAGATCTCTTGTACTTTTTCATACTCATATTAATAGACACACACACGCATATTCTCTCTCACTCACATACACACACTCCATCACACATACATATTCTATCACATACACACATTCTTTCTCATACACATTTATACCATCCTTAATTATTCATTTTCTTTTCTACACATATATGACAATTATTTATAATAAATTAATACATGTATGAAGTGACATATTTAATTCAGAGATTGAATTCAGTTGATTATCAAACAAATAAATTTATTAATTCAGCAATTAATACTTTCAGAACTTACACTTCAAAATTCAGAATTCAATATTCAACATTAACAAACACCCCCTAAGCCTTCTCGATCTTCCCGTCCCTACACCCCGTCCGTCTGGTCTTCCCACTCAGTCCCCAGCCTTAATTTCCCTTATCCCACTACTATTAGCTTAATCTCTCTTCCTTTAACCCTACAACAGCTACAACAAATCAGGCTTATGAGAGAGGAGTAGTGGCTGGTGGGGGCTGGAGATGGAGCTATCTGGTGTTGGACAACATGTATTATGGATCCGGTGATAAAAAAGTCAATTCAACTATTTTAGTGTAATTTTTTGAAACTTTTTCAAACACAATATAGGCGCATGATCGTCAAAACTGGTTAAATTTGACAATTTTGTCGATTTTGCCAAAAAATTGAAGTACAAAAGATAAGATACACATTTAAAAACCACATAAGATGATCTCATTCACTAAACCACAAGGGTAATTTGCAGTTTACCCCACAATTAACCTTTTGTGAATTGTGTGTGGGTTTTATTTGCAAGTTTAACCATCAAGACTTGAAAAGCACAAGCCTACTTCTACTGTTTTACAATCTCAAGGTATAAATTTGGTCCTTTGATATTTAAATTATAGTTAGACAGTAAAAACGTAAAGTTATACTTCCTTCGTCCTACTTTTAGGAAAATATTTAGGTAGATCTGATTTTTGATTCCACCTGTAGACCTTGTGGTCAGGATTAAATTTTAAAGAATCTGCTGCTTACATCAGCTGATATCTTAGATTTTCTAAAGTTTAATCCACATCACATGGTCTACAAGTGAAGTAAAAAATCGGATCTAGTTAAGTATTTGCCCTACTTTTAAATATGCATTAATGGGTAATTTAATCTTCTCCTAAATTTTTTCTTTAAAAAAAAATGGGAGTACAACAGTAGTAGTATTATAGGCAAGTGCAACTGGTAGCAGCAGCTATGTTGGAAATTCAGTCAGGGAAAAAGCCGCTGTGGGTAGTACCATACACAGGCACAGCATCCTGTCCCTTACTTCCTATGTAATGCCCTTTTAACTCAAAAGAACACCACCATCTCTCCATCTCCTTATTAATTGAAATTCCATGGATAAAATAACACGTGTAACTAGTGAAAACTGAAAACCCCTATTTCATCTATTCACGAATTAAACTACCTCTAGCATTAATTCAATAAGTTGCATTAATTAAGTTCTAATGTGTCGCGGTGATGAATACAATTAATCAAGCATGAGTCCCTGTATAAGAGCACATGATGTACATATTAATATCCAGACATCTTCTAATTTGATCATCAAGGGTTACACTGTTATTGCACGCATGTATAACTTAAACTATATTGGTTAAGACTTATGTGACATAGGGATAAGAGTGTAAATGAAATCAAATTACTCTATACTCGAATCGAACTCTTATACACATAAGATGTGTATAAGAGCTATATTTGTCAATAATTAAATCAAATTTTCAATATGTAGCGTTCATTAAATTTTTTTATTCGACTTGAACTCAATTCGATAAACTCAAAATTTTAAATTCATATATAAAATTCTAAATTACTTAATCTCGAATTGAGTTCAATTCAATAAAAACTTGTTTGATTTTAACAATTGAAACATAAACAAGACAAATTCAAAAAATATTTTAAATTTGTTAAAATAAATTTAACACTAAAATGTCTAAATTATTCATATTTATTTACATCTATAAATAGGAATCGTCCCTCATAATTGGCAATTCATGCCCACCCAAATTAATGACATACACAAATTCATACTTTCTCTTTCTACTTCCCACCATTTCACTTGTAGTCATTAGTTTGTGCAATTAGAATGTTATAGGATAACTCGGAAAATACTTACTTGGACACATACCCACCGCAGACCTATTGGTTCAGGTAAGTTCACACTGCCTTTCCTTTTCAAAAAAAGTTGATTGACCTTTTATTTTAGAAGGAAGACATCTGTGAACTTACCTGAATAAAGAGATCCATAATCTCACCTGTAGATCGGGTCCAAATAAGTATTTCCCGAATAACCCTAAATCTAGCTTCGTCGAATTTGCCGACAATTGAGACAGTTCTTCTTAATTACTATTAGAAATAAACTATACGGTAATCATAGTATAATTAACTAGAGAAACAAATTACTAGTCTACATAGCTTAGCTATCAGCTATGTCAGTACTAGGTTCATCTAAAGATAGATACATCTCAAAACTAAGAAGTACTAGACTTGGACAATACAAACTACTTCTTTGGACTTATTAAGCAGTCAGAAAAGCGGAAGAAAGTACAATTTTGGAGAGATCCTAACTTACAGCCAATGAACTGTGCAAAAATCAAAATACAAATAACAAAAAAAAAAAAAAGAAGCTGTTTTTATTCTTAAGAACACAACACAAAATGATAGCCAGAAATTAGTTAAGATACAACTCTTTATTTTCATGCGGGCAATTTGTAAAGTACTGAAACTGGAGATGGAAGAATTAATACTGACTGATTTTCTCCCATAATTCCTATTTGACTGCTCAACATGTGATCAAGTTTTAGCTTTTATTGGTGTACCTTCAGCTTGAGGAAATTGATCGTTTACTTATGGTTCTAACGGGTACAGTTAGACATCTACAGCAACTATTTCTTATTTCTTGAGCATCTATTTTGCTCTGTGATTGATGAAGAAAAAACCAATGGTGAATTCAAACAAGCAAGTACAACTATATAATAAGAGCTGAAAAAACAAGCATTTATGAGTTTTTTGCTATAACCATTTTCAAAATCTGTTTTTATTTGCTATCACCTCATTTTAATTTGCGTTTTATAATTGATATGATAGATATTTGAATTAAGAAAATTGGAATTGGTTTCTGTTTGTAAATGTTGTGCATATTTGTGTTTTCTAATTTGGTGACAACTCTAGGGCTAAAAATTTCAGAAAAGAGCTCATCTTAAACTAGGTTACTTAGTTATCTTACATTATTTTTAAGGAGAAAAAACTAATTTGGCCGCTTATCTTTTTGATATCGACCAATTTAGTCCCTTATCCATCAAAAAGATCAATTTGGTACCTTATCCTTAAAAGAAATAACTAATTTAAGACTTGTGATAGAAATTGTGGACAAATTATACGGAATCGTTAATAACACATCTACTGCAGGTTAATAGCCATGTGATTATCACTTGGCTTTGGTCCATTAATTTGCCAATAATTTATATCACAAGTCTTATAATGGTTTATTTTTTTAAAGATATAAGACCAAATTAGTCTGTTATGACAAATAAGGGACCAGATTGATTGATATCTCAAAGATAAGAAACTAAATTAGCGTTTTTCCCAATTTGTAAACTAGTAATATTTGTGTTTCTTATATAACCACTAGATGTGTATTGGATGAATATTCAGGATCGTCTTTTAAATTAAGGAAATAATTTAGTTGTTTTTCCCCTGTCTATTTACACTTATAGATGATTTTATGCAATTTTTCCATTTAAATTGCTATTGACAAACACTAATACATGCAAAAACGTATAAGTAGGACAAAATCTTTTAGGAAGTACGAATAATATTTTACTATATATCTCTAAAAATTCTTTTCAATGTCATGTGAGTTGTGCACAATAACATTTGTTAGTTGACGTGATAATTTTCTTAAGATTTTAATAGGATCAAATTTATAATCTTAGAGATGGAAGAGAATATTTTTTAATTAGATATGATTAAAGTCTAATTTGTATCTGATTCTTACTTTGCTCATTACACACTGAACTCTCAGATTTATCCTATTTCTTATCCAATTTTTAATGTTGTTACTGAAGTTAATGGATGTTAAACAAGTGCATACCATGCACTTGTTTAGGTGCACATTACACTAATGGAATAGTTATGACTAATTCCACTTTGCATCTCCTAATTTATGATAAGTTCTCAATTTACACCCGCAATTCTATATTTTGGACACATTACACTCCTAACTTTTAGATTCGTTGTCCCACTTTGAAACATTTTTTAATAGTATTGAAAAATTCAACGAATATTCCACATTAGTGCATGATGTGTATGTTGGAACATCCGTTAACTTTGATAGCAATATCAAAACTTTGTCTGAAATGGATAATTCTAAGAGTTCAGAGTGCAGTATGTCCAAAGGTTTAAATGTATATAGGATGTAAAGTGAAAATCGGGTACAAGTTAGAAAATGCAAAAATAAGCCCTATACACATTAACTTTGCACCCTCAACTTGTGACCATTTTTCAGCAACCATTAAAAGATCCCGTTAATTTAGCGCTTCCGTTACCTGTTGGATTAAAGTGGCAAGAAAAGAAAATAAGGATTGCAAAGTGGTTAATAAACAGTTCGCGATGCATTGTGGCAAATAGCAACAAGTTTAGGGTGAAAAGAGGAATTAAACAAAAAGAAATAGAAGACCAATTTGAAAAAATAAGTGGATTGGACAAAGAGTTTATATATCCTTCATTTAAGTTCTATCAAGGAAATGATGGCTGAAAATATAGAATAATGAGAATTTGGTACAGTAGTTATGGACGCGAATGATCTTCTAAGTTTTCTTGAAAATGGAGTTCAATCTTGTATTATGCAGCTTTCATGTGTTATTTAAATCTTTTGGATAAGATAAAATATTTCATTTTATGTTTGTAATGTTAATTTTACTATTACATGTGAAATTGATGATCAAGTACAAATTATTTGCTAAAATTATAGTTGATTTGTCACTATTCTCGCTTTACACTTTGAAAATTTTTATCACTTTGCTCTATAATATTTACTTTTCTCATTACTTCAAGCCAATCAACAGAAGTTATTGAATTAACTTTAAATTTTTAATGATTGCATTGAAGTAGCAAGAAAAAAAAATTTTAAGGTTTATAGTCTCAAAAAAGTTTGAATGCAATGTAAGAAATAGTGATAATTTGAACGGTGCAAAGTGAATTATACCCATTTTAATTTAGGGGACGAAGCAGGATTTTCACCTTAAATTGAAGGATTAATCTAGTCATTTACCTATTTAAAATAAGAAAATATTTAGGTAGACTTAATCTTGATCCAACTTATAGACTTAATAGTTAAAATTAAACCTTATGAAATATTACCTACATCAACTGACATTATTTATTTCATAAAATTTAATCCAAATCACAAAAAATTTACAAGTGGAATACAAAACCCGTTCTACCCAACTATTCTCGTTTGAAATATATACACCATCTTCTATGGCATGCAAGGAGGAAAAGACCACGATGGAAGTACCAAACTTGTAACCTACAATGAATTTGTCCTTATTTGAATCAATCACCCTCAACACAAGAAAAGCCTTGGCTTAGCTTAGGTGGAAATTCTGTACATGACATGGCCCAACCGCCCATCCAAAGAGCACTAGTAGTCTTCAGTCTTCACTTGAAACAAAACTGAAAAGCAACAGCCAAAAATAAGAGCTGGAAAATAAACGTGTTGACGCCATAAAAAATTTGGGTAAATATTTGTCCATAGTTACTGTCCCCACTACTGTGTGTTGTGTGTGTAAAAATGGGGTTATAATTAGTCTGTTGTGTGTGTTTAGAGGGAAGAGTGATAGGGGGAGATCTCGTGGGATGGTGGGCGGATTCCCGTGAGGGAAGAACCAAAAACCGATCAAACCCCACTAGATCTCCCCCCAAAAACACTAATGATTAATGTAGCTATGTGTCAGGAAAAATTCTTGTATGGATCAAAATGTATAGTGTGATCGTACACCTTATAATCTATGTTATTTCACATCTACCAACTTGTTAATTTTTTAAAAGAAGTTGGTAAATGTGGAACTGCATAGACCGCAAGGTGTACGGTTGATCTATACAAAAATTTTCCATTTGCCAGTCATCGAACGTACGTTACATCTCAATTCTCGCGGGCCTATCCTCTCTCTTGGCCATTTTTATACATGCAAAATTCTTCTCTTCTGCATGTATAATCCTATTTTTGAGTTAAGACAAATAACCCAGATTTGCTGCATCCGTTACAATTTCTACAAGTCTTCGGTGCAAGAAAGGTATCTAAACTGCATGGATCGTCCTCTCAATTTCTGTCGATTCTTTGTTTGCGTGGTATGATCATTTGTATGAGGCCATGAGACATAAGAAGTTAACCCTCGGACCCCAAAAAAAAAAAACCGCCATGCAGATTCATAGACGAATTTCTCGTCTACATAACGTGCTCCATTTGTTAGGACAAACTTTATAGAATCGGAAATGAAATAACTTATTGTGATTTTGAATTGTGAAGTATCACAATCTTTTAAATGATTTTGCCCCTACAACTTTATTACAAGATTATGGCAAATCACTGTTAGGATACAATAAAACCACCTAAACTTTTTAGACAACAAACCCTAGAGATTTTCACAAGAATAATTCTAAAGAAAATAATGTTAAGAAAAATAAACAAGAAGAAGTAGTAGAGAATTTTTGTTGTTAGTGTCTTAATTCTTCACAGCCTCAACATATTTATAGATTTGGAGTTTTAATTAGTCAATGGACATGTCTTATGGTTTGGAAAACATAATCATTCATAAAAATTGGTTACTACTTTAAGAAGTACTCCTCTTCATGAAATTTAAACTAATTATTGTAACTTTTTGTTCAATTTTTGACAATTTTTTATGAAATTACCAAATATTACAACTCTTCTTTGAGTAGATAATTGTA